>OY294070.1:19599091-20199091 GCA_958510875.1 Endomychus coccineus | reverse complement strand
CCTCCAAAGTCGCAGCGGGATCGAGATCGACCGGGGTATTCGAATTATTGTCGTGCGTGTCGCTTTTCGAATCGCTCGATATCGACGGATCTGTCGATCGATCGAAGGCGGTGACCTTTAGGTCACTTCTCCCCTCGACAGGGGAACTTTTCACGGTGGTAGTGTCGTCCGCAGAAGTTGGAGACGTACCGGCCTGCAATTGCCTTTCCAGTTCACGCTTTATGTGCGACTTTCGCGGCGGTTTTTGGGGAGGAGTGTTGCCGTTACCTGGAATTTGAGTTGTGGGACTCGAGCGGTTAGGTTCGGTGGAATTTGAAGGAGGAGGATTTTTGGCTTTGGGATCGGGCGCGCAGTTTACCGAAAATCGGCAAACGTTGGGATCGAAATTGTCCGTCAGTCCGTCACTTGCTACGAGAACTATATCACCTTTGTACAACGTGGTGATGGATAATGTCAGGTTACTCAATTCAGGGTTGATCCCGTCCACTGGACCTAGCGCACCAAGGGCATCTCTCATGTCTCTGTTACAATTGATATCGTGGGAACCTGCAATAAAACACAAAGTTTGTAGTTGAAGAGTCAACATATCTATTCAAAAGTTTGGTATAGATATGTTGAGGATATTTTCGCGATTACAAGTAGGGCAATTCTAAATTAAGGAGACGGCCAAAGGGGGGGGGGGGTCTGCTGAACTTGCCGGGGCAATTTTTTTTTCGTTTCTACATCGTATGAACTCGTTTATCGGCATTTAGAGATTAAAATACCTTTTAAAAAGTTTTTTATGCATTTTTTGGTTGTTTTTTTAACAAAAATGTCAAAAAACCGTTTTTACCCCAGAAATCGACATTTTATAATAAATGAATGTCCAAGAAATCATTTCCGATCGGAAATTGGCCGCTGAGTTCGAAAATGGTGTCAGTTTTCTTACATAACGCATCATTTTCTATCCATTGGCTGATTTCCGGCAAAATACCTTTTTTTTTGACGGCGTCATATCGGTGTGAGCAGCCATTTAAAAATCTACGCGTTTTTACCTCAGCTTTACGATCAAATAACAATTCTTCAGACTAAATGCGTTTTAGAGATCGACAAAACTAAAAAAACGACAAAAAACCGCTATTACTGTTCAAAAATCTGCCGTCAGGTTGGTGACAAGTCTTTTTTTGGGGCATATGACCTCGGAGACCAATTCTGTGCGATATTCATGTTCAGCGACACCAAAAACCCACGAGTAACGAGTTTGGAATCATTTTCATCACTATTAACCGAATTGTGAATTTAGTATTTACGGTCAATTTAAAATGCAATTATAAAATGCATATTATTTATGCAAATTGCATATTTTTAATTTCTTATAAATCAATTTAAATTTAGGTCACACAGTTTTCTGAAGCTCTAACGAATCGAATGCACAAAACCGCATTCAAATCCGTCTTACTGTTCAAATTTTTCGAACTTTGGCCGTTTTTAGTGCTTCGTTTCAGCGACTAATAAGCCAAAAGCGAATGTTGATATTATCAAGTATTTTATCTATTTCAATTATTTTGTGAATAAATAAAAAATACCTATTGTAAGACTGTTAATAATTAGTATTGTACAAACAAAAAACACGTAAATTGCAAAATAACATATAGGGGTGCAAAATTGGCCAATTTCGTCGATTTTACCACCCCTTCGATGGATTGCAAGTAAATGTGGCTACGGATTCGTGATCAGCGACCCAAAAAAGCTCCTAGGTGCACTCGAAATGCCAAAATATCTTTTTTTTGTAGAAAATACAATTCAAAACTTCGCAACTTCGGGCCGCCATTTTCGCCCCCAATGGGTGGGGTTGGGGTTCCCAAGAGGTTTTAAGATGAATGAATGATCCTGAAAACCTCCTGAAGCTGATGCAAAAAACAATTTTTTGATTCGAATTTACATATTTTTTTTTAAATAAAGGTAAAATCCCGGTTCACAGCCTGGACTAATAACAGTTGGTTATGTAGAAACCTGTGATACTAAAAAAAATGTGTTATTTCACTAACCTTTCGTGAGTTCACGAACCCCATATTTTTGCGAATAAACATAAGCCAACGTATCTCCCACATTACAAACGCAGCAAACATACTGATCGCTCTCTCCGCTATCTTCGGCAGAGGCCCTTCTCTGCATATCCTGTCGCTTTGCACCGCTATAAACGTTACGACTGTCGCTTTTCTTCATCTTCTTCTGCAACGGCAACACCACGGCCACCGTCAATGTTGTCAACATGCCCTTATTTTCTAAGATGAGATCGTGGGCACAGTTGAAAGCTCTCAGCAGGCAGATAAATACTTCTCGCGTGTTACTGATTAAACTAACGGCCGCTTCCGGGTTGGATGTACCGGCTGCGTCTCCTAGTTGGACGGTGAGGTTTTCGAAAAGCTTCGTGTCGTTGAAGATCGTTTTATTGAGATAGTGAAGACATCCGTGTACGGCCGACTTTGCCGCGATGCTGGCCTTTTCGCCTGCAAGAGACGGAAACAATCATTATTGATCTGAACAGTGTATGCCCAGGGACCGCCAGTGAAGGCTCTTATTAGCCTTTCATGTTCGTTCAGAAACTCTGAAGGCAAACAACCCTTGAAGAGAAGAAACGCTTCGTTTTTTTTCATCTCACGCCATCAAAAATGATATAAATTTTATCGGATATTGGTCCAAAGTACATCATTATCTCAATCTTTTTGTCAGCTTTCCCTTTTACGTTATGGGCTTAATTTATTTACGGGATTTTGTTTTGAGGTCACGAATATTTTTAAAATTTCCTTAGCCAAAAAAAAATCGGTTGTCTCTAAAGTCGGTTTACTGACGATAGTTGAACGTGACAACGTCATAAGAAAATACTGATGGAATGATTTCATTTTTGAAAAGAAATTTTTAATTTTATTTGTTTGATAGATATTTTGTATGGATATAGAGAAGGAGGCAATTGAATTGATCAAGTTACATTTATTTGTACGCATAAATACAATTATGTCAATTTAGCTTTTAAAAAGCCCGCCTCAATGTGTTTGATATAGGAGAAAATTGTTCCATTTGACGGCTGACTGGTCCAACCTGTCATTTCAGACACGTTGTTATGATATGTGGAAGATTTAACATTTATGTTTTAATTTTTTGAAATCATAGCTACGCTCGGTAATTATTTCGATCGAATAGTAAAGCAATTGATTTTTTACTCATCGTGAAATAGTTCTGTTAACTTATTGTTATAGTTTTGTCAATTATAGCATAACCTACAATCGCTGCACTAGCGGACCGATGCTATTTTTTTGAATGATGAAAGTACGAATATTCGACAATATATCACTGAAAATATATTTAATATCGAAAGAATCATTACCTTTATCGCCGCAATTATCGTTGCTATAAACAATTGACACCACATTCACTTTTCACTGCACTTCGTACTTGACGAAAACATGTAAATGTATTATTTTGTATAGCAGCTGTCCACGCGGACGCATCGCTCACTCAAGTAGGAAAAAAATTTCAATTATTGTTGCACCTATATTGTAATAAGTAGTTAGAATCTAGGGGGGGTTATATTTACATTTTACTCATAACAGACTTATTCATTTCTGAAGGCGAGTACAAAATCCTTACATGCTTTACTCCAGCTTATGTTGCATAATATTGTTCTTCTTCCATGAAGGAATGTTGAAGCCTCCCCTATCCCCCCCCTTTCGAGAAAATAAAAAATACTAATTCCTGGGTCACTTCGGAAACCATTGGAAAATGTTTAAATAAGTTCAGATACGGAAACCGCACTTCTGTATCATAATTGCGTCCGTTATCAACATTTAGAGGAGGTCTGTTTTCCACATTTCGCCAGATAACTGCTATTTCACGTTTATTTGCGTTTACTACTCCATCAATTCTTGACAGTTGCGCTGGCCGAAAAGATCTCTCGCATACATAACAATCCCCACGATTTAGGTACGTCATTAATTTTAGTAACCACAACCAGTAAATAAAACTACAATAATGCAGAAAAGCACAACAATAATTACTACCAATAAACAAGATGACAAGACGCAGTGCATAAGTTTGACAGTTCTTAGGGCAAGATAAAAGATTGCTCATAGCCGCCTCTAAATTAATTGCAATTGATAAACGTGCGTTCATTAGAATGAAGAAGCGAATGTAGTTCAAGCAAGCGTAGAAATTGAAGGACTCATAAGAAGTGCCGTATGCGTCCATTTCAATCGAAATCATTTGAAGCCATCTTCCCGCCTTACAAAAATGCAAATAAACGTCAAATAGCTATATAAATAGTTATCCTGCAAAATGTGGATAACAGACGCAATTATGATACAGAAGTGCGGTTTCCGTATCTGAGCTTATTTAAACATTTTCCTATGGTTTTCGAAATTAGTATTTTTTATTTCCTCAAAAGTGGGGGTTGGGGGGATAGGGGAGGCTTCAACAATATTATGCAACATAAGCTGGAGTAAAGCATGTAAGGATTTTGTACTCGCCTTCAGAAATGAATAAGTCTGTTATGAGTAAAATGTAAATATAACCCCCCCTAGCGGAAAAACTGTTCATTTCTCGGGGTTTGCGCATGAATAAAATTTGTTCAGAATTACATGGACATCATATCAAAAATTCAGAAAAATCCACCGAAACTTTTTGTGCATCCCCCATTTCGGGGGAGAGTTGATTTTTGAAATACAAGTGCGGATTCCGTATTTAAGCTCATTAAAACATTTCACAATGAGTTTTGAAGTGATCCAGAAAAAGGTATATTTTTTTATTTAAGGGGGGTTTTGGGGTTAGGGGGGACTACAAAATTTTTTTTATGGGAGAAGAACCATATTATGCAACATAAACTAGGATGAAGCATGTTAAAATATTGTTCCCGTCTTCAGAATTAAATAGTCTATTAACAGTCTAGCAGAGAATCTGTTCATTTTTGGGGGTTGGCGCAATGATAACATTTGTTCAGAATCACATGGACTACATCATATCAAAAATTCAGAAATATCCACCGGGACCCAATTCCTGTAAGGAATTTGCGAGGTCCTTTTCAGTGGATTTTCATCTTGTAATGGCCGATTCTATCCAATCTAGAAACATATTTGTACATTACCCCAATTCACTCCATCAGCAACAGCCAAAATAGCTGAATCCCTTCGTGCAACAATACCAAAACAGTCAGCAATGGGATCGCCATTTTTGTGTTTGGTTACTTGATTCACATCGTACAAAGAATCGGAAATACCATAAATTAAATCTGATTTCTTGTTCCATTCCGAAGGCAAATTCCGATCGTCAATCACCACTGTTGGGGCGCTAGTATGCTGATTTTCCGTATCATCGCTGTCTGAAAATAAATAAGAAAAACTGAAAAATGCCGAGGTGAAGGTGACATGATAATGAAAGTATGTAATTTAACATTCATTCGTGCAATGCAATATATCACTTCAAATTAAACTCCATGGAGGAAAAAAAAGTTTGGTTTCCAATTCACTCTTTAACACATATGGATCATTCTTTGACGCTTTCTTTATACCCTGGATTTGTAAAATTGGGTACAGATCAACCAATGTTATTTGTGGATTATGAACATTATTATACTGGGTGTAAATAAATAACTGCAAAAAAATTCAGGGGGTGATTCCTTGTTGAAAAATAAGGTGGGTCATATAACCTTTTTGTCTAAATCACTTCGTTTTCGAGATGTTGAAAAAAAAAATTTTGTTTTTTGCGAATATCTCCGGAACCGTTTATCGTACAGAAAACAGCTTTTGTAAGCAATCTCTACTCATAGTAAGCTATGTTTTGTGCGATAATTTTTTTTTTTATTCGTAATTGGTCAAGATTTTGAAGGGGTAGTGGTTGTTTTTCTCCCCAACTTCTACGCCACTGGAAAAAGGAAGGTTTTATGCCCATTTGAACCGCCAATGTTTTCTACACAAAAAAGGTACCCCTGGTTATAAGCTCTAAAGTTAACCGTTTTCGAGAAAAATTAACTTTTATTACATTGTCAATTCTTTGAAATAAAATTAATTTTTTACCAATTAAACGGAATTTCTTTACACAAGTAACAAAACCAAAAATTGACCATGTTTTTCAACATAAAAGTTGATTTTTCTCGAAAACTGTTTACTTGAGCTCATAACCAGGAGTACCTTTTTTGTGTAGAAAACATTGGCGGTTCAAATGGGCATCTCAAAACCGTATTTTTTCCAGTATCTCGAAAACGAAGTGATTTAGAGAAAAATTTTATATGAAAGACCCACCTTATTTTTCAACAAGGAATCACCTTCTGAATTTTTTCGCAGTTATTCATTTACACCCTGTATAAATGTACACCGAACAAAGCTCCAAATATATGGCGATGTTGAGAGACAATCGCTCGAAGGACCAAATGCAGCATAAGGAAACATTTCAAACTGGAAGGATTAACAGTCAAACAATTGACTTATGAAGATCCAAAAATATTCCCCTGACATTCCCTTTAATAAGTTCAAAAGCCATAACATTTTCAGAGCAAATGCATTTTCAAAATTCCAATGCATCTTATTTGTGGTGGAATGAGTATTTTCAAAAGTTAGATACAGTAAGAAGAATGTTCGTCAAAAAACAATGCTAGATTTAAATGATGGACAAAAACGAAGGTAAGTTTGAGATTGACAATTTGATCGACCTATGAATGATTTGTTGAGGCAATTGAATAAATATACAGTATACAGTAAGAGACATTTCGATCAAAATACAAAACTTCGTTTCTTCCTTCCTTCTTATGAGATTTGTTTTTCTACATTATATTTCTGTTACAGCAGTTGTATTTATATATACCTATGTTTACATATAAAAAGAAAAAAGCTGTTCATCAATATACATATCAGTGGCGGCTCGTGAACTTTTTAAGAGAGGTGGCTGGACATAAAACGTTCTAGTAGAAATATACTCCAATAAATTTAACCTTTGCACAGCGATCGTACCAGCTACTTCAGTGGCAAAATTAATTGTTGCCAAGCAAGAACCAACGTGGAGGTGTAGAGTTTCTCTTGGCAGAAATTTTTTTTGTTCGTTTTTTTTTCTTTGGATTTTTGATATTTTTTTTTTTTTAATTTTTCATATTTTTTTTTTATTATTTTTATTAACTTTTTTTATATATTGACGGAATTCTACGGTCTTTATTTTGCGAAAAATGATCAATAATATTATCATAAAATGTATCATTTTTTTAAAGTGTTTTACTAAATCTTTTTCAATAGATATCAAACTAACATTGTATAAACGATTTTGGCCCATTGTATTTCGCATGTAAGTTTTAATTCGTTTGAGAGTAGAAAATGATCTCTCCACCGATGCCGACGTGACAGGAATGGTGACTGTCAAACAAAGTAATTTATAAAACTGAGGTAAAACTTGTTGCAAATCATTGTCTATCATATATTTTATCATATCGGCGTGAATGTCGTACTGGCCTAAAATATCTTTATCCGAGTAGGTATATAACCCATAATTCATTGTGCAGAGCTATTTTATCAAAAAATTTATATTTTAGAACTAAGTTATCTCAAAGTGTATTGGGAAACTCTTTTGAAAAAGATTAGAAAAATCTTCTATTCGTCAAGTCGAAAAACTTCAATTCATGTAAATCGGAAAATCGAATCTCAATTTGACCTTTAATAGTATCTAAAATTTCATAAAAAAAGTTGTTTATAATGTAGTTTCTTGTCTACCAAATTATATGTTTTCCTCCTTTAACAATATTCTGTTTACCGGTTAATTTAAACTTAATACTCGATGTAATATGTTCCTGCGATTTTTCATGTCTGTCTATACCACGAGCTAAATTTTTCAAATCATCATAACCCGAGTGCCCCCAACATGAAGTTGTATCAGATGTAAATAGCAAGCAATATAATTTATTGTGTATTTCGATTTTGAAACATACCTGTCATCGTCACCACTAATCCTTTCAAATCCGGTAAAGGCCGTTTATTTTTAACAAAACACTTTTCTATCATATGTTAATCCACTAAATGGATTTTCCAAGAACCCAGCAACTAAGTCACTCATCATTTTAACGTTCACCGATTAGATAAATTATAACTTAACTACTTAACCTTACTTCGCCTCGCGGTACAAAAACAAGAACTAACGGAACACGACACGTGTCGCATTCTTCTAGCGGAAGGGCGGTAGCAAGTAATCGTATTTGATTCGACCGACGATTCCGTACGAGAAGCTAGCCTCCATAGGGTGTTGCCATATTCGCTCTTTCACCCTATCTGGCAATTGAACTGCTTGGAAAACGGCAACTGTGTTGACCACACGTATTTAGCGTTTGAGATATATAGAGAATCTAGCCTCTGGATACTGTTGCCAGATTAAAAATAACTACTGAGAACGGGGAATTAATTGTAAAATTTAAAGAATTATCAGAGAAACAGGAAATAAAATGGAGAATGATCATTAAGATAAATTGGTGAGGAGGCTGAGACTCCTTAGCCTCCTTCGAGGAGCCGCCACTGATACATATTATATTTGAACCATTTAAAATTTATTCTGAATTCAGAAACTAATGAGAAAGTTCAAAGACAAATGAGTAATGTGAAAGAATTAGAAATAAATGTTGGTAATTTATTCATAATTCTGAGTTCGGAGAAAAAAATTGCCTTAAGTAGATAATTCTCATACAAATTGCAGGAACTAAAATCGAACACTTTTTGATCGTCGCAAATGTCGATGTTTTTTATAATCCGCACTACCATTCAATAATATAAAGATTGCGCGTATTTTCAAACTACTAGTAATGTCGGAGAGTCTAGTATTTCTGTTGGTATCACTTTTTTCTACTGCTAATAATATCTGTACTTTTATTTTGCATTTTACAGCATTTCTAAACATTATGCCTTCTAATCAAGGCGGAAAGAGCGGTAGAGAATGAAGTCATCACTAACTCCAGTCATATGGCACGTTGTTGTTGTCTACATAATGGTCGAATGGTGACTCCGATGTACCAAAAATTTTCCACACAATATAAACATGAAGCGTTAAATTCACTGGTTAGTAAATTCAATGCTGTACCTCAAGTCGTTTTCGAGTTATCGAGCAGAGCGTATCGTCGAAATACTCGACGCTATTCGCTTCGTTTCGCGCACTGTTTGATGAGGTAAATATCTGACCGATTGTAGAGAGAAATACTGCTTTGGCGCTTAGTACAAGTACGAAGCGCCATCTTCATTTCACGGGCGGCCGTTGGCAGAACTAGGTTTGCCATTTGTCTTGACTGTTTGATTCCGACTGATTCATTCTAATGGAATTGAAGCTCACTGTTGTTTTTTACGAGTCTAGGCCGGCGGCTCCCCCTTCCACGCGCGCCGCACAGCCAAGCGCACGAAATACCATTATTTAAAATAATTGTATTAGCAACTTTTACGGAAGATAAGAGGTTGGAAATTTGGTAAGTTGTTCATTAACTATTGAAGATGATCCCGTAAAAAAAATAGCGTGTTAGCGCACCACAACTTTTTTAGGGTCATTTTACAAAAGCGCTTTTTTTTGCATTAAGCTGCGGTTTGCAAAAAGTGTACATCCGATCTTGCTGAAATTTTGTGTGGTACTTGGTGGGCACAAAAGCTACAACCTATTGAAATTTCAGCTCTTAATCTTTAAAAGAACAAGAATTATGAATTTTTTTAATTTCGAGCAAAATCGATGGTTTTTTGCAATTTGCGGGGTCACCGCTGGACCAATCGGGTTCATCCGCAGGTAATTTTGTCCGTCTTTTTACGGCGTATAAGCTTATCGATAGCTTTTTCTTTTTAACTCGAACTCAGAATTAAAAACTCCAAAAAGCTAATTCTATCACACAAGAGTGTCTGGGCAATAGAGAATAAATTCACTGCAATTTTCAATTTTTTTTGGGACATATTTGTGGATAAGCTCCAGATCTGACTCTACCCGAGTAAACAGACTTTGTCCAAACCGATTTTTCAGCATTTATTGAAAAGTTTTCAGATTTGTATCACTACTAATCAGTTCCATGAAAATTTGTATTAGCAGTAACTATTTGATCAGCGCTAATTTTTAATCACAACATTACAGAAACAAGTTATCGTTTCAGAATGATTGCTTCTTCCTCTCCAATACCATAATTGTCATAATTTAAATGACATTTTATGTGGCTGGGCGTATTTGATGCGCTAGTTGTAACGAAAACTAATTCTGGACACATGCAAAATGTACACAAAACAACATGCAAGCACAGTGAAAACACAAAATGGGCGACAAAACAAAAATAACATGCCTAAGCATAAATTGTTTACCACGTGTTTTGGGTCTTTCTGTTATCTTAATAATTTTTCCTTTTTTCTTATGTAGAAACGGATTGCCTTCGCTTTTAGATTTATTCAAATTATAACTTTTTACTGCTTTCTTATCAGATGCAATATCTAGTTTTTCAGTTCTCGAAGACGGGTTTCTAAGAATCGATTTAGTTGGTTTAATTATCCTTTTTGGCTCATCGTTCTTAGTTTGTTTTGAGGACGTTAACCTTTCAGGTTTAAATTTCTGAGGTGCATCAACGTCGTCACTACTGATTTTATTGATACCAGTTCTGTTCTGAGGTGATTCACCTTGATTGTCAGATATATCAGCATCTTTGCAATCTTTACTGGAATTGTTATTATAGAAATCTTTATCAATTTTGGTTCTTTCTATTTCTACATTGAAATCTGATATGCTACCAAGACTCTGACTTTTACTATGCCTTCTTGTTTTATTTGTTACACAATATGTCTGCCCTGCAACTTTAATAATCATTTTTGTGTTGTCGACAGGCTGACCAGTAATTCTCTTTGGTGATTGTTCTGGTTTCAAAGTCGGTACTAAAATGCAGGAAAAATGAGAAATTAATAGAATAGCTGGCTTATGAACTGACTATTATAATCAAATATCTTTAATGCCATTTAAAACTTATCTCCATTACGCTAAAGATTTACTGCAATCAACCGTAATAGTCATAGATCATTTACAAGCTTTGTTAGGAATTTGGCATAGGAGGTATAAACCAATTATGAAGGCACAAGATTTGAAACTATTACAAATAATGAATCCGTAAGCATACAACACATTGAAACCATATTGTTCTAATATAATGTCTAGCTTACCTAGATATATAGTCTACAATCAGAATAATCCAATAAAATTGTTTATTTTCAGAAAATTCAGTGCTAAAACTAATGCATTTCATCCTAATTTTTCTCAATAATACACAATTACCACAAAAACTTACTACTGAATTTGATTTAATAGTTCACCAGAAACAGCTGATGAATTTTAATCTCATACAACTATCATTTTTTTATCATTCAATCTTCTAGCAAGAACATACTTTTTGAAATCTTGTTCTATAAACTCACCAATTTCATCTTGTGTATCTATGAAATCTATATCTGCATCAAGCAAAGAAAGATGTTTCTCAGTTCTTTTGACTGTAGTTAGTCCTCCATTAGGTCCTGAATAACAGCCTACTATAGATTTATACCCTGTATGATATTTTCCTAATTCATAATTTGGGAGATCTGTGGGATTTTTACCATGAATAATTGCAGGCCCTTCCTTCAAAGTAATGTGACTGCAATAAAAAATATTTTCTAGAAAATCACTTCCCAAGAGTATTAAAAGAGAACCATGCATAGTTCATTTGGAAAATTTACGACAATTAGAAAATTATAATAAAACTACAGTTAATCTATTCTTTCTTGTTTTATTCTACCAAGACATATCTACTTTGGGAAATTCAAAGATTCGCTCAGGATGAATTAAGCATGAATAAGAACTTACCCATCTAGATACTTTGTAACAAATGAGTTTTCATTCAAATTATGTCTTTTTTGTCTGGGTTCATTATGAAAACTCAACTGCCTAAAATAGGTCGACATCCGTTTTCTCAATGAAGGCATAACTGTACTTGAATACAAGTGATAAAAATTAAAAGTAAATGAGTGCAATCTATAATTTAAGTATTTCCTAGAAATAATAATACTAATAATTGTCTTTGCGATCGATTCCTGTAGTATTTGTATGTGTGGAACTCTCAACTTGTTGATTAACTATCTCGACTTCGACCGATGGCAGAGTTTTACTGCTTCCGTTATGTTTCACGATAGTGGTATTTATTATCTATCATACGTCTTGTTTTTATTTATCACTGTCATAAAAGTCACACCCCACCAGATAGTTATTGTATTTTTGACTTTTCTGTTGTATATTTAAAAATGTCATCATTTAAACCATAAAATCGCCATGATTGTTTTCTCAATGGTCACGTCGAGGTTAATCATGATGTGATTCAAATTTCAAACTATAAATAGACTAGTTTATGATATCTACCATGTGCTATAAACTAATACAATGTGTTTTTTTTGGGATAGTACACTATATTGGTGGATAAAGGTGGACTAAATGTTCTCGTGGATATACGTCGTCAATGATGGAGAACCCAACACCTTGGAGTAGAGTTGGGTATCAGAAGAGCAAATTGGTATAATGGACTATTGTTCTATATTGTTCTATTTCCCGAGAATTGTGTATTAATTGTTCTAAGATTTATTCCATCTCTATATAGGAGTGAATGAGAACGCGCGCCGCGCAAAAACCTACCCTTACTTCATTGCCTACACTTGGCATCTTATACTAAGGATTGAATGTTCTTAGTCTTACTTTACTCCTTACTAAGGAGTAAAGTAAGACTAAGAACATTCAAGTTTCCTATAGTGTCTAGTACATAGAGATCTCTATGGTCTAGTATCCATACTTCGTCATCAATCTTTGGTAGGTCCGTACTACCACAGAGTACATTAAAATTCATTTTCTACTCTGTAGAAACACAAAATCAGTGGTCAGTACAAATGAATTTGAAAATTTACTGTATACGATACGATAGCCTATAAAGTCACTGTCTCTGATAAAATTACTACAACACACTCATACTATCAAACGCAACTAATAACTGTACTATCAAATAATAGTTGAAATTGAATGCTTTCATTTTTGTCCAATCGTTTTTTCTCAGTCATTACTTTTTCTATGGCGCAAACCACAGTGAATGAAGGAAACTAAACCAATCTCTGTGACATAACCAAATTATTTTTAGGTTGAGGTTGACTGATTATGAAAATAATACTAAAATAAATCTGCAACCTTGCGGAATGTTCTAAGATATGGCAAATTTCTTCACAAATGAAGCAGTTAGCTTGGAAAAAGAAACGCATATAGGCATACCAGTGAAAACGGAAGCTGATCATATAAAGACTGTATATGAAATAGAAAAGTGCTCCGATTGGGTGACGAAAAATGGTTTTGACAGGGTACTATTTGCCAGAAAAATCATGTACTTACATGAAGTAATAATCGAAATTTATTAATTTGCAGGTTTGTTTACAATTTCCAGATCACTTGTTATCTGATTCCACAGATGTAGCTGGGCAGTTGCAACAAGTTATAGGCAAAACTGTATATTTGCTCGGTGATACTGCATATGAAAGGTTGTCTCTCATTCACTATATTGAGTAACTAAACGATATTGTGATCTGTTTTTCTAGTTGTTGTGTGGATTTCGTAGCAGCTGCTCATATCAATGCTGATGCAATTATACATTTTGGTCCAGTATGCTTTTCAACAAATTTAGAGAAAATACCTTGTTTATATATTTATGAAAAGTCTCACATTGACCTGCTCCATTTATTGAATACTCTGAACGATTTCATTGCTAATTCTAATGTTGAAAGTTGTGTTCTATTAATTGATACCCCTTTTACGCACAGATTTGGTGAGTAACATATTTGTTATGTATTTAGAAGTATACGAATTTTCTTTTAAGATGAAGTTGTGGAAACTGTTCATGTATTGAACCAAGTGGATGTCAAAAAAATTGATACCGATTTGTTAAGGCTGAATGAAAAGAAAATAGTTTTTGTAGGAAACCAAAATAGGAAATTGAACAATCTAGCTCTTGCTTTGAAAGGTGATATGCTTAAAATGTCCACACAGTGAATTTGATATCTGAGGTTTTAGATAAGGAATTACTTTTTTATGATCCAAACTCTTCCAATCCAGAAATAAGGCAGTTTGAAATGGATGGACGAATTTTGAAGCGAAGGAATTTTTTAATAGAGAAAATTAAAGATAGCAACACTTTTGGAATAATTATATCCACTATAGCAGTTACGAATTATTTGGATATCATTGAACGAATGAAAACATTATTCCGAATTAATAGGAAAAAGTTTTATGTCCTCAGCGTTGGTAAACCCACAGTTGCGAAATTGGCCAACTTTGCAGAGGTAATATTTTCAGTTGTACTAGATATTTTCAGTAGTTTTAATATCCAATGTTATGTTCTATAGTTCTCAATACATTGAGAACTTTGGGAATCTCAGTTTCTTTAATAGTTTATAATAAAGATTCTTGACCCAGGTATGAATTATATATAAATTCTCGGGAAATAGGTCACATTAACACTTATGCCCACACAGTATACAAATTAAATTGTTTAGATAGCGATGGGACTTATACTGGAATCTCTAAAAAATATTTACAAAAAAGAATGTATGGCCATAAGTATAGCACAAGAAACAAAAACTTAGAAAATTCCACTGCCCTTGCTGAACACTGCTTTGATTATAACCATCAATTCGATTACAATAATGTTAATATTTTAACTAAGGAAACCAATTATTATAAAAGATCTATTCTGGAGATGATTCACATAGAACGTGACTCCAAATCTGTAAATCATAGGACAGATATTCAGACACTAAGTCAGATTTATACTAACTTGATTAAATAAAAACTCTTGCAAATTCCTACATGCCTCTTTATAATGTTAAAATTATATTTTAGGTAGAATGTCAAGTATATCTCCAATAACTGACAAACCTTTTTCTATTAGCTCATAAATCTGTAAGTGAATACTCAAACTAAATAGTCTCTAGTCGTTCATAGACTTTGTTGACATGAACACGCATTTATTAAAAGTTCTGTTTAACAGTGGATTCTTGATATATTATAATTATAACATTGAGGTGTTACAATTTCGATTATTCGTGTTTCTGTTCGTTTCGGCGACGTGGGCATTTTAACTGAAATTGGTGCGATAAGGACGCTTTGTGTATTACAATTAGTTTTAAGTAATCCAGTTTTAGACATAAGTCTTCTGATGATGGTCGTGAGACCGAAACGTACGTGAAGACAAGAAAATATAAAGCATAAGTGTTAATGTGACCTATTACCTGAGAATTTATATATAATTTAATAATTTATTTATTCCTTGATTCAAATGTTTCATTCAATTTCTCATTCTTTGCAGATAGACATTTATGTCATCATTACATGTGCTATGAATGAAATTATTGATAGCAGAGAGTTTTTCAAGCCAGTTGTTACCCCATATGATGTAGAGATTGCCTTCAATCCAGAATCAGTTGGACTTAGCTTCTCCTATGATTACAATGTTATACTGAACAAAGGCATCTCTCATAATTTAACTCATACAATCAGTGAAAGGACAGATGTTAGCTTAATTAGTGGCAAATTGCGGTTCAATGAAGATACGTCGAAAGCAAACGATGAAGATGATAGAGTGGCAATTAAAAACTGCAGTACAGTTTCTGAGGCTTATGGTGCTGGGTATTTATCAGAAAGGAGTTGGCAGGGACTGTCACCAAATCTAGGACAAACTCTTGTTAAACATGTGGAAGATGGGAGAGCAGGAATACCACAAATTTATGAAAATGAAAAATCTTGAGTTACGATTACTAAAATATTTCACATGTTTTTAAATAGTTTAACGGTTTCCTGATATTTTGGGATTTGTTATAAGATACTAAACTCCAAAGTATTCAACAAGCATTATGAATAGGGTTGTAAATATTTTGTTTTTCAAAAGTAAATACATAAAATTGGAATTTGAGTATTTCTGAACACCATCCAAAGCATTCATTAAAAACTGCACTAAGGTTCTCTCAGTTTAAATAACCATAAAAAGTTGAGAACAATTCTAATTATGTATTGTGAATGAAAAACAATTACATTTGAATAACAATATGTTGGTAATTGTTTCATCACATAGTGGTATTATCAGAATCAGATATATTGATACTGCGGTAGAGGGCCCCCCTACGAGGTAAAAAGCGTTTTATTCCGAAACAGTCATGATTCAAATATAGATTCCTCTAATCGAAAATCAATTTCCCCTGTTCTGTGGTCATGGTACCGACGGAGAAGCCGCTATTTGAGATTTACGTAATTGTAAGGTTAACGCGGCATAACCACAGAGATCATACAGTACTATATGATCTCTATGGGCATAGCTAACACTGACGCTTATAGAACTTTTTACATCTATGAATTTTATAATACTTCTATGATTTAAGCAACTATTCAACATTGAAAATTACGGACTTTTTACCTCTATGGTTGTATCGAAGAATTTGCGATAACAAATATATTTGATTGTGCCCTAGCAATGCGAGCCGAGAAGAGGAACCTATGGGGTTTCTATCATTGTTGTACAGTCGATACACCACGATAGTTTCGCTTCGATGGATATGCACAGAAGTGCAAGACAATGATAGATACTTCCATTGTTCAGAATCTGTCGAACGCACGGTCGTACATACAGATCTGGGAACTCTATGTTTAACATGAGTCTCTTACATGTCGCCAAACTCGTAGTCCCTCGCTCAGCCACCTGCTAGCGCTTGGATCGAAGTATGGCAACAATCACATATTAAGTAAAATAATTGACCTCGTTAAAACGATTTCTATCCGGAATCGCAAGCATCCACTTTTTTCGCATTTCCGCATCTTTCGGCACTTTAAAAACAGAAGTTTCTTGCTTTACACTTTTGTACGCCGTTTTGCATTCCGGCACAATGCACGGTTTCGTATTTTTTTTCTAAAAACGCCGGTATTTCTCGACTCATGCGTCACCCTTTTGGTACTACGCAACAGATGACGCTTAGCGGACTCACTTCTCACATAGGAGCCTCGAGTTCCCAGACCTGTATATACGACCGTGGTCGAACGCAAAGGGAACGTAGAGTGACGTTCCCGGTATGCGGTGTGCGCTAATAGGATGCCCATTTATACCCATCTATTCAACAAAATGTGACAGAAGTTCAAAAAGTAATTTTCCGAACAGTATGAAATAAAAATCATTAGTCTAAAAAAAAGACTATTACTCAGTGGACGAATTTTATATGATACAAGTTCTAATATATAATGTTTGTAATTGGAATAGATTTTTATTTACTTGTTTTCAACTCCTTTATGTAATATTAAGTTAGTATTTATATTAAAGTAATCAAATCAACAATTTAGTTTTAAATATTTTGTTTGAACTTTGTATGACATGTTCAACATCTCAGATTATATTATACAGTATATAATGTCCCTACTGAAATAATAAATAATTTATTGATGTCGTGTGTCTAGATTTGATGTGACCTTTTAAAGCTTCCATCCGAGGGCTTTGATAATCGCAATACTCACACTTGTGAATCTTCTCTTTTGTGTGCATAGAGTTGATGTGTCGTTTTACAGTTGATGAATAAGGGCTTTCATAATCACAATACTCACACTTGTGTGTTTTCTCTTTTGTGTGCACAGAGTTGATGTGTCGTTTTAAAGTTGTCATACGAGGGCTTTCATAATCGCAATATGCACACTTGTATATCTTCTCTCTTGTGTGTCGAGAGTTGATGTGTCGTTTCAAAGTTGACTTATAAAGGCTTTCATAATCGCAATACTCACACTTGTGTAACTGCTCTCTTGTATGGATTGAGTTAATGTGTTGCTGTAAAGCTTGCATCTGAGGGCTTTCATAATCGCAATACTCACACTTGTGTATCTTCTCTCTTGTGTGTATAGAATTTATGTGACTTTTCAAAGATGACATCCAAGGGCTCTCATAATCGCAATACTCACATTTATGTAACTTCTCTCTTGTGTGCATAGAGTTGATGTGAAGTTTTAAAGCTGACCTCCGAGAGCTTTCAAAATCACAATACACACACTTGTATATCTTCTCTCTAGTGTGTATAGAGTTGATGTGAGTTTTTAAAGTGGTTACATAAGTGCTTTCATAATCGCAATACTCACATTTGTGTAACTTCTCTCTTGTATGCATAGAATTTATATGGCTTTTTAAATGCGACATATGCGGGCTCCCATAATCACAATACTGACACTTATGTAAATTCTCTCTAGTGTGCATAGAGCTGATGTGATTTTTTAAAACTGAGACATTAGGGCTTTCGTAATCGCAATATTCACACTTGTGCATCTTCTCTCTTGTGTGTTTCGAATTGATGTGGCTTTTTAAAGTTGCCAATTCAGGACTTTCATAATCGCAATACAGACACTTGTGTATCTCTTCTCTTGTGTGTACAGAATTGATGTGACGTTTTAAATTTGACATGTATGGGAATCCATAATCACAATACTCACATTTGTATAACTTCTCTCTTGCATCTACACAGTTTATATGAGGTTTTACGATTGATGTATGAGTACTTTCAATTCTAAAATCTTTTTTAGTATGTAGGCAGTTGCAATGAATCTCTAAATTTGCAAGTTGATCGCTTGCATGATCACATTTGTACATCTTTTTCTTCTTTATGTGGTCAGGGTTGATCTCGTTCTTTGAACATGAAAGTGAAGTGCCTTCATCATCACAATTCATAATGTTTTGAAACTTTTTCTGTTTGTGATTTTCATTTGTTTGAGTTTCCAGAACCTTCTTTTGCATTGGAGACCTATGTTTAACCATTACATTACTTTTTATGTCTGTCACTTTATCACACTCGTGCTCACAGTTTGTCTGTGAATGATCCAAATTTTTATCGTCCCAGCAATATTCATTTGAATATATGTTATCATCTTTGATATATTCCTGAGGCCCAAGGTTTGGAGATTCCACAAGATCTAAATTTTCTATTCTGGAAATGGAAAAGTCAAATAATTTCTATTTATTTTGTCGATAATTCTGAAAACAAAATTAACCATCACCAATATCTGATCAACATAACATTCGGCTCATTATACAAATAATAATAATGATGTTTATGTAAGTGGAAATATAGAATCAATCTGAGATTTGAAATTTGATTTGTTTGGAAACGCATTGATGAAGTTTGCATCATGTTTTTTATACATTGTCAGAACATATTGATCCTGATCGTAATAAAGATATTATAACAAATCTACAAATATGAGTGAAAATAAATACTCACTACAACTAAAACAGGACATAAAAGTTCTCCTAGTTTCAAGGTTATTTCATCTCAGCACCACAGGATATAGTAAATATCTCAGAAAAAAGGTGGTGATATTCAGTGGGCAAGATAATATCTGGCCGTGCCTTTTTAAAGTTTCTATAGATGGAAAGTAAAGCAGTGGGCCCTGTGTGCTGTACGATGGCACCACAATATAAAAATCTCTCTGTACATGGAAATAATCAGGACTTTTAATAGAAAAGTTCCTATTAATAAGACAAATTTATAAATACTGGCAAGTTATTAAGCTGTGATTTGATTGCAGACATATCAAGGGAAACCAAAATCTCTCAGCTTATGATCAGTGAAGAACGGTTGATTTGATTGTTCCATATCCTCTAGGGGTTTCGACTGATTTGAAGGACCTTTGTTTATATTGACAATTGGATCAGTAAAATTGTTATCAATTTTATTACTAATTACAAAAAGTAGATTTTTGGTAAAAATTTAATTTTCGGTTGAACATTAAAGTAATCAATAAGCTTACTTTATCTGGGTTTGTTGATAATCCGTATGTTCTTCTTTAATTTCCTTTATTTCTATGTATTCATTAATTTCGTATTTGGTTTCCATCCGACATTCTTTTGTTGTCATCTTGTACATAAACCGAAGTTAAATAAATAGGTACTAAATTTAAAAATCATGCTTTTTAGGGTTAAAAGGCTTTTCCTTAATATGAATAGTAATTGAATATCAAAATTGAGTATCATTTTCTTATAAAACAACTATAAACTTTGTCCGCTATATAAACATTTGCAGATTTTGCCTATCATGATTGACGTAGACATAGGACCACTGAACATAAGACTTAAGGTGTTCGGTGTTACTATTCCTGTCCGTAGGATGCCCTGACCCATAGAATTAGGAAAGAAGGGATCAATGATAGGACGTGGCACCATGGCAAACACAGAAGATTGAAGTATAAATTTTTCTATGCACCATAGAGATCTTATAAGTTGCAATCACGGTCGTATATACAGGTCTGGGAACTCGTGGCAGTTTCCTATGTGAGAAGTGAGTCCGCTAAGCGTCATCTGTTGCATAGTACCAAAAGGGTGGCGCATCAGTCGAGGGTTGATCTCTGGCACGTATTCTCTGGCAACTGTCATTGTTGCCTTGTAAACACAAGGAATACCGGCGTCTTTAGAAAAAAATTACGAAACCGTGCAGTGTCGAAATGCAAAACGGGGTACAAAAGTGTAAAGCAAGAAACTTCTGTTTTTAAAGTGCCGAAAGATGCGGAAATGCGAAAAAAGTGAATGCTTACGATTCCGGATAGAAATCGTTTTAACGAGGTCTTTCATGTGTGCGATAACAGTTCTATTCCTCTCTCAAATCAGAATAGTAAATATTGCGTTACGAGAAAAATTATTTTACTTGATAATGTGATTGTTCCCATACTTCGATCCAAGCGCTAGCTGGTGGCTGAGCGAGGGACTACGAGTTTGGCGACATGTAAGAGACTCATGTCTAACAATAGAGTTCCCAGACCTGTATGTACGACCGTGGCCCTGACCCATCGAAATAGGAAAGAGGGGATGAATGATAGGACGTGGCACCATGGAAGACACGAAGATGCAGATAAAAAATTTCTATGCACCATAGATCTTACAATCTGCAATTTACAGAACAAAACATTGTTTTGCATCTACAAATACACAGGACATTACTTAAAATGAGTCATAGAGGTAGGGTTACTTTTTCACTGTTCAACGGATAGCAAGACTACAGAATAGGCAAATGTGTATACCAATATCTATGTGTATACCACGGTCGTATACACGGAAACTCTATGATTGAGTTGAGTCGCTTACGCGTCCCCACGTTCGTAGTTCCTCGCTCAGCCACCAGCTAGCACTTGGATCGCGAGGGGGTAAAACCATAGAAACTCTACTAAGTAGTAAGGTAGTAGTTATCTATGGGTAAAACGATTTCTGTCCGGAATCGCAAGCATCCACTTTTTTCGCATTTCTGCATCTTTCGGCACTTTAAAAACAGAAGTTTTTTGTTTTACACTTTTGTACCCTGTTTTGCATTCAGGCACAATGCACAGTTTCGTCATTTTTTCTAAAAACGCAGGTATTCCTTCTGTTTACAGGTTAACTGACAAATGTCACAGAATACTCTTAATAGAGATCAAGATGATACCCTTACGTGACGCCCACGGTCGTACATACGACCGTGGTGACGCCTTTTATGCTTCCCCTACGTGACGACTTTTGGTACTACGCGAACTTAGACGCGTAAGCGACTCACTGCTCAGATAGGAAACAGCCTCGAGTTTCCAGACCTGTCTATACGATCGTGGTGTATACCAACTCTCTTGCATGACGCTACGAAAATATCTTAGAATACATACTATATATTCAAAGGGAAATTTAAACTAGTTAAAAGTAGGCTATTGCAATTAGGTACATAATACTTATAAGGGATTCTGGCAAAATAAAAGTAACACATATCGTAATAACAATCTTTGGTATTTTCCGAACTATTGTCTCCATCTATTGTTTAGACCTAACTGGAGTTTAATCACTAGGAAAACTGCTGGAGATTCACCGGATTCTGTTGTTATTCCAAAGAATGATTTTGCTTGATTCACCTGAGCCCGGATTTTTCAGAGTTTGTGTTATAGAAAAATACGATCCCGATGTTTCCGAAGCATTGGCGAGTAAAATAATTCATCCAGAGTATATTTGGGAAAAGTACTTATATTCACTTTACTTTTAGTCGAAAATCGGATAATCTGGATATTTTACATCATAAGTTTGCTCTAAAATATAAACAGGTTGAAAACTAAACCTTATTATTTGTGTAGAACTACGTTGCAAACATGAGGCCTAAGAGGCCCGTATTTTCTCTCTACGCCATCCTTGGAACCAACATAGGGTAGCCACATGTTGGCTCTTATTCTCTGAAAATGAATATTGCAGAAGACTGGTAAGAACAATCATGGTTATATAATCAAACAAGATAGAATTGTTTGACATGTTATTATTTAAATCATTTGACATTAGTATAAAAAAATATTTTATTTTACAATTTTATTAAATGATGCTTCTGTATAAAAACTATACTAGGTCAAAACACTGACAGATCTTTCAAGCGGGGCGGGCCCCTTTCACATTAATTCAAAAATGAAATTATGATTCGAACATATTACGGTTTATGTTTTGTATTAATATGAACTGTCCAACAGGATTTCGGCGCTGTCTCATAGTCACACTGCATACACTTCAATAACGCTTCTTTGGTGTGCTTAGCTTTAACATGAAGTCTCAAATCGAATTTTCGCACAGCTTTATAATCACAACGCTCACAGAACAATCCGTCTTTCCTATGCTTAGTTTTCAAGTGCATACCTAAATCCAAACTACCTGCAGCTTTATAATCGCAAAATTCACAGCGCGTAAATTTATCCGGAGTATGTTTCGCATGAACATGATACTTCAAGTGATTCTTCTATACAGCTTTATAATAGCAAAATTCACAGCATAGTAAAGCGTCTCTCGTGTTTCGCGTTGATACGTACTTTCAAATTCGCTTTACGAGCAGTTTGGCACTCGCATTCCGGACATTTCATCAGCCTATCTCTGACATGCTTTGTATTAACGTGATATTGCAAATGAGTTTTCTGAATAGCCTCATAATCGCAAAACTCACCGAAGTAAAGAGTCTTGATGGTTCGACCAAATATGTTCCTTCAAGTTGATCTTATATTTCGTTTCATATGTACAATACTCACATGCTACCGGAATATCTGTTGCGTGTTTCGAATTGAAATGATATAGCAAATGATTCTTCTGAGCCGCTTTATAATCGCAAAACTTACAAACGAACAACTTTTATCTGGTATGTTTCGCATTTATATGAACAGTCAGGTTCGTTTTACGTGCCGTTTTGTAATCGCAGTGTTCGAAATGCAATATCTTATCATCATTATGTTTAGAGTTGACGTGATACCGCAAGTGATTCTTCAGAACTGCTTTAAAGTCACAATATTCACAAGACAATAACGCATCTTTATGATTTTCACTGATGTGGTCTGTTAAATTAGTTTTTTGAAGTGAAAACTTTTTATGGCGCGTTGGACACTTTTGTGGGAGAGCATTTTCAGCCGTTCTCGCGACAGATGAGATTTTACACAGATATACTCCGCGTGTATTCTTATAATATATGTATACTATACGCGCTCTTTGCATGGGCATTCGTTCGTGCTCTCGCGACAGACGAGATTACATACCTATATGTATACTCAGAGTGTACAGGTATGCGAGAGCGCTGCCTGCTATACGCAGTCTTTGCATGGGCATTCGTTCGTGCCCTCGCGACAGACGAGATTGAGAGTTTTTTATATTTATTTTATAAATGAATATTAAACGGAAAATTTATTTATTTAAATATTTCATTTGACTTGTGTTACTGCTATGGTATTGTGTTAAAAAAACAAATCTAAAGTGTAAATAGAATTAATAAAAACATTGTTGTAGTGCAATAATGCAGTATTCACAAGATATATAAATAGATTTAAATCAAAATTGTTCATTTCATACTTTAGTTACCATAGACCTATTGTTTCAGTTTTAGAATTTGATGAAAATCCTGATAATAATGATGAAAATGCTGATAATGATGATGTAAGAGTTGTTGAAATTATGGATGAGAATTGATAAATTTTGTATTTACTATTTACTAATATTTACTCATTTAAATAAAACCACTTCCTTCGAATATAGTTTCTATATTATTATACTTCATGTCTATTCAAAAAGTGCCCACATTGCTTTGATAAACTTGATTTTTTATGAACAATTTCTCATGTCGCGAGCGCACCTAAAAATGCTCACCCAAAAAAGTGCCCAACGCGCCATAAGTTCAAGTTTTCACTTCTGCCTGCACTCCCGGAGTGCGCTGATTTTTATTTTATTAGCTCTAAACTCACAATGTTGACATTGCAACCAACTTTCTGTATTATGTTTGGAATTGACGTGATACTTCAGGTGATTCTTTTGCGTAGCTTTGTACCCACAAAATTCACATGGATACAATTTCTTTCTAGTATGTTTGCCATTAATGTGTACTTTCAAATTCTGCTTCAGTGTAGTTTTGTATTCACAATAATCACAATGGAATACTTCTCCAAAGTTCAAGTAATCGTTGGATCTTTTTTATTACTAGAGAAATAGAATTCTCCCTTCATTAGATGAGTTAGAATCTCCATTCTCACTTTTATCACCCTTCATATCTCTGGAAAGATATCTTGCGATACAAAAATTTCAGCATCTACGAAAATTATATTTACATAATCAAACTCATCTTGTTAATATAACATACATTAAATGGTTTTCTATGATTTAACCTATTTTTTAATGACTTTTGACTAGTTAACATACTTATATTTATTAAAAGAAATCTCAAATTAGATATCACATTGTAATTATTCATTCAATAAATAAAATATATATTCTCCTTTTGCAATAATGATATTATTTATTTTGATTTCAATATACCACCTTTGAACCTAATGAAACTAATGGTCAATTCAGACTGTGCATTATCCAAATTATCATACAATATAGAATAGTACTCACAATTTGGATAAGGACACTTTATTAGTACACCATTTGAAATAATTCAAAGCCATGAATTGAATATTCCTGTCTAAAACAATTTCATTCATGATCAGTAAAAATAAAAGTGGAGCATGTTATAACCTATTTCTATGACTTTAAATAGCATTTTGAGAGAGAAAAGTGTATTTGGGAACTATTTTGAACTTATGAACAAAGAATCTTTCCATACATTTTTAGACATATTGAAAGGTTGTTAAAATCAATGTCGATGGTTTAGGGTTTTCCAAAAATGTGACTTTTTGATTTGCGATTGAGGGTTTCATACACTTTCTTTTTCATATCTTAGAATACTCAACTATTCCCTACTATGCCAATAAGGTAACGAATGATATTACACTGGAGGCATTTCAAATAGTTTGTAACCATTGTTTCATAAATTTTATACAGGCAAACTTACTCGGAGTGAGAGTTTTTGTCAAAATTTTCTTCACTCTTTATATATTGTAAATCATAATCTCCAGGGCCGGTATTTACTAATTCAACAGACATATTCAAACAATAACTTGAATCTGTTTCCCTAACATCTGGATCTTCTTTCACATTTAGTTTGTACCCAGAACACAAATCTTTCATATCAACCTTAAGCGGTTCTACGTTTCCTTACGCGTCTATTTCATCTTTGGCAACGCATTCACTTTTAATAAAAATATTGATTGAAGGCAATCATGAATCAGCCTCCAATTCCATTGATTGATCCATATTCAAAATTTAGCATACAAATCATGAATGAATTACATTCCTCATTCTTAATCAACAACAGTCAACAGATTAAGTCTAGGGATTCCCACATTTATTAATCCAATGTCGAGCAACACCATATAAATAATCAAGACTACTGGACTACACGGCAACAAAAGGTCTAAATTGACAGTTCACATACAAATCACAAATTTCTCTATGGAATTTCATAAAACATTTAACCAATATCTAATCTATGAGTTAACCCCAAAACTAGATAGAAACGCATAGAACGTTTATTACAGCTACTGAACTTAAGGTTACTTCATAGAGGCGTGAATTGCGATTTGCGAATATTCGCATTCGCAAATAGCAAGTCGCGTCCACGGTCGTACATACAGGTCTGAGAACTCTATGTTTGAAATGAGTCTCTTACATGTCGCCAAACTCGTAGTCCCTCGCTCAGCCACCAGCTAGCGCTTGGATTGAAGTATGACAACAATCACATTATTAAGTACAATAATTTTTCTAACACAATATTTACTATTCTGATTTGAGAGAGGAATAGAACTGTTACTCTTGTCAGAATGTAATACTCACCTTAAAAATAACTTCCCCTTTTTCGTTATACATGCTCGCACACATAAAAGACCTCGTTAAAACGATTTCTATCCGGAATCGCAAGCATCCACTTTTTTCGCATTTCCGCATCTTTCGGCACTTTAAAACAGAAGTTTCTTGCTTTACACTTTTGTACCCCATTTTGCATTTCGGCACAATGCACGGTTTCGTAAATTTTTTTCTAAAAACGTCGGTATTCCTTGTGTTTACAAGTCAACAATGACAGTTGCCAGAGAACACGGTCGTATACGTGCCAGAGATCATTCCTCGACTCATGCGCCACCTTTTTGGTACTACGCGACAGTTTACGCTTAGCGAACTCACTTCTCACATAGGAAACAGCCTCGAATTCCCAGACCTGTATATAAGACCGTGGTCGCGTCCTATTTCATATACTCGCGAACTTTCGCAACTATTTAACTATGTTCGCAAAATATTGAAACTATCTCAAGATTCCCACCCCCAGATTTCAAATCTTGGGAGTTCGCAAGAAATTAAACTATCGTCGGTGATCTTTCCCCGCCATTTTTTTAAAGTCAAATTGACCAATGAGAACATTATTCGCAAATCGCAATTCGCGTCTCAATGAAGTAACCTTAACGCACATATTTTGCAATAGTTTCAGAAACCATAGAGATAAGAATAAATTAACAATTTGGTTGATACTTAATTCTGAATTACAAATACCATAATTAGGAAAATAATTCACCTGGCTCTACCATATTCAAAGCCACAACTTGGGCTACAGATTTGAGAATTTAAATAACGTAAGAAGTTTCATTGTTGTAAGTATGGGATTATTTTATGGTCTCAAACGTCATTATTTATATTTTGTTCATGAAAGCATAAAACTACGATTCTTGTATCCTACTATTTTTTTTCTCAATTTATTATATTATTCTATAGGTATAATGCTAAGCTAAACTATTAAGGAAACTAACAGAACCCACTAGTATCACGGGTACAATTTTTTGAAAATTAATTTTGAATAACAAGTTATTTTATCAAACCAGAATATGTAGATATGCAAGACATTGATAGTCTGCTTGAGATCAAAGAAGAACAATCATTGACAAAAGAATTAAAGTAAGTGATATCTCAAGCTGAATCATTTGAAATGTTCACATGACTGTGAACCCATAAATTATTCCAAATATTACCATTGTTCTCTCTCTAAATTCAAATAATTTCTGCTTCAAAATTGATAACCTTGAACTGAAAGAATACGCAAACAATACAATTGAATAAAATTTTTATAGTGTTTCATAGTGTGTATATATCTGTTTTTTTTTGGAATTTCAAACTTGAAAGAAAGGTATTTAATGACAATACGAGAATTCCATTTTCTTTTGTCAAGATCTGAAATTATTTTAAAACATTTCACATCCATAAGACAATTATAAACATAATTAAGTAAACTATGTTATCTATAATTATAACTAACTATTTTCAGCAGCACAAATACAAAGATGAGAAACCTAAACGAAGAGAAACAGGAAAATGGAGAAACTTTGACTACTGATTCCAAAGCTAGACGATATGGGTGCATATTGTGTGATTATAGAGCCAAATTTAAATGCATTCTCAAAAGACACATTAACGTCACGCATCTAAAAAGTGAAGTGTTTGCATGTGAATTTTGCGAATACAAGGCTTACCAGAAAGACACCCTCAAAAGCCATGTCATCTCTCGACATACCCGAGACGAAACTTTCAAGTGTCAACTTGGTAATTATAAAACGCACACCAAAGGTAACCTAAAATTCCACACCACCTTGAAACATACTGATGGGGAATTATTTCAATGTCAGTATTGTGATTATAAAACAAGAGTTCGAAATACATTCAACGCCCATGTCAACATTCATACAAAAGACAATGTCTATGAATGTGGTTATTGTGACTTCAAAACATACAGGAAAGGAAATCTCAGAGCTCATATTAGTAACCAGCACACAGGCAAACATCTAGAATGTAAAAGTTGTGATTTCAAAGCTCAACACAAAAGTGAATTCCGAA
The DNA here is from genome assembly GCA_958510875.1 of Endomychus coccineus. NCBI lineage: Eukaryota > Metazoa > Arthropoda > Insecta > Coleoptera > Endomychidae > Endomychus > Endomychus coccineus. The sequence goes on along the minus strand of OY294070.1, from coordinate 20,170,815 downwards.
TCCATACCAAAAAGATGCATGGAAAAATCTTTTAATGTCAATATTGTGACTACGAAGTTGATAAGTCACGTAATCTAAAAAGACATGTATCAGCTCTACACGTTAGAAATGAAATATTCGAATGTGAAGTTTGTGATTATAAAGCATACGAGAAAGACAACTTACTGGTACAAAACACTTAGATACTATGTTATATGAATGTACATATTGCATTTATAAAACAAAATTTAGGAGTAATTTTAATGCGCACATCAATCTACATACCAAAGAGAAAGTTTATAAATGCCATTTTTGTTCCTATGAAACTTATGGAAAAAGCAATCTCAAAGATCATATTATAGCCAAGCATTAAGTTACACAGAAACTTGTTTTCATTATTTTATGCTAAGAAACATCTGGCAATAGGAGTAGTTCTGTTTGGAAATTCCAAATAACACTGTGCAATTGAATACTTAGTTATTAATAATTTGGCATCTGGCAATAGGAGTAGTCCTGTTTGGAAATTCCAAATAACACTGCAATTGAATACTCAGTTATTAATAATTTGTTGAAATTGATCTCTATATCTTATGTGCTGAGCAACATGTCCTACAATGTACCAATATTTAATATTGTTATAAAGTTAGCTCATGTTACAAAAACTTATTTATCTTTCCCTAACCAACTGATAATTCAATTGTAATTTGTAAAAACAGGTGGCACGATCTATCTCCACTATTGAATTAAAATTAACAATTTGAAATGTGTAAGTAACACCTATGGGCAAATGTGCTTGATTTTCTTTAAAAAACTGGTTCCATTCTTTTCACTCAAATCATGAATACATATGAACAAACATGGTTTGTTTCATCTCTGCATATGTAATAAACAGTATCATAAATAGATAATTATACGGCACGATTATACATACTTTTTAATTTATTTGGTCAATGGTCATTAGTGACACTTCTTAAGTTGTTCTGTGTATACGAATTATATATAACCTCTATGCTAAGGTCTCAGTAAGAAAATTATAAACCTACTATATTCTGTGACAAAACATCATAATCATCACCCACGGTTGTACATACAGGTCTGGAAACTCTATGGTTGACGAGTCGCTTACGCGTCGTGAAACTCGTAGTCCCTCGCTCAGTCACCAGCTGGCGCTTGGATCAAGAGGGGGTAAAACGATTTCTTTCCGGAATCGCAAGCAGTGTTACTAATGCTCATTTGCACCGTTTAAGCATAGCTTAAAATTGTCGAAATGTTAACTTTGAACCTTTAAAAAGGTCGTGATAGCCCCAAACTGGGTCGAAAACTGTTTTGGATTGAGTAATTTTCGATAAATCGAATGATGTTCACGTGAGGAGCGCGTAGCTCGCGAGTTAGAAAAGTGTAAATTTACGGTACATAGAACGTCTTAACGAGGACTTTTCGCATGCGGTTTTCGTTCGTCGTTAGTTTATGAACGGGGCCAACTAAATAGCATAGTCTCGGGCCCAAAATGTCGATTAAATAGGAAAATTCAATTAAAACAGTTTGAGGTATTCTCAGCTGTCAGCTACTAGCGTCTGAGTGCGATGTACCAAAGGGAATTTTCTAGGTACTAAAATATACTCAAAGCGGGTAAAAGCTAGCGACCAATAGCCGAAAACACTTTATTACAACTGGCTCCGGCCGCACGGGGCATAAAACGGCCCCGAATTAACAAGATCGAGGTAAAAAGTATAAACTCTAACTGACGCGTAGCGAGCTCCTCGAGGCATATGTCAAAATGATTACGTTCGTTAATTACATAGGACGTCTTTCGTTCATGCAACTGTGTTTTTATACAATTCGAACCTTCTAATTTCGATAGGCCACGTGATAATCCCGGAGCCGTAAGCGCTATCGAGATCTGAACGTTAAAACTTTCGTATAAAATTGTGTTTACAAGTCAACTGACACTCGTCACAGAATACTCTTCATAGAGATGAGATGATACTCTTACGTGACGCCTTTTATGATTCCCCTACGTGGCGTCTTTTGGTACTACGCGAAAGTCGACGAGTAGCGGACACACTGCTCACATAGGAAACAACCTCGAGTTTCCAGACCTGTGTATACGACCGTGTCATAACCATAGCCATTGTGCTGGCCAATTATCAAAGTGTAAAGGCCAAAATATTATTAAGAAGAAGAAGAAGAAGATAACCATAGCCTGACATACAACACTGGATAGATTTATAATAATGCTAAAGCCTGACAGCAAACGTCATAATCAAATAATAAATAATCATGAAAAGACGCAAGAAGTACACTTGTACACTTATTATTTTTATCAAGTTTTGTTTTTTTAATGTTATTCTTTAATTTAATCAGTTTTTATGTTATGAATAAACTGTAGATATGAACACTGGATATGAAAAACGAACAATATTTAAAGAAGTATGCGCTGGAAATATTTCGACGTTGGTTGAGATAAAAAGAAATGATGAACACTTTCATTGGACTCAACTATCGCTCGAAAAGTCAGGTGACACTGTCCTCCACTACGCCGTTAGATTTGGTCATCCAGTGATAGTAGAATATTTATTGACTGCTTATACACCCTGTGGAGTTAACTGTAAAAGTTTAAGCAACAAAACACCACTTCACGAAGCAGCACAATTTGCTCAATACAATTGTGCATTGATTTTAATCAATCATGGAGCTGAAATTAATTGTATCAAGCAGGCTGATTGGACACCGCTGATGTTATCATGTACTAAAACCAGTCAAAATGATTCTTCGATAATGTTGGTTGAATTATTGTTGAACAACAATGCACTGGTGAATTTTAAAAACAAAGATGGATGGAATGCATTACATTTAATTTGCCGAGAAGGAGACATAAGAATATTAAATTTACTATTGAATTTCAATGCTCCAATTCTTGATAAGACAAATAACGGTCGAACAGTTCTACACATATCAGCATTGCATGGGAAATTGGACATTGTCAAAATTTTAGTAACAAAAGGAATAGATATCAATGAAAAAGATAGCTGTGGTAACACACCTTTACATGATGCTGTTTCAGGTGGTAATATCGAACTTTTGAAATTCCTCATTGCTAATAAAGGAGAAGTTTTTTCAACAACCAATGAAAATTTCAATTTGCTTCATATTGCAGCCAGTGAGGGCCATTGTGACATTTGTTATTTCTTGGTCAAGTCTCTGAAATTTGATGTTAATAAACAAACTAAAAACGGCTTTGGTGCTTTACATTGTGCGGCTAGAAAAAATCATGTGAAAACTTACGAATTTTTAGTCAGTTGTGGAGCAAAAGAAGATATGAAAGACAATTTTGAGAGAACTGCTTGGGATTATGTAAAATTGTAGTCAGAAAGGAAGTTTCTTGTTTATCATTATAAAAGAATAAACATATTTATAGATTTGCAGGATTTAAATATCTTCCATTCTATTACTCATCAAGTGTAATAGCAATTCTACCTTCCCTAGGGGTTGCAGGACCTTGACGTGTACCGGGTACTTTGTGCCTTGTGTCGGTGGGAAGGCTTACCTGAGCGAGGGGATCCTAAAGGGTCATGACCTGTATCAGCCAGAAAGCTGTTGTCCAGGTATGTGGAGACAAATGATTGAGACGACGGCCTTCGGGTCCGTCAAAGCGAATGAAAGGACGAGGCTAAGTCAAATCTCGGGTTATAACCTGCCTTGGATGTATCTTGTATCTACCAAAATGAACTTAAACCGCCTGCCAGCTCAAGAAATCGAAGGCAGGGATTTGTGCTGGCGAGGAGAACGGGGATCTTGACTTAACCACCCGGGTCACATGTTGAGGTCACTCTAACATCTCCCAACTCTCACGGTATGGTGCGCGTCAAAGGGAGGCTGAGGGGACGCTCAGTCTTTAACGACCGACCTTGTGGCACCCCATTGTATCAGCTTTACCCATTCAGGTACCCCAGCGCCGCAGTGATAAAATGCAAGTTGTGCAAATCAACCTCCATCACTGTAGGGCGCCCTCGGTGCATATATGATGAAAGCGAATATAGACGCTGCCCTAATTCAAGAGCCAAACGTGTATGGAGGAAGAATTGGGGGAATAGGTAGCTTCAGGGGGCGGATCGTACAAGCCCCGTTCGAACAAAACCGCGAACTTGCATCCTAAGAAATGATTCAGCTAAAGTTTTACCGTTGTGGGAGCATTGTAGTCCCGACCTAACAAAGATCAGCCTTAAATTATAAATAGGAGGAAAGCAGTAAAGCCTCCTGTTAGCATCAGCGTACCTACCCTATGACCAGACGGGAGCACCGCGACCGCAAGACATACGAACTCTTGCGGAGTATCTCAGGACCTCGAAATCCCAACTTTTATTGAGGTGTGATCAACATTGAGCGTTCGAAGAGTGTGGATCGCGCTCCCCCCTACTCAACACCGACCATATTGTGCCATCATTCTGTATATTAAAAATCTATTAATAACATCTTGTTCTAATATTGCTATAGTTACCCTTTTCTTTAATAGTGTGTGTTTAGCTGGAAGGAAACTTTCTGAATACATCATGTAACTTCAAGTTCAAAAATATCCCGAAATGAGACATTTGAGGTGCAAATCTTTCACAAATTTAACTCTTTATTCTCCTCAGAATATTTCAGAAAATACATTTCTTTGGATGTTGTTATTGCAGGCTTTGTCAAACACCCGATTCTCATTATGCTCACCTTGTTTCACCGTTGTCTGTTCCACCAATGCCGTTCTGCATTTTATGTTGTGTCTACCTCGATGTTCCGTCCAGAAATTTAAATTGTAAATATCCACTTTAAACCGCATGCAGTAGCCACCAAGGGCAAATGATTGATCTACTCATCCTTTGCGATTTCGAATCAGCACGTACTGGGATGAATATCGCATCGCTTGCCATTGACTCAGTATAACAACGCTATCAAGAAAGCGCGAAGAACCTCATAGAGGATATACCCAGCTACGCTAGACTCCACAAGGTACTAGTAACCGACCACGACAGAAAGCGGGCTCCTGCGCAGAACCACAGGGATATACCGAAACAACTTGTATTTCTCATGCCACAGCGAAATCTGTAAGCCAAAAATGGCTCAGAGCAGAGCACTGTGTCTATTGAAGGGTACTGCCCCGTAAGTCGCACTCTAAGCGACCTATGGGAGACCTCCAGCAGCAACGAGTGAAAAATTTATTGACGTTCAGGAGACATGAAATAAGGAATCTTGTTGCATTCCTGACCGGACACGCCCCATGCAAGAAGCGTCTCTGCACGATGGGCCTTGGGGACGATAAAACTACACCCGAGAAAATTAGAATTATCCCCTACATCAGGCTACTAAATTTCATGGAATATACTGGAACGTTAAACGCACTGGTGATTTATATTCAAATCAATACATTCTTTTGCCCGAGCTCGATACTCTCGGAAATCTTAGGGACCGGGATTTCGTAGCTAAAAGCTAAAATGAAATGTATGCATTCATCAGAGAGCAAATAAAAATAAACAACCTTACTCTATGTCACACAATTTAGAAATTAATTTGACATTTATCGTATCTAGGGGTAGTTTTCAAATTGTTTTATCAATAATCAGTCTAAAATAGACCTTTACGATGTCGGTAACTGCTATAAATCGGGAGAAAGAATATGGGAACCCTATTTTCAAAGAATTGGATCTTACCCATCCACGGTAAGAACATCAAACCTTATAATATACAGATGGTTGCGGTGTGGTGTTTGTGCAGTACCAATGTCAATTTTCATTATGTCATATGTCGGCAATATGAAAATTGTAATTGTTTTGATAATTAAGGCGCTAAAAACAGTGATTTGCAAGAAAGAGCAACAATGACTTACCCCGAGTGCGGTCGATAGGGTACTCTCTCCCCAATTTTAATCTTCTGAAATCAGTTAACCATTTCACTAACACGCAATTTACACAACCAAAACAGCACATGAGGGTAGTCTTTTAATAATATCGCAACGCGATAGTTGTATTTACATGTCCGCATATTTTAACCGAGCCAAAGCTTAAAGTACCGAAATTTCGTTCGAAAGTTCTCGACTCACGAGCTCAGGTAACTTTTTAACACAGAACTTGCTAACTAGTACTGATATGTCAGTGTATATACGACCGTGGTCAGTGCCAGCCTATCATTTTCTGTGACATGCCTTAATTCAAATTTATGATCAGTGGCTTCCTACCAGACAATTTATAAGGAAGTTGGGAACAATCAGAGTTGGTTTTGTCTACTACAGATTATCATACATAAAGAAGGCAAGGACAAATCTGGAGAAAAAATAACTACTTACGTGAAAAATGTTCTTCATTTTTAGTTGATTGATAATAATAGAATTGCCTCGAAAAGTATTCATAGATATAATTCCATTTTCCTATAAGTCAACCAATTTTAGATGGATGTCGTATTATCTTCTGCTAAGAAAGAAACCTTTAAATTATTGTCGATACTATAATATTCTCCAAATTTTAAAATTACACACGGCTACTATGTTGATATCACTTTTAATTGTATAACTTCCGTTACTAAAGACAATGAAAGTACCAAACTACAGAAAATATGAACACATGATTGTCAATGTTGTCTTTTACAATTTGAAGCAGAGTAGTCAACCTCCAACGAGTTTAAACCAAATTTTCCACATTTATATGTGGGTCATACAATCGAATTGTGAATTTGTGCTTTATTCACAAGTCATTATACACTTCAACATCGAAATATTTGAGTTCGCTTTATCTGAGAACTTAGATACAGAAACAATCAAACACATACCAAAATGTAGTTTTTTCAAAGACACGGAACCGCACGTGTAGGAGATTTCTTGTATGATTTTAGTCTCCTACCACCTGTATTTTCATAATTATACAATTATTCATTTCAGCATGACGAAGGAATACATCAAAAAGCATTGCAAGGAGCTCAAATTATATCAAACACCCCATTTGAACGACGTATTGTATTTGCATTTCAAGGGCTTTTCGTACATAGAAAATTTGGAAGAATACACTGGCCTTAAATGTTTATGGTTGGAAAATAATGGTATCAGAGAAATAAGCGGTTTGGAGAATCAAGGAGGTCTTCGGAGTCTCTTCTTGCATTATAATCTGATCAAAAAGATACAAAATCTTGAGCATTGTCCTCTATTGGACACTTTGAACCTCTCATATAACCAAGTCAAAAAAATCGAGAATCTTGGTATGTTGTCAGCTAATTTATGATTAGTTTCAAAAGGGTAAAGAGCTCAGGTGATTTAGCACTCCAGTTAGCATTGTTGCAGGCTTACTGAACCATATTAAATGGCAGACAATATGTCATCACCCTCAATCACATGAATAATCGAACTTTTAGATTTTCCCGCTTCACTTACGGAGCCTGTTTATTTCAATGACGAATAATTTGTAACTGCATCACTAGATGAACGAAGCTGTCTCGACCGCCATTTTGGAGTCCACTGACATCCATGTTCCTATGGATTTGCACTAGTGTCTATGAGAAATATAAAAAACGACAGGCTCAGTATTGCTTGTGTACAATCGGTTTCAACTGGCAGTGGCCTACAATATGATGGGCGAGCCTGTTGTATTCTATAAAGCGCTATATTTGTAACCATGAATTGTAAAATCGAAAGGTAGAAGTGAGAGATGTCAGGTGTCGGCAATGGTCAGAGCGGGTTCTTGCTACAGTGACTATAATATACAAGACAGTGTCCTACATTTGTTACAACACGGTTGCGGAAATCACGTGATAGTGATAATCAAAAATGGGACACATAGAGTGTCCACTTTTTGATTCAATGTCATTATCACGTGGTTTTCGCCGCCATGTTGCATTAAATGTATCGCCACTATAGTCTGTGCACGCCGTGTCAATACATACCCTCTATATATAATACCTGAACCTTTAGTAGAAACGTAAGTGTGACATCATCAACAGGAATCATACGAGTACATGTTTAATGATAATGGAGCAAGACTAGTATTCAGTGGGACAGGTGATAAATATTACAATTTGAACAGAGTCTTATCCATTTCTTGGGGAAAATTATGTTATACCTGCTTGGTAGGTGTGTGGTTGGAAAGTATTTTTAGCTGTATGTGTCATATGGCGGAATAGGGTGCGTTGCAAAAACAAAAACTTGTTCTAAGAAGCAAGTAAAATTACTTTAAGTCAAGATTTCTTAACTGAATGCTAGAGCTATAAATGTTCTTTACTCAAATCAATTTCCATGGTTCTCTGAATAAAATAAGTAATAAAAAAAGTTTTTGCATGAGTGAGCGCAGTCCCCCCTGCACCCCTACATATGCAGTTTCCTATCATATAGTCTTTCTAGTATCCATGTTTTGAACTGGAGGTTCTTCTTAATAATCAGAATAATCTTTGTCTTTGCTTTTTTTAGAAATAATAAAATCATTACATTCCTTGAATATGGCGCACAACTTTGTGGAAACTGTGGATGACTTTGAACATTTACAACATCTTCTAGAATTATCGGTTTTGGATTTGTCCAATAACCATATCGATGATCCGTTTATTGTACAAGTGCTGAATTTGATGCCTTCTCTGCGAGTGCTGAATCTGATGGGTAACCCAGTGTTAAGAAAAATTCCTGCTTATCGGAAAACGTTGATTTTAGCATGTGTAAGTGAAACAAATGATCAAAATACGTAACACGTATGGCGAGTGAGATAAGTTGCTACTACATTTTATTGAATGTTTGATATCCCGAAAAATATGTTTCCGTTTTTCGGTTCATAACTTTGATAAGCGATTTTTTTAATACTTTGACTACACGAGAGGGAAACCTATATTGTTCGAGAAAAAAATCGTGTGAGCCAGCGGTGGAATGTTGGGAGAGAAGATAGGCATTCGAATTTTTTTTGAAGGTTTGGAGGTTTTAGGCATCGGGAAAGACCTCACTAGGAAAAGAGTTCCACAACTTCCTTGTTCGATAGAAAAATGAAGTCTGGTAGGATAAGTTCGGCAGGTCTAGAGCTTGACAATGAAGAGGTGACTAGTTTGAGCTCGTCTACTCCGCCTACCTGGAATCTCGTGGTGGAACAACATACGAGATTTCCGATGAACTCGTAAGTGTGACATCATAATCGGAAGAATAGTTCTCTTCTGGATAGAACTCTAAGCGTGTGAACAGTACTCCAAGACATGTCGAATCTGTGCTTTGTAGATTATGAGGAGCTGCTGGAATGTAAAGTAGCTCTTGGCACAGAATGGAAGACCAAATTTTTGTGGAACGGTTTAAGCAATGGGCCTCGCATGATCGTCCCACGAGAGAGTGCTGTTGGTGGTGATTCCCAGCATGGATATGGAAGAATTCATAGGAATAGGGTTGTACCTGACGTCATCATATTAGGCATTGTGGGATCCTCCTTCCTGGAGAAGACGAAGCTTGGGTTTTCGTTGCGTTAAAGTCTACTAGATTATCAGATCCCAATTTTAAAATCTTTGCCAGATCTCCATTAACTTCGTCAACCTGTCTCTGTCTCTATCCTTTGGCTTCATTGAATGGTATATAGGCTCTAGACGAGAAAACGGTATGAAGTGTACCATCATTTGCAAAGCAGTGTCACTTTCAACAGATAGTTTATATGGAGCAGAAACGAAGTTAGTGCCAAGACAGGTCCCTGTGGAACACCAGCGTTAAAAGTCATTGTATCGGGGGATATTCAGTCAACCACTACATGGAGTGATCTATCACCTTATTAGGAAAGGTCTTTCTTCTTTTTTGGAATTGGTTGGACTCTAGCTGTCTTTCAACTGGATAGAATATCTGAAAATTACTGGGATTTTTGATGTAACATTTTTACTTCACTCATTATACGTAGTATCTTCATAATAAGTTTCCAAGAATTCTACAAATGCAGCGGCAGATAGGTTGTATAGTGAAAAGTATGGGCAAAAATATTGTTTTTGTAAATAGCATGCCAAACAGTGACACTGGATTCTTCTTAAAAATGTCTAGATCATATATTATTAGGGTTTTCATTTGCTCATAACATCAATTGTGAAAATTAAAGCTGCATGTCGAGTAAAATGGGCTTTATTTGTCCGCAACATTTGCTGGAGAATTTTTATTCTTGTTCAGCGAATTAATAACAAAATTGTATATATAGCTATAATTTTAGAAGGATCTTCAATACCTGGATGATCGTCCTGTATTTCCGAGAGATAGAGCATGTGCCGAAGCTTGGTAAGATTTATTACTTGAAAAAAAATTCTCTTCACCATCAAGAATCAGATCCTAAAACAACTAACTTCCACTTACCAACTAGCCATATTTAATGTAGCAAAATAGTGAAAATCAAACTTTTAATAGTTTTTTTTAAGTTTATACATAGGTAATGGATTTGCATTACTTAATAACTGATTCTATGCTTTCTCTCACAAATGTTCATAATGTCCTGAAACTATGGCACGCCGGTTTGCTTTTTGTTGGAGAAAGAAAAATGAATTATTTATTTGAAATTGAAACAAAATTAATTTCAAACATTTTAATTATGTCTTGACATAAAAAATTGTATGAATAAATTTTTATAATGAATTGAGACGACATTGAGTTGAAATTATGTATATAATTTTAATTTAAGCATTGAAATTGTATACTAAATATAAACTGAAGAATTAAAGTTGTGTACATAATACAAATTCAAGAGTTTATATTCAGGAACTGAAAATATATACATAATTTTAATTATTTATTTATATTATAATGCGACACATTTTAAATGCTATGAATTATTATTATACCATTAAATACATTTTATTTCCAATTTTTATTAAACATAATTAGCCGAATTAAAAGTTTATCACGGCTTAGGAAAATTCATAATTCAAATTATATCTGTATAATTTTATTTCATTATATTAAAATTACATAGTAATATAATAAACTTGTAATTTATTTTAATAAACTTGATATTTTTGTGTTCAATTGCATTAGATACATTTTTTTATGTTATTAAAAGGCAAAACGGCATATCATATAAAATAGTAAACTATAATTTAATTTCAAATATAATATAAATATTATTACATTACCAGATGCACAAATTTCTTTAGATGAACTCGTGGGACAAAATGTTATTGGTGAGATTATTTAAGGGGTAATTAAGCATAAGCAATTTGAATTATTCCTCCTGAAATTCATAATTTGCGACACTGTAGGGAACGTGGTGGTGTCCAGGAGGAAGCTGCAGAACGGCAGCGCTGGATCGACAGAGACAGAGAAAAAATAATGGAAAGCGTGAACGGTAAGAATAACGCGTCTCAAAAGTTTTGGCACTAATTTCTCTATTATATTTTTAAGCATAAAGATAATTTTATTTACAATTTACTCACATGCTATGTTTAGCAATATTATAAACAAGGCGCAATTTTCTATGGATATTCCGCATTAGGTTTTGGGCGTCTTTGATTCTATAGATCCTACGTTTCAATTGCTCTTCATTTTGATTGGACGAAGTTTAACGCGCATTTTGAGTCTTTTCTTGACATGATGCTGAGCCCGGCCGACTTCAGCATGAAGCTCGTGAATAAAATCATCCAATTTTGTCGTTTTGAATATACACCAAATCGATAGTTCATCTAAGAATTTTGCCTTTGCTTCGTACTTATTGAACATCGTCTGGACAGTCTTTTATATTGTTGGTATAATCTGCAATTCGCCTAAAGTGTAGTATTTTTCGTCATCAGTAACAAATTGCAAAATGGGTTCGCCCTAATGCTCGACAGCATCGTCATATCTGTGCCAACTGGTTAGCCGTATATTTTGGGAATTTCTTCCGTTTTCAGTATTTTAGACCATGCCTGGCCAATTCTCTCGAAACTATGTCGTTACAAGTACAAGAAAATGTAATTCGTAAGCTGTTTCAGTGAAAATGATTTGTCAACATGACAAATTTAATATTTTATCCTTAGTGCTTATTTTAACTACTTTGAATATTGTGCCAAAACTTTTGAGACACACATTGCTGGTACCAATACCGTTTGGATGAAAATGATCCCGAAATGATTCCAGCTTTGATCTCATTGAGAGACCAGGCCCGAATAAGAGAAGCAGAACTGAGAGAAATGAACGGGCATAATGACAGTGGATGCGGTACATCATTCGAAGGATCTGAGAGTGAAGCCGAAAGTCTGTCCGATGTCATCAACAGGTAAAGTGATATAACAGTGAAAATTTCTCTATGGAATGACAAATTGCATGAGGGACACACCATTCGACTAACGAAATTGGTGTGAAGGGTATTTAGTCAATTCGTTTTACTGCTTTGCTGGGCGTAACAAAAAAAAATTGTCTGAAACTGCTATCGCCAAATTGACTTTCTCACATCTAGCTTTTCTATTTCTGGACCAATACGTGGGGCTGATGAACTTATTTTGGCTAGCGAACCCATATGATATCAGTCTTGATGTCATCTTTGGATTCTTGAGTGTCTTCAAGGACGCGACTGTCTATGCACCGTGCGTTACTTCCCTCGACAAACACATACATATTCCGAAATAATTCCCATTAGAATAAGTCAAAGCTGCTCATAAGAATATCCTTTAAAGTCTATAGATTATAATATTTACAATTATTTTCCAGACAAGCTAACGTGGAGAACAGGGCTCAAGGAGGAAACGTGGGAGCAGAATCCGAATCGGAAGAAACAGAACCAGTGTACGATTACGCACACGCAGAACAAGAACCCGTACCTGAAAGTAGCAGTAGCGAAGACGAAGAAGGTGGCAAGAAGAAAGATTACTTATACCTACGGCAACGAGTAATAGATTATCCTCCAAGTCTGAGAGTAGTTCAATCAAGTCCGGCTCCCAAAGAAGATGAAAATGCACCAAGTGAAGTAATATCTGCGATTAAGACTCCAGAGAAAGTCGCAAAGACTGGTGAAACTCCCGATATCGAACATAAAACGATGTTCCAATTGATATCAGAAGAAATAAGAAAAGATAGCGAAGGATTGAAAGCTGAAGAAACGGCAGAAGCGACACCTAAGATCATTTGCGATGTGAGCAGCGACGAAGATGATGAATCCGAAACTATTTCGTCCACGTTGGACCGTTCCGAAACGAATAAACCGTTGATATCTGAGATTTCTGATGAAGATCGTCCGGAAATAGTAAACCGTCCAACAAATGAGCACGAGAACGATATGGGAATATTCGAGAAGCGAAATAAACCAAGTTCCAACTGGACTCCCATGTTTATTCAGGAAATAATCGAGCGTGATCCCGAAACTAGAGATCGCCAAGAAGATTCCGAAGAAGTACGAGAAACTAAGATGCTTATTGAAGAAATTACTGAAGTTCCTGCGGCGAGAGATTCCCAAGTTGTCCAAGAAACTAAGATGCTTATTGAAGAAATTACTGAAGTTCTTGCTCCGAAAGATTCCCCAGTTGTCCAAACGACTAAGAAGCTTGTGGAAGATGTGACCGAAGTTCCTGTTGAAACCTCCGAAGCAAGAAGTTATGGTCCGGAAGATTCACAAATTGTCCAAGGAACTAAGATGCTTATTGAAGAAATTTCTGAAGTTCCTGCTAAGAAAGATTCACAGATTGTCCAAGCAACTAAGAAGCTCGTTGAAGAAGCGACTGAAGTTCCTGTTGTAACCTCCGAATCAAAAAGTTATGGTTCGGAAGATACACAAACTGTCCAAGCAACTAAGAAGCTCGTTGAAGAAGCGACTGAAGTTCCTGTTGTAATCTCCGAAGCAAAAAGTTATGCTACGGAGGATTCCCAAATTGTCCAAGGAACTGAGATGCAAATTGAAGAAATTATTGAAATTCCTGATGTAACTTCAGAAGCAATAAGTTATGCTCAGAAAAATTCAGAAACTCAGACGCTCATTGAAACTATCACTGATGTTCCCCAAGAAGCGTTTGTGAGGGCGGTTGATCTTCACAGAGATTCCGCAAATGATCAGCTTATTGAAAAACTTGCTATAGGAACCACGATGGGAGATCATGAAGATGTACGAGAAAAAATCGGTGAGTCATCGGTTAATAAGATTTGATTCACCCAAAGTAGGCCTTATTTAGGAATAATTCTTTAGTAATGAATTCTACTTAGTAATGAATAATGAATTTTCCAATTCTATTTATCTAAGAATAGAAGAACTTTTCTACCGTGGTTTTTCATTATTTTGCCAAAGGTTTTCAATCAAAAACTCATTATCTCTGTTTGTCATTCAAGCTTTTTTATTGGATACCTATTCTATAGGTAATTTATCTAGGTGTTTCTTTGAAACATCGCAGATTTTTGCTTTTTCCTATAACTAGTGGATTTTCTTCTCACCATCCAAGTTATAGCAAAGAAGAATATTTTAAACATCAACAATATTATTGGCATTTACCACTAATTGTATTTTTCTTAAAATTATGCCTGCTACATGCAAAACCAGTCAAGCAACACAAATTGAGAGCTGTTAAATTTACTATACTAGCAAGAATAATAAAATGTTTTGGTTAAATTGTATAGGAAGGAATTATTGTTTGTAAAATTGTTACAGATATGCTAAAATTTAAAAAATAGTTAAAAATATGAAAAATTCTGAAAATTTTTATATAATATCAAAAATATGCCAAACATGAAAATTCCATAAATGTCTCACTTTAGTAATAAGTCTTCTGATGATGGTCGTGAGACCGAAACGTACGTTTAGACGAAAATATAAAGCATAAGTGTTAATGTGAGCTATCTCCCGAGAATTTATATATAAAACAAAATTAAGCACATAAAACAAAATAGTTTACTTGTTACTTAACATCCCCACATCCACTCGTATTTTTCATAGAAATTCTTGTTGAATACTATATTGTAAGTTCGGGTTTTACTTGTGGAAGTGCAGTTTATTTGAAGATCAGGAATAGGCCTTTCATTCTTTTTAATTAAAAGTTTTACCTCAAATGCGGGTTTTTCAAAAGATTTTGCACACAATTAACTTCCATCATCACTGCACTTCTTCGAATTGAATACACACACTGTACATTATGAAGGCAATATTTACTGGAGATACGATGCTTTGTGCCACAAGCCGACGATATAAGCGCGTATGGCGAAGATAACCGTAGTCTGCCGAATCATACTTCAAATAGGTACACTTCAGAACGTTCCCCGGGGCATTTTGAGTTTTGAGCGTTAGTATTGCATGCACCTGACGTGCGGAATAAAATAATGCACTGAATTACATGCTAATTTATTTCTGTGTTTATCTTGGTAGTTTGGGTGGGCACGTTAGTGGTTCCCTTGTACACTTTAGTACCAACCGCCACTGGATTTAAATCCACCCTTAGGAATAATAACACGATTATAAAACATTTGGAATAAGATACGACAATTCATGGCTTCTCTTATATTTTATTCTTATTTTTAGGTGACAAAATTAATTCATCGGCGATTGTGACAGGTCTTCCCAATATCAAAAAAGATGATACAGACGGGTTGGAATATTTCCAAATGAAGATAACTGATATGGAGCAAGAGGAAGAAAACGTCAAACATAATGCAGAAGAAACATCTTTCGATAATAATAAGAAGCAGAAAATTGTAGTTATTTCTGAATCTAATAGTGCTGATAGATCTATAACAACGATGTCCAGCAAAGAAATTGCAGACGTCTCGGAAGAAATTTCAGAAGCTCACGATTCTCTAGCGGTACTAGCGAATGTACAAGTCCAGACTAATGGAAAAATCGAATCAAATGATGATCCACGTTCATTGGTCAGAGATTCGAATGGACAGATTGAGTCTAGTCTTATAGGCATGGATATAAGTGCACAGCCGTCTGGATTGTTGAAAGACGAAACTTATCTAGAATCAGAGGGAACCCAGGGAGTTAAATCTGCAGAAACTCCTCCAGAATCACCAGTATCAGATGTTGGAAAACAATCGATGCAAAACTCTTTGGGTCCAGAAAAAGCTGCACAAGTCGAATCACTAATAAACGATAAATCTAGTGTGTGCACAGACGCGGATACAAATAAACAGGGAATAGGTTCTGTGGTGGAAGTTGCCGATGTCAGAATTTGTCAAGATGACACTTTGAATGTAAACAAAAAAATTATGAGTCAAAATCAAAATCGTGGCGTACAGACGTGTTCAATAGGTAACGAAGAAAGTAGCGTAACAATTACGGAATATCTGGATGATACGGATAATAAAGAATACCATTGGAAACTTGTGAGCGAGGATGAAAATCGCGTACGCACAAGCGACAACAGTAAAGTCCCGCTTTACGAATTGACATGTGAGAAAGACAAAGATGTCGATAAGATGTTACAAGAACAGGAAAGGAGAGGCAGCGGAGTTTTATCCAGGGAATGGACCAACGACGATTCGCATGTCATCAGATCGTCCTTCCAAACAGAAAACCTTCTAGAGATTTCTACCGAAGAAAGCGAAGATGAGGAATCGCAATTTTACGACAAATTGGACAAATCGAACTCAACCGAGTATAGCAAAGTTGTCGGGGAAATTAAAATCGAAGCTGACGATATTTATTCCAGAACAGAGATTACGAAACCTTCCGACAAAGGTCACCAATCGGAAGACTACCACGAACTGTTGACCTGGGACTTGAAGATTCCGTCTACCAACCGACAAATTTTACTGCCGATCGAAAGGAAGAAGAAGGAAGTCGATGAAAGTGAAACCGAAAGTGATGCTTTGAAAACGAACGAAGAAACCGCCGAGTTCCACATAACACCTCCTCCAACAATCGAGAGGGACGACGACAAAATCTTGTACGCCACCTCTAGTCAAGTGAAGACGGACGACGTCATTTTGAAGAATCACTATCGCAGTATCTTCACCGCCACCGATATAGCTGGAAGCGCACCAACGGAACGTGAAATGGAAGAGAACAAGAAAGGATCCATGAATATGTCCTCGAACGTGACCGTTTTCCAGCGAGCGGACGGTTGCACCATTGATTGTCCTCGTGCGTCTTTGCCTGTCGACGTAAAAGAGGACAACTCGGTGATTATGACCCATGCGATTTCGGCCATACGGGCGCGAATGGCCGATTTCCGGAAGACTCTGGACGACTTCAACGAGCGATCGCGAATCGCCACCGACGAGATCTTCAAGAATTACAACGACACGTTGGAGAAACAACTCGAATTTGAACGTCAAATGTTCAAAGAAATGGATGACAAGGACAATGGCAAGACGAATAGAACGAAGGTTACTTTCAGTGAGGACGTCCAAGTGTATGATAATCATGCACCAAGTTACCCGGATGAATGGGAAAGGAATGTCGAAGAGGCGAGAAAGACTTACGAACACATTGATGACATGCTGCAACAAATCACAGTTAGTGTAGATCAATATAATGCATCCAAAAATAATCAGTGCCCAAGTGGGTTTGATTTGGATGAAGATCAGACTTATAGTTCCAAAGACACTGCAGGATTGGAGAATACATCTTCAGACGAAGTGAAACATGTTGAAGGCGATGTAAGAAGATCATCTGGAGAAGACTGTTCTGTTAAAGGAACACTGGATGTGTTTGAACAACATATGCATCTGCTTGATGAAGTAGACCCAGATGATGAGAAGATTGATCTTAAATTTGATAAAAAGATTTATTCATTGCTAACGACAGTTTCAGATCGCCCTCAAGTCGAATTCGCTGATAGAGAAATCATAGATAAGGATGAGGAAGTTGTTTTTCATGTTGAAAATGATCAAGATGGCGATATTTCATGTGCTGAAATGGGATTGAATGAAATGGAAACGGAAGAAGTTGTTCAGATGAATAATGATGCACCTGTGATTAGAAGGAATGTGACATTCACTTTAGAAATGCAGTTAGCGAAAGAGCAAAACTGATTTGCTTTATATTCGCAAATGTCTTGTAGTTAATTGTAATTAATAATAATGTTAATGATAATTGTTACTTCATTTATTTTTCCCTTCCATTGTTTCCTAATAGGTTGGAAAAATGTGAACCAGGAATTAGTCCAAAATGGTTGTTTATATAGGAAAATGGAAAATTTTCCTCCCGCGGATAGTGCACCTTAGAGCAGGGCTCACCAACCTGTGGATCGCGACCCTGATTGGGGTCGCCAGAAAATATTTGGGGTCGCGAAGCTTTGATAAATCTCAGAAGTTTCGCGCGTATAGTACTCACTGCATGATCCACCAAGAGGCACCGGTAGATAAAAAATTATCACCAGAATTGAACGAAGTACATTGCGATGCTGATATAAAGTCATTAATTTTATAAAAAGTCGAGCTCTAAACAGTTGACTTTTCGCAAAACTATGCAAAGAAATGATCTCGGATTATTATTACATACAGAACGATGGTCCTTATGAGGACGAAGCTTAAGCATCTTGAATAGTAGACTTTTGCGGATAGCTAATCTTGACAATTCCTGGCTTCCTGATGGATTTCGCGTCACAATAGCACGACTTACCATTATAGGTGGCATCTTCAGGGCAGACTTGAGGCTTGAAATGATTCTTCTGGTTTCTGTAGCGGTATTTATTGTAGGAAAAAACCTTCACGCTACACAATTCACTGCCTTTTTTCCGGTGGTTAACACCGTTCTGGTACCTGACCCTGCCGTTGTGTGTTCATGTGCGAAGTGGAATTTTCGAGGATGGGTTTCCAAATGTTGGGAAGGTAATATCCTGTGTCACTGTTTAGATTATTTGGATGTTTCAGGATTTCTATCACTTCAAGAACTTTTCGCTAATAGAAGTTTGGGACTCGGCCTAGGATTTTAGTATTTTCGAAAAGTATTTGATGTTTAGTGTCAAACTTGTGTTCCGCAGGTGCAGATCTACTGGTGTCACGAAGCCTTGTACAGCGCTCATGTTCTTTCACACGAGTAGCTACTGTACGACCTGTTTCACCAATGTAGACTTTACCGCAAGAACAGTAGTCGCGGAAACGAAGCACTGAAGTTCGAAAAATTTGAACAGTAAGACGGATTTGAATGCGGTTTTGTGCATTCGATTCGTTAGAGCTTCAGGAAACTTTGTGACCTAATTTGATTTATAAGAAATTAGAAATATGCAATTCGCATAAATAATATGCATTTTAAATTGACCGTGAATACTAATTCACAATTCGGTTAATAGTGATGAAAATGATTCCAAACTCGTTACCCGGGGGTTTTTGGGGTCGCTGAACACGATTATCGGGACAGAATTGGTCTCCGAGGTACCTGGTGCCCAGGGTGAACGGTATCCCCGTCGTCTCCTGGAGTTTTAGTATGTTTCGAAAACCTAAAATTTATTTGTTTTGATGTTTGTAGTTTATTTTGACAAAAATTTCAAAACCGTGTTTAAAGAGTAATATTAATAAGAATTAGTCTTGGACGCTGAAGTTCTCTTCTTCTTCGCTCGCCTCTTCTGTGCATTCAGATCCAGTAAAAATTGTCTCTTTCTCTTTGAAACCCTCCACGTTGGAACAGTTGAAGCCTGCACAATTTTTGCATGCAACGTTACAGATCAATCCATGCTTTCTGCATCCACATGAAACTCCGCAATGTTTTTTGCTACTGCAGAAAATTACGTTCATCACGCTGGGTGGTCCCGGAGGCTGTGTCATTTTTGTTGAGATTAAAGAATTTTGAACCAGTTTCCATCCTCAACATGTTGAATTTAAAAACGTCGTCTCCGTGTAACCAACTCTGCACGACGATGGGAATACCGTTTACCCTCACCAGGTACTTCGGAGACCAATTCTGTCGCGTTATTCGTGTTCAACGACCCCAAAAACCCCCCGAGTAACGAGTTTGGAATCATTTCCATCACTAATAACCGAATTCTGAATTTGGTATTTACGGTCAATTCAAAATGCAATTATAAAATGCATATTACTTAGCAAATTGCATATTTTCAATTTCTTATAAATCCATTTAGGTCACAAAGTTTCCTGAAGCTCTAACGAATCGAATGCAAAAAACCGCATTCAAAGCAGTCTTACTGTCCAAAATTTTTCGATTTTTAGTCCAGGAAATAAAGTATAAAATCGACCCAAATTAGAAAAAATTTGATGTGTGAGGGCTCATTGGATTCGTTTTGACCTCTAGATCAGAATCTGCCACAGCTACATAGGGGGAAATTTGTCCTATTGTTAATAAACAATAAATAATGGCCAATAAAAGGCATGTTTTTGACGTAATGAAAAAAATTGAAAACGCTATTTTCCATCAATTTTTAGCGGGTAAAGTAGAAAATTGCAGTTATTTGATCAATAAACAATGTGAATTTAAGGTTTATAACAATTTGTCAGTTATCTATTTGTTAATAAACAACAAAATGAAAATTTCCTAAATAATCAAGATTAGATTCATTTTCAGGTAATTTGAGGTCGCTGAATACAAATTCGATGTTATTTTTCTGATTGGCTTTTAATCTAATTAGTTAATTAACAATTTGTTAATGAACAAATTAACCCCAAAAATGTAAATTTAAAAAATAATCAAGACTAGAGTCATTTTCAGGTAATTTGAGGTCGCTGAGTAGTTTGATGTTATTTTTTTGATTGAATGTTAATATAATTATTTAATTAATAATTACTTAGTTACCTAATTAACAAAAAAATTAAAAGTCTCAAAATAATCAAGATTGGAGTCAATTTCGTATAATTTAAGGTCGCTGAATACGAATTTGATGTTATTTTTTGAATAAATTGCTGGGAAACTATTTTTTATCAATAACATGAAAAACCACTCTTCCCCTTTACGGCTACGGCCCTGGAGGTTGAATTACTGGTTCTGAATTCAGCTCATACGTCCCTGCACTTCTCTCAGTTACCATGGCAACGCTATCAATCAACTAATAATATGAACAATTTATTGAAAAATCACATTAGATTCAAATTTAACTACTTCAAATTATCCGAAATTGACTGTAATCTTGATTATTTTAAAACTTTGAATATTTTTTGTTGATTCGCCAAGTGAATTAATCAATTAATTAAATTATCATTCGATTCAAAAGTAACATCAATTTCGTGTTCAACGGCCTTAAATTATACGAAATTGACTCCAATCTTGATTATTTTAAGACTTTGAATTTTTTTGTTAATTCGGTAACTAAGTAATTATCAATAAAATGATTAAATTAACCTTTAATTCAAATAATAACATTAAATTCATGTTTAGTGACCCGAAATTACCCGAAAATGACTCTATTCTTGATTATTTTGAAAATTTTCATTTTGTTGTTTATTAACAAATAGATAACTAACAAATTGTTATAAACCTTAAATTTGCATTGTTTATTGATCAAATAACTGCAATTTTCTATTTTACCCGCTTAAAATCGATGGAAAATAGCGTTTTCAATTTTTTTTATTATGTCAAAAACATACCATTTATTGTTTATTAACAATAGGACAAATTTCCCCCTATGTAGCTGTGGCAGATTCTGATCTAGAGGTCAAAACGAATCGAATGAGCTCTCACACATCAAAATCGGCCTTTTACCTCAAATTTTTCTTTTCAAAACCTTTATTTCCTGGACTATTTCAGTGATTCGTTTCCGCGACTATAACTGAACTTTATTGTTACGACCGCGACACTTGACGACATCTGGTGGTCACACGCGGAAATAGGTAGTGGTAGTACCCTTTATCGCTAACAGATAACACTAGTAGTATTTTCGAAAGCGCAGTAACAATTAAAACATTCGCCAATAATCTCGTTGTTTCGAGAGAGTTCTGGTGTATTCCACTCACTTCTAGATGGCAGTAATAGAGGATAGAAAAAATAGCGGCGCGACCGCGAGTCAGTCCGCCTAGGGAAGGCGAAACGGTTTGTTGTGAAATAAAGTAGTGTGTAACTCACGTCATTATGAAACGAAACATTTTCAAGTTTGGGGACAGAAAAATTTGAAGAAATCTTTGTTACGAAACTGAATACTGAACAAGAGGCTGCAACTCGTGCCAGCTTTCGTGTGGCTCTTGAAATTGCGAAACGTGGAAATTCATTCGCCGATGGACAAATGATCAAAGAATGCGTAATCGCAGTAGCCGAAGAAATGTGTCTTTTTATCCAACTTATCACAGCAATACGCCATCAGACATGGAACGGAGACCCGTGCTAGAGTAACCGCGGGACGCAACTCGGCAACTACCCTATTTATGGTAGTTGAAATAAAACACAACAAGTTCATTTTATTTATTTATTAGGTACGTTACAATATAACATATATGTTGCTATAGATTTCATACATCATACGCATTTATATTAAATCATTAACAATAAAAAATTACAATCTAACCTACATTTGAAAAAGTGCGTGTCCCCACAAGAATGAATAAAATTCCCGGTGGTATACACGCCGTATGCAAAAGAGAACTTAAAATAGGTTTGTTGCACCGAATCAGAATTATGAATTTGTGCTAGACCACCATGCAGCCATTTTAAATCCTAAAATGGTGAATCAAAGTGGTTGCAAAATCTAGACGGCATTGAAAGTAAAACAAATGCTACAACGCTCGCAACTGTGCCCGTAATTTTAAATTATACCTGTTTATTATAATCAATAAAATTGTATTTTGAATATACATATTATGTATAATGACATTACTTATCGATATAAAAGCACGCACACGTGTTAATAAGGTTTCTAACCTTAAAATCGTACCTTTACATTTCAAGGTTAGGGGCAGTTGATATAAAAAGTTAGATTAGATTTCTGGAATCAGTTTGCAATGAATTTTCCTTACTAATAGGCTTATAAAAAATTGAAAATTGCTTTCAAACTGCTTTATATACTATCATAACCAATTTATGAGCCCTTTTCGAGACAGATGATGATTTCCCGATATTTAAATTAAATTGGTCATAATTGAATACTATATTCCAGAATCTTCGTCAAACTTGATTACCCTAACTTATTAACCACTTTCATTCAAATCTACCATTCATCACATCTGTAATAAATAAATTTAAATAAAATATATTATTACCTACCCCAAATTTTTATTCATTGAAAATACTTTAGTGAAATGATTGTGAAATTGGAGCATCAGGAAATATTAGATTACAAATGAAATCATTGTTTTGGGGTTGGTAACAAAAAGCCCTGGATGTGCATTTAAAAATAAACACAGGTGAATATTTCATGGCTTATAAAACAGTTTTTTGTTTCAAGAATTTTAACATACACCATTACAACTTTTCTGACAAGCAAAAGCTATCTTATTATATTGTAAATTTGTGTCCTATGAATAATGCGTTCTTATAATGCAAAATTAACACAAACAGGAACAAAATATTCACAAGTCATGAACCTTAAAGTTTAATACTATACCACTATCAGTTGTACCTCACATAATTTCATAAACAATCGATAAATTTCCAATTGTCTTCAAAATTTCGACACTTCCATTTTTAAAATTAGTTAAACAAATTTCATAATATTAGAGATTTTTTCAGTTGTATATTATCAGTAATTGAATTTAAAAAATTTCAAAATATGTGCTTGTTAATTAAGTAAATTCAGTTTTTTTGGATAAACAATAATTGAATTTAAAAAATTTCAAAATATGTGCTTGTTAATTAAGTACATTGTTTTTTCAGTCAAGTATTATTTTATTTTCTTTTAAAGAATATATTTCACAATCAAATAATTTTAATTTGTATGACAGTTAATTTTGGAATTAATACTAGGATTGGTTAATTTTGTTCTTTGCATTGATTTAAAACTTCAGAACTCTTTTTTGATTTTAAAAATGTTTGGTCACAAATTAAAATTAATAAGAATTTTTTTTCCGTTAAGCGAAAACATTTGGTGGATTTAAATTTGTCCTAAAAATTATTAATATTTAATTTTGTACCAGGGTTTTTCTAATTATTTCAGCGAATAAATTACAATTAAATCTGCAAAATTAATATTTTAATTTTGAATCAATTTTAATTTCCTTGGAATTTGATATTTGGAATAAGTAAAGCTTTAAAATTGTTTCCAAATTTACAAATTAAATTGAATCTCATTGATAAAGGTAATATTCCAGGATATCTAGCCTTTATATTCACCAAAACTGAGTAGATTTTTTTTTAGAACTTCAGTTTTTTTTTTGGATAAACAATGATTAAATTAAAAAAATTTCAAAATATGTGCTTGTTAATTAAGTAAATTATTTTTTCGATCAAGTATTACTTTATTTTCTTTTAAAAAATATATTTCACAATCAAATAATTTTAATTTGTATGACAGTTGTTTAATTTTGGAATGAATACTAGGATTGGTTAATTTTGTTCTTTGAATTAATTTAAAACTCTTTTTTAATTTAAAAAATGTTTGGTCACAAATTAAAATTAATATGAAATTCTCTTCTGATAAGCGAAATCATCTGCTGAATTTAAATTTGTCTCAAAAATTATTAATATTCAATTTTGTATCAGGGGTTTTTCTAATTATTTCAGCGAATAAGTTGCAATTAAGTTTGCAAAATTAATATTTTTATTTTGAATCAATTTTAATTTTCTTGGAAGTTGATATTTTATCAATTACTTTTCAGATTGGAATAAGTAAAGCTTTAAAATTGTTTCCAAATTTACGAATTAAATTGAATCTCATTGATAAAGGTAATATTCCAGGATATCTAGCCTTTATATTCACCAAAACTGAATAAATTTTTCACCTTTAATGTTCAAAACTAAGTTTCAAAATAGATATTCTCTTTTGAAACTTCAGTTTTTTTTTCGATAAACAATTATTGAATTCTATATTCAATTCTTGAAACAAATCATGGAATTTATTGAATTAATTTTCGATTCCATTCTTTTCTTCTTTGTTCTTCTAAAAGTGAATTGAGCTAGTTAAAAAAAATCACATTAATTTACTTAATGTGGATAAATTAATTTTTATATGATACACAATTAGGAGTTTCAAAATCTCGATTATAATGTTTTCTTCTGTTTGGAGATAATTTTAGGCACATTTTTTGAAATAAAATATAATGCAATTCCGTTACGATCTGAAAAATTCTATTCAAGTTGATAATTCCTAGAAAAAAAATCGGTAAATTATGTGCAGGTATAACCAACGATAAAATAAACACAAAAATAAAAAATGGCATATCATGATCAAATGACATAAAATGAAGTTAAAAATGGAACACTGTTTGAAACAGGTTTTTAAGAGGCAGTATCTCGAGAAACTGTTTGATTTTATCGTCCTGCCAGTATTGACGATTCATTTTTCTTTTTTTCTTTAACGTCACAGATTTTCACTAGTTTGGTTCTTTGTGACATGTTAATGACGGCATTAGGTTTAGTGGAATTCCAGATTATGGCACATGTTAAATATTTGGTAAGAAGACTAGTACATATGCCACATTTTATTATAATCTGTTAACAACATATGTAGAAATTCGCTACAAGAATTACTGTATTTTCGTAGAGTAAAGTCAATTGTACAGTAACATAACCTTAAAGCTACCGAATTGATAAGTATCTAAAAGTAAAAAAGTTGTTTTAATTTTTATTTCCTTTCATTTACCGTACGAAAATACAACAACCCTTACTTGAACGAACGTGTTACTAAACATTGGTCTTAGTTTTTGTACTCTATCTAACCCAAAAGTGTTTCGGAAAAGTTTCCAAAAACTCCCGAACCCACTGCTCGTAACATACAAAATCTCACCTACACCACATAAGAAGCTCAAAGACGGGATAGAGATAATAGAAAACATTGCAAAATAAAAATAAAATAAACTAAAATACTGTTTATTATTTAAATAATTCACACTTAAATTCTTAAGATAATAAATACAACATATAAGCTTGACATACATGTTTAAAATTTTGGGGGGGAGGGATCACAAAACAACAATATTTTATTAACGAACTAAAATAGATAATCACAAGAAAAACGTATTGCAAAAAATTATAAAAATACTTTTACAAAGCTAATCTAGTTGTAGTTAAAATTTTATACAGTTTTATACTTAAATAAAAGATGGAACTTTTCGCAATAAATGCTAGAAAGTGAAAAATGGATGAAATGGTTATGAAACAGGCATATAAACCTTATAGTGTGATGCAGGTGAGATAAGTATTGGTTTTGGCAACACGTCTTAATTCCATATGCGTAGGAAACTATCCCAAGAACCCGTTCCCACTGCCATACCATTCTCTGTTACTCCTAAGCAACTGACCCGATTATCGTGACCAGCAAGGATACCTGCAAACAAACAAAACATCTTGTTGCAGATCACATCTCTCATATACCGGATTAAATACTACTCATTATCTTTTAATTTTTGTAATTTCAATTACCTTGTAACCTTATACAAATAATCTATAAGCTACATCCTCTTTAGATGGCCTATGACAAGTCAAATTAAAAAAAAATCATTTCTATTTGAACGACAATAGAACTGAAATAACTTTTTTGGGTTATCAAATTGATTTATTGGCGATCTATAATCAACAAAATGCTTAAAACATGGAAGTTGTTGAACACTAAAAACTAACAACATAATAATGTTGCCAAAAAATTATGGAAAAAGGCATCAAAACTTATCGCAAGTCATCAACAAGTGAAAAATATATACTCTGTAACATCAGAGGTCTTAACAAAAACATAAACGATGTTAATTACCACCTGCAGACAGACAAACCAGACATACTGGCCTTAACTGAGACGCAGGTTAATCCATCAACACAACTTATATGCACTGCCATGGCTACGAGCTCCAGGCTCGTTTTAGATTTAAAGGAGGTATCTGTCTCGATTCTAGAAATGATCTCTCATGCCACCGAGAGGATAACCTAGAACCACAAGAATTCGATATAATGTGGTTCAAGCTTGATTATCACAAACAGACAAAATTACTCTTGTCTATAAGTCTATAGCAACTTATCAATATCTCTACAGAGATCCTCGGATGTTTTATTACCTGAGGATACTTATCACCCGGCGGTGGAGTTGCTGGTTAATATCGGAACTTCTTGTGAGAATGTTAGGGCTTGCACCACTCCTTCTTTTAGGTATTGTTTTAAAAATGCCGACTTTGTCGGTTTATATTATCATTTTGGTACCATCGACTGGTCTTATTTGAACGAGTTTTCTGATGTTGATAGTGCTTGCTCTGGTTTTTATGAAACTATTTATTCGGTATTGGATATGTTCAAGCCAAAAACGAGGGTTCATTTTTCTCGGTCTTATCCTCCATGGTTTGACTCTAACCTGATAAGGAGTGTAAAGTCTAAGGCCAGGGCATGGCGTCTATATAAACGCTCAGGTAGTGAAGAGCATTTAGTGAATTTCAAGAGGTTGAGAAGGATCGTCAAGTCTGACTCTGAAGCAGCATTCAGAAACTTCAACAATAAAGCAGAGCAAGATATTCAGAATGACCCTTCTGCATTCTGGAAATTCGTTAAATCCAAAAAGGGAGGGCATGTTGCCCCCCCTACAATGAGGTTTGATGGTGAGTCATTTGACGATCCAGAGATTATCGCGAATGTATTCGCTAAATTTTTTCAGGACAGTTATATCATTTCGAACCCTGAGATGGTTTTGCATTCACCGGTATCCAATGCTCCTGTGTTTAACGTGTCCTGTTTTGAAGAGAACGATGTATTCAAGGCCCTACTAAAGATTAAGCCCAAGCGCACTTCTGGTCCGGATGAAATTCCCGCATATTTAGTCAGAGACTGCGCTGGCATCTTTTCGCGTCCTCTCGTCATTCTATTTAATTTAGCGCTGAAAACAAATACATTTCCTTCTGCTTGGAAAGCATCTAAGGCCATTCCTATTCCTAAAAAAGGAGATGCTTCCAACGTCACAGACTACAGACAGTTATTCAAAATAACTTCTCCAAAGTTTTTGAAATTCTTCTCTCGAACGTAATATATTTCAACGTCAAATCGTTGATATCTGAGCGGCAACATGGTTTTGTATCGGGTCGCTCCACAACTACCAATCTGATCTGTATTACAGACTATATTTCAAAGGCTATTGACGAGGGACTGCAGACGGATGTTCTCTACTTAGATTTCTCTAAAGCGTTCGACAGACTGGACCACGGCATTCTTCTTAATAAACTTGACAACTTTGGTTTCTCTGCTAATCTTCTTTTCTTTTTAAAATCTTACCTGAAGTCAAGAAAACACTTCGTGTGTTATCGTGGTCGAAGATCGGTCGACATTTTTGCTACTTCGGGGGTGCCACAGGGATCCATTCTTGGCCCTCTATTTTTCATTTTGTTCATTAATGACCTCTTGGCAGTCTTGGATGTTCCCCATCTTTTGTATGCCGATGACCTCAAAATATATTTCAGGGTATCTGATATCGGTGACTGTCTCAGACTTCAATCCAATCTGTAAGCTGTGAATGCATGGTGTGTGAAGAATATGTTGCCTCTTAATGTTGGTAAGTGTGCTGTCTTGACATTCTCGCTGAAGTCCAATGACATTCTATACGAATATACCCTCGATGCCCGTGTCTTGAATAGACCGAAGACGTTCTGTGACCTTGGTGTTATCTTTGACAGAAGGTTATCGTTCATTGATCATATCAGTCATATGTGCGCCAAAGCGTCTAAGATTTTGGGATTTGTTCTAAGATGTTCTAGGGAGTTTTCCGAGATTCAGACATCTATTCTTCTCTTTAATACATTTGTAAGATCACGGTTGGAATATGCGTCCTTGGTATGGTCTCCATTCTACCAGATTCATGTTGTCTCTGTGGAAAGCATGCAACGCAGATTTCTCAAATACCTTGCTTTTAAATGTGACAATATCTACCCTGTTATTGGCTATCCGCATACCGATTTACTTTCGAGGTTTTCTTTCGATAGCTTGGCTTATCGGAGATCCAGGTCGGGTATAGTATTCCTGTTTAAACTTTTTCATTCTTCTGTGGAATGTTCGGAAATTCTACGGGCTTTGTGTTTTCATGTGCCTAGATTTGAGTCCAGACTTAATTTATTCTTTTACTTGCCTACACCGAGAACAAACGTAAGCAGGTGCTCGCCAATCGGTGGCATGTGCAGAGCTTATAATAACATACATATGCGGGTCGATCTATTCACATGTAGTTTGACTTATCTGAGGTCTGAAGCGTTTCGTGCAATCCTCAGTTCTAAATAGATTGCATTTTCTCTCTCCTTTGTTTAATTTTTTTATGTTCTGTTCTTGAAATGTTATGTTATCTCAGTTTAATTTCAATGCCTGTTATAATATTTTCTTGTATTTCTTATTTTGCGTTATTCCTCATTTTGTAATTGGGCTCTACGCCTGTTAAATGGGTGTAATGTAAATAAATAAATAAATAAATAAATTTGTCACCAAGTGAACCAGCCCATGGTGAACTTTTTGAATTTCTTTCTCTGAAACTTGATCCCTTCAGCAGAACTATCCAGCAGCTGAAATTATCATCATGGGGGATTTCAGCGTTCACAACTCCGCTTGACTCAAGTTCTCAAACAAGACGGATGACGCAGGGCGACAGGCTGAAGCCGTGGTTTCGAGCAGTTAATTAATTAATCTTACATACCCCATACCTAGAAATCACTATCATCTAGTGAACGATGGTTCAATAAAATCTGTTCTAGGGTCATCGCTTCAAAACAAACACCATACCCGTCGTTGACGCGGTAACCTATGTCTGGAGACCTGAACAAAAATGTTGAAGTCTGAAATATGTGCGATGAAATAATAAACGTTTCGAAAGAGGTATATAATACCAAAATAAGTCAGATTATCGAATGCCTGAATGGCGCACGTTCGTTTTGAACTTTCGCCAAAGTAATTATTATGAATTTTACTCCAGTTCATTCCCAAACCCAACCAAAGATGATGGCACACTGGCTACTAAACCACAAGAAAAAGCAAAAATTTTTTGCAGGAAAGTTATCAGCAAATTCCACTTTGGATCCACAAGGGAAGAACCCACATAATATTACTGTCTTCGATTTTTTAAATCGGTGGATGTCGATTCCCTGTCGGCCTATCTCTTGGCGAGATGCCAGACTCTTGTAGAAAAAAGCACTCCGATAAAAAAAAGTTTCAAATAGTAGACCACCTGTGAGGTGGTTTAGTGAAGCGCTCAAAAAAATGGGAACGGAATTGTCATCTATTAAAGTAGTTAGTCAGTCCGCTTCATTCAAATTAATATAGAAACTGTCGCAGAGTATAAGGCCAAAATTACTTCCACAAAAAGACAAGCATATGAAGATTATATACGTAATTCCGCAAACAGGGCCAAAGATGTATGGAAAATCATAAATCATGGCAGAGCTGATGGCGCCAAGTGCGAATTGGTTGCAGGGGATTTGAATCGTTTTTTCAGTATTCTTTGTGGTATTCTTCGCGCACGTTATGTACAATTTGGTACCACCGTGGTCCATTCTAGATCTGGAGCGTACTCCGACCCTCTTCTTCCGATTTGAATCGTTTTTTCAGTATTCTTTGTGGTATTCTTCGCGCACGTTATGTACAATTTGGTACCACCGTGGTCCATTCTAGATCTGGAGCGTACTCCGACCCTCTTCTTCCAAGTTCGTCGGCTTCTTCATTGTCTGTCGTTCCCTGATATCCCGGCACCCAGATCAGCTTAACGCGGTTTCAGTCTGTCAGTATCTCAAGTTCTTCTTTGTATGTTCATACCAGCCGGGATGTCATTTCCTGACTTCTCATTGCCTTGAGTGCAGCCTGACTGTCTGTCAATATGTGGATCTGCTCACATTGGAGGATTGTATATACGTCTGCTTGGAAGACAAGAGATGTGCTTACCCAATGAATAGCTGAATCCAGTCTTTGGGTTTCTTGAATATACTCCTGCACCTGCACCTTTTACAGTCTTAGACCCGTCTGTATACCAGATCTTTCCCTGTAGAATTTCTCCCAGGTTTGTATGTTCCAATTCACTCCTTTCTGGTATTGCTACCCTGAATGTGTTGTTGAAAGAGTATCGCTTTGGAATGTGATCTGTTCTCATGCCTAACACGTCCCTGGTCACGATTTTCACGATGCTCATGTGTCCTGACCCAATGCGAACATTCCTTTCAGTGTATTTTGTATTCTGAAGGCACCAAGCCTTGCCTCTCCTTGGTTTACCAATTGGAAGGTAGGTAATCCCAGTAGTGTCTCCATTGCTGCAGTGGGCGTTGTTTTCATGGCCCCTGTGATCCCGAGACATGCAAGTCTCTGGATATTGATTAGTCTTGTCGTGGACACTCTTTGTTGTGTTTTACGTCACCATACCAAAGAGGCATATGATATTGCAGGTTCAACCATCATGTTGTACGACCAGTAGAGCAGGTTCTGTCGTAGCCCAAATTTTTTCCCGAAGAGGCGTCTGGACACAAATAATGAGGTCTCCGCTTTTTAATTACTTTCCCCAGATGTTGGTTTCAAGTCAGTTTCGAGTCTAGTGTCACCCAGAGATATTTGACTTCCCCCTTTATCTGTACAGTTTCTCCTCGAATCTTCGAAGGTCCCAAGCCCTCTAATTTGCAATCACGAATGATTGCTACTATGGTGGCTTCACTTCCGGTTATCCAACACCCCAAAATGGAATATCCTGTATATATCTTAATAAGTCAGAAGTCGCTTTTTCAGTTGTCTGACATGTCACAGGATGCAGAATTAGCTGAAAATTAATTTTTAAGCAGAAGCCTGGAAAATCAGTTGTCAACAATTGATCATCGATCATTTTTTAGTAGGCCCTGAAATAATAATGAATCTTCCAGTTGATCTTGACCGCCAGCGTGAATTGATTTTGAAAATTCCTAGGCTACGAAGTTTATTTGTCTTCCTGCCAATTCACGAGAGTGATGTTTGTGAGGCGATAGATGGTGTAAAAATATCATTCTGTTATGACGTTTATAACATGAATAGTGTCATTCTGAAGAACATGAAGGAAATGATGGTTCGACTTTTGACGTACCTTTCCAACGTGTGTTTTACTGAAGGTGTTTTTCCGGATTCATTCAAGTTGACCATTGTGATACCTTTGTTCAAGAAGGGGGACACTGTCTTGACTGAAAATTATCGACCAATATCGATAGTTCCACTTTTGGGAAAGATATTTGAGATAATTATAAAGAAAGCTCTGGCTCAATATTTTGAGCACAATAACTTACTTAATCCAGCGCAATATGGGTTTAGGCGGTTGATAGCGTAGTGAGGGACATTGTTGAGGGTCTTGAGAGGGGAGAGCACGTTGGCCTGACACTGTGTGACCTCAGTAAAGCTTTTGACTGTGTTTTTCATGGGCCACTGATCGACAAGCTTTCCAGATACGGCATAAGAGGTCAGCCGTTGGAACTAATAGTCATATTTGTCTCTAAGACGTCAATATGTTTGTTTTGATGAAGCAGTTTCAGAGCATGAGATTGTGAAAAGTGTAGTGCCTCAGGGCTCAGTCTTAGGACCCCCACTTTTTATAGTTTACTTAAATGACTTATATTACTACTTGCTACCAGAAAAGTAAAAGTAAGTCTTTTACCGATGGCAGCTCGATAATCTGTGGCGATGGAAACCTTAGTAGTCTGATCACCAAAATTGGCAATACCCGGTCGATGGCGGAGGATTGGTTCCCTCAAAACAATCTAAAACTTAATATGGACCAGAATAAAGAAATTATTTTCTCCTCAAATAACAGAGTAACCACCGGAAAGCGTGCTAAACATTTAGCCGGATCGAGGAGTAAATTATCATCTACTATCTCTGTTATAAGGAGGTTGAGATCTGTCGTCGGGTTGGAGGCGCTGTTAACGGTATATTATTCATTGTTCCATTCCCATTTGTTACATGGTGTGGAGATGTGGGGGATTCGTCGGGCAGTATTCAGGTGTTTAGATTGCAAAAGAAGGCTGTCCGTTTGATAGTCAACTCTGGATACCGGGATAGCTGCAGGCCACATTTTGTGAGTACGAATTATGCCCGTACCGAGACTGTTCATCTTCTGTTAACTTTTGGAGATTCATGGGAGCAGGTCAGAGTATAGTTTCAACTAGTGCTTTCATGAGTATAGTACCAGAGCATCGAATTTGGGGAGAGCTACTCGTTACAGGTTGGATAGATCTGTTAGGAGTTCTTTAAATATTTCTCTATATAATGAACTTCCTGAGACTGTCAGGAATTTTACATTCGCAAAATTTAAACATAGGTGAATAGTTAACATTGACGGTGATGTATGTTGTGTTTTTTTCTTTCTTTTACCTTTTTTCTTACCGTTTATTGTATTTCTGATTTGTTTTTGATATTTTTTATTGTTTCTAAGCTAGAATTCGCAGCTTATGTATGACTTGCTACATTGTTATGTAATGTAACAAAAGTTGTCAAATAAACATCTAGCTATCGACTTTGGATTCGATGCAAGCAGAACTAGTAAGTAGGTATTTTCTTACTTCAAACAACAGTTCAAGAAATACATTTAAAATAAACTTTTTTCCACTACTAGCTGTGAAGTTGATAATTATTGCATCTCCTAGCCTGCTGAGAAGTTGAATTTCTCTAGTAGTGGTTAATAATTTTTTCTATTGTTGACCTAGGTTAATAATGAACAAACTCAAATGTTTTGAGAATCCAGGGATAGTTGTTTAATAAAAACTTGTGCAACGTAATTTTGTATACCCAGGAGATTGTCTTTAACGTATTTGCTGCTTGAAATTACCTAACAGGATAAAATTATTTGAATAAAAAAATGCCATTAGTTTAAAATTCGCGCTCAACCAATACTGACTGATGACATCGATATCGATGACATTCCGCAACTACAAAATGAAATACGCTAGAAGTACGTTTTCACTAATTCCAGCAGCGCCTTTCCTTACACACCAATGTTGAAAAGTTTCGTAAGTTTTCAAATACACGCTTTTAGATTTTTGGGGCAGTAGTTCGGCATTTAATTGCTCTGCAACTTCCCGCATTTCAGGCGGTGTGCAATTAATTTCTAACATATCCATTTAAAAAGACACCCAAATACGATAATTACAAACGTTTGAAAATAAGTTGTTATTAGTGGAAACACGGGTAGGTAACTCTTATGATAAACTTCGTCACTTTCCCCTACTTTCTTACACCGGTGAGATGACAAAGAACTAAAAGCAAAAGAGAGAGAAGGAAACGGAAAACCCGGTAGCCATTGTTGTTTTGTTTTTTGTTAGTTAATTGACGCAGTGCTGTGCTAGGTTATATTACGTTCTTGGTGTTGTCCTTTTAGTATTGTGTTTATTTGGGCATTTTATTGCTTCATTTGCATTAAATTAACGTGGGATTTTCGTGTTGTGTACCCCTGTGCAAGCACAGTTCTAAAAACTCTAAAATGCATCGCTTTCCAAAGGAAGATTAGGTAAAGTCAAGTTAGAAACTAGTTATATTTACTTATTAATTTAATTAAAATCAAAGCTATGCTCTATATGGGTTGAGAAGATTCAAAATGTTAAATTGGAACAAAAGTCTCTGGAGGATATTCGCAAGTCCTATAGGGTGTTGTGATGTACATTTTGAAGCATCCACAAAGATTATTGATGGTCGAGAACGTAGAGGTTCTAATCGTAAATATGGAAGCATACCTTCTCAAAATATGCCTTCTGTCCATGGTAGGTTAAGTGAAATATAATTTCACAAATTTATTCCATTTGAATAAAGGAATTGTAATTTGAACCTGAATAACTATTACTTTTTATAGGAGAACTTCTAGCAACATCTAATACATGTTTGCAGGAAATGACTGCTGATGATTAGAATTTACCTAGACCATCATCAGTTGAGGGTAAGATTTGCAATTCCAAAGATTAATAAAATTTTAATAATGTTCCGTTATTACCAAATACTTCTATAACTTCATGATTAACACATAATAAAACTGATTCTTCGTTCCAGATACCTACAAATATGGAAGTGAGAATTTTTTTGATTTACCAAAAGCCACATCACCCATCGCACCTATTTGTGAGGTACCTGCATCCATTCATACTCCTAAGAGTAGAAGAGGTAAGGAATATTGATCCATTCGAATCTGTTTTTTGTCTTCCTTGCAAAATCAAGTTTAAATGGTTTGTAGATTTTAATACCTTCTATCTTTATAGATTTACGATATCGAGTTAACTTGATGAAAACCATTAAAACTAGATTTGTAGCAGAGTTAACACCTGAAGCAAGGAAACTACATAAGATTGCTTCTAGTTTCAAGAGGACTGCAAAACGCCTCGATGTGGAATTATCCTCAGAAAAAAAAGACTGAAGTTCGCAATGGCAGTGTGAGAATATATAATATCAATATGTAATAAATAAAATTTATGTACAATTCACTTTCCCAGTTGTCCATTTCATAAAATGAAATTTATTCATCATTGAAAATTTCACAACTGTATATATGAAACTTTATTACGCTAGTCAAGAACTTGAATATGTTCGAATTCAAATGTTGAGACGAAAGTTATTATAGATTATTTTATACCTGTCTAGAATATAAAAATAAACTAATCCATAAATGTGTTTAATTCCGCTAACTTTTGCTTGTTCCTATGGAGTATAAGTCGGCTGAATAATCTTTCAGAATTCCTTACGAATAATGACACTTTCAGGTCTTTCTAAGTCGTTTTCTATCTGTGTCTGTGATTTACTTATTTCACACATTCTACAAATTTATATGTTGTCACTTCAGTTCATCAATATCTAAGAATTGATGAGATATGAGTGAAATATTAAGTGATATAAATTTACTTCAAGATAAAAATAACGGACTTTAAATGGGTAAGTTTTAAAAATATGTAGAATAACGCAAAACAAATTTTAATCAACTATTCCTCATATTTTAAAAGTCAATTCACATAGGGAACACCAAATCCGTATTTCAAATTACCCGCAAATCCAATATATTTCTTACACCACTCACCGTGGCGCTACGATCAGCATCAAAGTTTTATGCAGTGAGTTGCCTATCTATCTCCTATATATAATATCTAACCTATGAGTGGAAATGTCAATCTGCATCAGACTACTTGATTTATGTTTTATTAGTCGAAAGGCGAATTTGCTTTCCTGTGCTACGTGATTTTTACAAGAAAATTTTTTATTTTTATTTTTTGCCTTAAATTTGGCTAGTAGTGGACAAAATAGTATATACACCACGGTGTTGAAGACATTTATAGACCTCGCACCTTATTCCGCTCGGGGCAAAGCCCCTCGCGAAATAATCTTGATGCTCGGTCGAAAATAATTGTCTTCAACACCTTGGTGTATAATATATACTATTATTATTTCATTTAATAAGTAAATAACGCGTAAATTTGTTTGCAACGCAGTTTATTGTATCAAATGGCTATTTATATTTTAAAACATGAAAACCTGCCCGATCTGACAACAATGGGTGATCTTGAACTATGAACGTCATTTCTTTCTTAACGTGCACGTCGTTTATATATTTAGAGTTTGGGCGTTTCGTAGTTTCAATACGAGTGTCGTTAGTAACCATTTAAAAGATGAAATTAGCTAACGGAAGAGTATAACAAATGTACCCTCTACCCTTCCTAGAAATTGACTTGGGGCCGTATCTAGAAGCTAGCGTTGACTTCGAAGGCGGATCGCAAAACTTACACGTTTCAACATATAAATGTTCATCTACTGGTTCTTTTCAGTTCATAAATTTCACATACAGTTGATTAGCAATTAAAATAAAAATATAATTACCTGCTCTTTCTGTTTTCATAGAATCCCATACGTTGCAGTTGAAATCGTCATAACCTGCTAGTAAAAGACGGCCAGATTTACTAAATGCTACACTGGTTATGCCGCAGATGATGTTATCGTGACTGTACATGGCCAATTCCTGGTCCGCCCTGATATCGAACAATCGACATGTGGCATCGTCGCTTCCTGTTGCAAAGGCGTAACCGTTGGGGAAGAACGTTACCGCGTTAATATCAGACTCGTGGCCGGGGAAGGTCTGTTTGCACACACCGTCTCTGATGTCCCACATTTTTGCCGATGCGTCACAGGCACCCGATACGAACGTACGCATATCTGGCGCTAAGGATAACGACATTACGTCTCCTGTATGACCTGGAACACGCAGAAATGTATCAAATATATGACTAGGATTAGTTCTATCATAACAGGTCGATTTCAGTACAATGACGCAAGTACATAAAAAAGCTGTCCTAAAATAGAGCCATGAGTATGCCCATAAGACATTTAACATTCAATTAAAATTACAGAAAAACATGGCGAGGGCAAAATGGTTAGTGAAGGAATTTAGCAACTTACCCCCCTCACAATTTTGCAAAAAAATCTTTGGGACCACTTGCAACATTGAAGGATCTTAAACTTGAGCCTGGTGATACCCTAGTTTCATATGATGTTGTTACACTATTTACAAATACCCCAATCCCAGAGTCGATAAACGTTCTGAAGAAATGGATGGCTTTCAAATATTAATATCCCGATACAAACTGTTCAAAATATTTGATCCTTACATATTTATGAATGGACCAAAATTATTTCACATTCAACAAAAATGTCTATGAGCAAACAAGCGGATGTGCAATGGGATAGCCACTCTACCCATCTGGGTCAATATTTATAGCTTATTTCTAGCCAAACACTAACCAAATTAGAGTCATTACTTTTAAATAATTCAATGACATTCCTCAGTAATCAATAGATTCCAGAATATATTTTCAAAGTTTGCAATAAATCCCATTTATAGATGCAAGAATAAGCGAAAAAACCGTTTATGCAATACCTTTGATAAAGTTCTCGATTTCGACAAAACCGGAATTTACAAAATCGATTGTGAACGTGTTCAAAATGCTATGTGGGTCAAACTAGAAGAAACGTTTTAGCTCGTTATAAAGAACATGTTGCACATATAAAGAAGAATAACAGTGAAAAATCAGATTAGAGCAAAAACAATTTCCCATGGATCGCTATTCCCCAACCTCGCCATAAATTATCCTAGATTGACTCCACTATTGTACAAACCGGATTCTTCTTATGAGAAAAGAATACCTACATAGGTTTAACGCTGGAAAAATTAATCATTAAATATCAAGATTGAAATCTATTTTACACGGAAAATAAGTTATAGTCTTTTAGAATAGTTTTTCCCCGTATCGTTCCAATAGTAGGTAACCATGCAGGGAATGTTCAAAACGGCGTAGGAACATTAAGCAATGGTATAAATTCAATTCCTACCATTTTATAGAACAAGATTCTATCTAGCACAAAAAAATCCAAAATCCAATTTCCACCCCTTATTTTCGGAAAAACCTATCAACACGTTTATACAATTTGAAATATACATTTTTGCTGGGAAAATAGACTCAGTTGAGGAAGAACGTGTACGACAATGCTTTTGTCCTTTGTTTTTCCTCGTGAAATGCATTAAGTGGTGTGACAATGTACATATCTGTAAAAAAATTAAGATCATAATAAGAGCAACTGTCTCCTCTGAGAAGACTAAAATTGGAAAATTGTTAGGGATTACGATTATTTTTTTGGAGTTCTGTAAAAAAATTAAGATTATAATAAGAGCAACTGCTTCCCTGAGAAGTCCAAAATTGTCAAATTGCTAGGGATTACGATTATTTTTTTTATGAGTTTTGTTGCTCGAAACCATAGGCAAGATTTTATCTATCGCAAAAAATCCAAAAGACACTCAATTTCTAACCCTTAGTTTCGGAAAAATCTATCAACACGTTTATTCAATTCAAATACACATTTTTGTAGTAAAATAGACTCGCTTGAGGAAGAACGTGTACTACAATGCTTTTGTTCTTTTTGTTTTTCTTCGTGAAATGCATTTAGTGGTGTGACAATTCCCCTGAAAAGACTAAAATTGTAAAATTGTTAGGGATTACACCTTTTTTTTAGGAGTTTTGTTGTTAGACACCAAAGGCAAGATTCTATATAGCGCATAAAATCCAAAAGACACTCAATTGCTACCCCTTAGTTTCGGAAAAGCCTATCAACACCTTTATTCAAATTGAAATATATATTTTTGCTGGCTCAGTTGAGGAAGAACGTGCACGACAATGCTTTTGCCTTTTGTTTTTCCTCGTGAAATGCATTCAGTGGTGTGACAAAGTATCTGTAAAAAAAGTTAAGATCATAATAAGAGCAACTGCCTCCCCTGAGAAGACAAAAATTGTAAAATTGTTAGGGATTACGACAATTGCTCGACACCAAAAGCAAGATTCTATCTAGCCCAAAAATCCAAAAGACATTCAATTTCTACCCCTTAGTTTCGGAAAAACCTATCAACACCTGTATTCAATTTGAAATATACATTTTTGCTGCTAAAATAGGTTCACTTGAGGAAGAACATGTACGACAATGCTTTCGTCCTTTGTTTTTCCTCGTGAAATGCTTTTAGTGGTGTGACAATGTATCAGTAAAACAATTTAAATCATAGTAGCTTCTCATGAGAACACCAAAATTGGAAAATTGCTAGGGATTATGATTTTTTTTTGGAGTTATATCGCTGGACACCAAAGCGCGAAACTTCAAAAGACACTCAATTTCTACCCCTTAGTTTCGGAAAAACCTATCAACACCTGTATTCAATTTGAAATATACATTTTTGCTGGTAAAATGGGTTCAGTTGACGAAGAACATGTACGACTATGCTTTCGTCCTTTGTTTTTCCTCGTGAAATGCATTTAGTGGTGTGACAATGTATCTGTAAAACAATTTAAATCATAGAAAGAGCAATTGCCTCTCATGAGAAGACTAAAATTGGAAAATGGTAAGGGATTATGATTTTTTTTTTGGAGTTTTATAGCTCGACACCAAAGCGCAAAAAATCCAAGAGACACTCAATTTCTACCCCTTTGTTTCGGAAAAACCTATGAACACCTTTATTCAATTTGAAATATACATTTTTGCTGCTAAAATAGGTTCAGTTGAAGAACAACATATGCGATAATGCTTTCGTCCTTCGTTTTTCCTCGTGAAATGCATTCAGTGGTGTGACAAGTGTCTGTAAAAGAATTAAAATCATAGAATTGGAAAATTGTTAGGAATTTCCATTATTTTTCTTGGTTTTGTTACTAGACACCAAAGGTGGCAGTATATTGGCTAATTACGCATCATCAACTGAAAGTGACTTAAACCGATAAATGATGATGGTTTGTCCAAAATTTCACAGATATTGAATGGTCTTACATAGACCATTGAAGATAAAATAAATCAAGTTGCCATGTGAGGAAGGACTAATAGAACGGGGATGGCATAATGTTCAAACTTTCGGGGTTGCCACGAAGATAGGAAATTCCCTTGCAGTTCATATCAAAAAGCTTGTAGTAAAATGAAGGAGAGCAGAGAAATGATTAACTGAAAGATGAACAAATTAATTCGCCGGTCCATAACGTATTCTAGAAGTACTCCATTAGTTGATTGCTGCATCCCAATAGTTACAATATTAACTGACAAGTGACTTACCTAAGAAAGATGTGACTTGTTGACCCGTTTCTATGTCCCATAGGGCGCAGCTCATATCTCCCGAACTTGTTACTATTTGGTTATCGTCGAGGAATCGGCAACACGACAAATATCCCGTGTGACCAGGCAGTTCTCTGCTTACCCTAACGTTGCCTTCTCTAGTCTTTAAGCTATAAATCGAGCAGATGTTATCTAAACCACCACAAGCTACGTAACTTCCGGATGGAGCGTATGCACAGGTCATCACCCACGATGATCTGAGTGGAATAGCGTGAACCTTCAATGAAAAAGAAGAATGTTATATAGCTTCATTAATCTAATGATGATGATGATGAACATGTTCAAATATGAATACTAGAAATTGTAAGCAATTGTTGTTAATGCGACTCTTGGAGGAACAGGAAAAGGCTGGGTTTTTCGCCCAAGCCTATGCCGATGACTTGGTTGGCGTCACCTTCCGGCTCGAAGGGGCTCAGGGTCAATCCTGACAAAACGGAAACTGTACTGTTTACCAGGAAACGTAAGCTGGGCACATTGCCAGTGTTTACTTTCTCTGGCAAGGTCCTGCAACTCATAGCGTCGGTGAAGTTTCTGGGAGTAATCCCAGACTCTAAACTGACCTCGAATATGAAGTGAGGAAGACTTCTGCGTCCTTTTGGGCGTGCAGAAGAGCTTTCAGCAGCACATGGGGATTACAGCCAAAAATTCTTTTGGATCTATACCTATGTGATCAGGCCTATGGTCACCTATGCTGCGGTGTGTGGTGATCGGGCAGAAGGACTGGTATGTCCCAGCGACCCCTGGACCGACTGCAGCTGCTTGCAGACGTAGGTATATTGAGCGGTATGAGGTCGGCTCCAACGAGAACCCCTACACTTATATATAAAAACTGATGCCATAAGAACGGCGTATAGGTTAAAGGGCCTAGGTCACTGGATCAAAATGCACTACTCTCGTAGACACTCAGCGAGATTTTAAGTGAGGCAATCTCTAAATGCCCCATACTAGAAAAGAAGCAAGATAGCGTGATCCCCGGTATGTCTCACTTCTCCCAAAATCCTCATCCCGGATAGAGGGGACTGGAGTATCGAAAGTCTCACCCTACTGCCACCAGATGGACTCGTATGATTCACAGATGGGTTCAAGGTAGGTCAGGCTTCTGGGAACTCTCAAATCACCCAGTCACATCAAGGCTTGTCCAAGAATGCAGAGATGCACTAGCCGAACTAGCCAGGAGAAACAAAGTTTAACTCATCTGGGTCCCTGGACACAGTGGAGCTGAAGGAAATGAAATAGCCGGCTCCCTGGCCAGGCGAGGGTCGTCCGACATCAGAGAGATGACTGGGATCCTAACCGGTCACTGTCGCCTTAACAAACACCTTCATACTATGGGCATTGCAGATGACCCTATATGTAGGAAATGCAGAGGCGGAAGAAACTGCCTCTCACATCCTGTTGGAATGCCCAGCAATAGGATTCCTCAGGCACCCACACTTCGGAGAATCAAAACTGCTACCAGAAGAACACATGGAAGCCAGCGCTGGCAATATTCTGGGTTTCTGGCGGCCACAAACCTGCTAAAATAGAACAGGCCTCTAACCATGGGGCGCACAAAAGTGACCTAAGTACATTTGGAGGCGAAGCCTCCTTTCCTCAAATGATGATCATGAAACAATGCGATGTATATATTAAAACATATTAATACAATTTCGAAAAGGTTGACTTCGCCCCTTAGCATGTCATTCTTGGAGGACACGGTTAAGGAGATATGCGGAGTTGCATGTTTCACTTCCCGGCTTGTATAAAGTCGGCTGTGGTCGACCATAAGATAGCTGACACTAAAACCAACTATTATACCATTGGCATCTTTTGAAGTCATAATTTGAGCAACCAAATGGATGTCATGATGACCGCACAATTGCATTTCAAGTTTATTATCTAGCGGTTCAGTAATTTTTATTTTCTATGTTTGACACGACAAAAAAATGTAGAGGAAGTGACTGGTGGATCCCATGTTTCAGTTCAAGATGATTATGTTGTGGGAAAATGTTATTGTGATACCACAAGATGATTTGGGTTCATCATTGATTACTTAAAGAAGGAGTTATGCGAATAATGCGTCAAGATTCTCAGATGCTTTAGAGCAATAAATAAAACGAAACATATAAACTTAAATTTTTTTCAGTAAGCAGGTTGGAGAGTTAACATAATCTATAAGGGGGCAAACTTCAATAAAAGATCTTACCTTATTGGTGGTGTGACTATCCCATACGATGAGTTTACCATCTTGGGAGGCAGATACGAGGTTTCGTGAATCGGATCCCCAATGCATGGCATATATTTTGGCCAAGTGACCTCGAAGGGTTCGCCTCGTCCGCATTTGCACCCTTCCGATGGGTTCGAGACTGGCAGTAGCCTGGACCAGGCTGGTATCGCACGCAGCCTTTCTGGCATCCTGCAAAAATGACATAAGAAAAATTAAACCATCAATTTCACATACAAGTGTACCTATATATAAGCATGTTTAGAGGCCCTTAATCTAATTGGCCACTATTCATTCAAGTTCATCAATTTTAGGATAAATCAATGAAAAATTTAACCGTACGCCACTTTAGTCGCCGTCAAAGTATATATCTTTTTTACTTCCCTCACCATACGTAGTATGAGGGAAGTATAGTAACAGGTAAAAATCGGACTTCCGCGAAATAAAATTATATCAGTTTTGACTATTGTTGAGACGAACAAAAACATCTACAAAGAAAATTCGGTTCTTGAGGAGATATAAACAAGAATGGCTGAAACCAGAGTAATAAATGAAATAGACACCAGCACCCAAGTAGTTTGTTTGAGTAAATCATGTTGGACTTGCGGCGAACTTTACATTGTTCACATTTCACCATTGGTCACTACTACAGAGAGAGAGTAGAGGTAGCAAGGAGCTAACTCAACTATAATCGTTTCAGAAGCCGCCTATATTTTAAGATTTGTTGTGTACTGAAATTATATCGAAAGTAATTTACAAGTGTTTAAGCTTTACTTCATTGATAATATATGGTTAATATGTTTACAGCGCTTTCCTGATACATTTTTCTGTGTTTTTGCTGATGACATTGCTTTAATTGCACATGGCAAGACCGAATCCCAAATGAGAGAACAACTAATTAAAAGTCATTTTTTTATACTTTGACTATAGGAGAGGGAAACCTTATAATGTTCGAAGAACATCGTGTAAGCGAGCGGTGGAGTGTTGGGAGAGGAGATAGATAAAGACTGTCTTTCTCT
The DNA here is from genome assembly GCA_958510875.1 of Endomychus coccineus. Lineage (NCBI taxonomy): Eukaryota > Metazoa > Arthropoda > Insecta > Coleoptera > Endomychidae > Endomychus > Endomychus coccineus. The sequence goes on along the minus strand of OY294070.1, from coordinate 20,127,142 downwards.
CGCTCCTCTGGCTGCATTGAATGGTATAGGGGATCTAGATGAGAAAACAGTATGAATTGTACCATCATTTGTAAAGCTGTGGAGGGGACATGTGGTCACTTCCAACAGATTGTTTATATGGAGCAGAAACAAAGTTGGTGCCAAGACAGATCCCTGTGGAACACCAGCGTTGATAACCATCGGAGCGTTATGGTACAATAAGCTACCCGCTCGGTTAAGAGACCTTTCGTTGGTGGATGTTTGGATATCCTCACTAATATTCTGTCACACAGATAATTAGTTATTTTGCTATTGACGTGAAAGATTATGTAGTATTTAGAAATTACTTGTTTATACTTTATTAAATAATGTATTTAATTTTCGGAATGTTGTATTACTGTGGATTGTATTTTAGTCTGGGTTCAACACAATGTTAGATTGTTTATATGAATCATTTGTATTTAACTGAATGCAATAAATTTCTTCTTTATTTCTTTCTTATTTGTGGCAATCACGCGAAATAAGGATGTATTGTGTCATTTCTCACGTAGGTATCGAATGTATTATCGATTATATTGGCAGAATGTTGCTGATATTCACTAATATTATGAAATAAAATTTTACTGCGATAAAATATTTGGATTGTATTTTAACATATTTCCAAATGCTATTACAACTGGAAATTGATTCTTGGTTTGAGCGTGGTATATACATAGTAACATAATACAAGTATTGTGAGTGTGGACCCTTTGGAAAGGAAGCTGTAGATTTGTCTAGCTATAAATTAAAATATTGTTTCTATTTTAAACCTTCAACTGTACCTACCCCTGATAAAATACTTAAATTAATATTCACATTTTCATAATTCGGTGGATATAAATAGATATTTTCCATCAAAAAAATCTATTTTTCCCCAACCTCCCCCACTTTGGGTTCTGTACCTTGAGAGGGACAAATTCAGTCTATAGGAAAAAATAAATATTTCAAAACTAATTTCGTAAGCAAAAATAAGTTCATTTTAGAGAATGGAACATGTAAAAACAATTTCTCTTTCTAAGTAAACATAAGTGCACCTGACATTTAGCACAAAACATAGGTGATTTCATTTTGCACCCTTCCATTTTACACCTCGAATTATCTTTTTTTTCCATCACACTCCGAAAGGTGATAACCATCGTATCGCAGATCGGTCTTGCTTCATCCCAAGATTTTTTTTTGGGGATCCAGGACAACTTATATCAGAAGGCCTTCCGCGTTTAAGAGGTTCTTTTGTAAGTATGAGATTCTCAGCTACAGATTGTCGGAAGCCAGCTGTGACCTTAGGCAGAGGAACAACGCCATGGTGGACCACAAAAGTGGAGGAACACCGGAAAATGGTAAGAAAACTCTTTAATAAAGCTAAGAGATCCCAAGCAGTCGTGGATTGGGAAAGCTACAAAGCGGCCCAAAGAGACTATAAAAAAGCGTTGAGAACGTCAAAACGACACTTGGCGGACTTTCTGCGGGGATATCAACAAGCTACCCTCTGCGGCAAGACTCTGCAAAGTTCTCTCAAAAGACAACAGAGCCAGAATTGGATCAGTGATTCTTCCGAGTGGTGAGTACACCACGACTCCGGAGGAGACACTGAGACACCTAGTGTCGGTCCATTTTCCTGACTCTGGAGACGGAGATCTGACTACTGAAAGAGACGATGGATTAGTTTCAATACTTTTAACGGACGTGCAGCGGAAATTGTGTTAGGTTCCCTGTGAATGAAGGAATCAGACAGCATCGGCATTTGTATACATAATAAACAAGACAGGCCTGCAACTTGACAAAAATAACGTGATTCAAATACGATAGGACGGGGATGTTTTGTCCCTTTCTAGATTATTACAATGCCATTGACGTATGTGGTTTTCTTAGAAATTATACGTTACAATGTTTCTTTATCTAAATCATGAGTAAGTGGTCTGAACTGTGGCGAGAATCACCACGCATGAGACAGGCCAAGCTCTTCATCAAAGAGCCTGTGCCTAGGCTCTTAAAGAAACTCCTTTCTCTAAGCAGAAGGGACATCCGAGAGATGACTGGAATCCTAACCGGTCACTGTCGTCTTAACAAACATCTCCACACTATGGGCATCGCAGATGACCCAATATGTAGGAAATGCAGAGAGGTGGAAGAAACTGCCTCTCACATCCTGTTGGAATGCCCAGCGTTGGCATCCCTCAGGCACCGACACTTCGGAGAATTAGAACTGCTCCCGGAGGAACTTATGGGAGCCGGCACTAGCAATATTCTGGGTTTCTGGCGGGCCACAAACCTGCTAGAATAGAATAGGCTTCTGACTACGGGGCGCACAATGGGCCCAACTAAGTGGCCTAAGTGCATCAGGGAGCTTAGACTCCCACCCGCTTTCTTGATGATGATGATTGTCGGAATGCAACAAGATCTAGTTTGTTCTTTTGTAGAATACCTAGTTGATCAGCTTGCTTCTTTAACTATATCCAAGAGTTTACTAACGCAAGATGCATTATCATTCTGAAAATCCATTACTTTGGATTACTTAAACAAACCATATTGCTATTATATAACTCTATTGCTTCGAATATACTCTTTTTTCGTCTTATCCCATCTTTGGAAGTTAGTTCAAACTTTTTCCTACTGATGAAGTAAACTAATAAATTCGTTTAATATGATGTCCATATGTAGGAAGGAATGTAGTATTTGATTAAGACCTCACAACTGACGTATGGCATACCATAGAAAATGGTGTCCCTCTCAAGGGGCAAAAACAGTGCAAGGGTTAAAAATGGCTAGGCATTGCTTTGTGTGCGGAAATTGCTATAAAAAGGAAGAAGTGTTGAATTATATTTAAATTATCCGATAAAGACAAATGTGAGGTTTACAAGCCGACTATGATATACATTGGTCAGACGGCAAAGACTTTCAAAAAACGGATCAAGGAACATAGAAGTAGTTTCTTTAACAATACATCGGATTCAACTTTTGCGGAATATTTAATTGTGGAAAACCCTAAATTAAATGATAATTTCAAGATTTTAGACATTCAGAATAAAAGTAATATATTAAATTTGCTGGAACCCCAAGCAATTAATGAATATAAGAAGTTCGATATCCTATTGAACGATCAACAAATACTTAACAATTAACCCTTGTTAAAATTGTATAATTAGGCTCTTTTGTAGTAAGTTAGTACTTTGTAATATTTGTTTGAAAAAGCTACGGTGTAAGCGAAACTATAGTTACTTTTAATAATTGTTGTATCTAAGTTTAGAACGGATTTTCATCACGTAATGGCTGATTCTATACAACCCTATATTTAGTTTCCTGGGGTTATTAAACGGACGAAACCCCAATAAGGTGAATTCCGATTCTTGCAACGATTACAACAAGTTTGATTTGTTTACGAGTCTAAATTCGTTACTCATTTTACGTTCCATTTCGAATGCACACGATGCAACAGACAAGGGGGTGTGTACCTATGCGTGTGGCGGCAAGCTTGCTGCTATCGCCGGTACCGGTTTCGGAAGGATCAGGGTGGCAACGTGCTACCAACCGATCAATATATAAGCGTTCTAAAGACCTGCCGCTGTCCAAAAGACCGACGTGGTGCACATGCGTCAGACTATTGCGTGCGTGCTATGCGTGTGGATTGACTCTTGCAGGATATTTAGATCGCCGGCACCGGATGCGGTAGAAGCGACGTGCGTACGCACTTTGTTCTGCGGTCGCGCTTCGACCACCGAAAACTTACAATTGAAAGCAGTTAGCAGGAACAGGAAATATGACATAATTTCACTGTCATGCTAGATCTTTTCATGTGCTACTTTTACTTGTAATCCAAGTCATTCAATTTCTTCTTATTCAAATATTATTATAATTATAACCGAGATTATAATAAAAGAGTGATCCGCATTAAATACCACATACCAACTAATGGGTTTTTTGTTTCTTTTGATGTTTCCAACATGTTTTCAAATATTACAACTACAGAATGTAAGTCTCTAGGGGTGACTATTTCACTCATTCCATTTTTAGTGAGGAAGTTTTCATAGCAACTCTCGTTTCACAGCGATAAAACATGCAAGCCGGCAAAACTTAGCAAGTTATTATTTCATCAATACTATTTTGACATTTCTCACATTCATAGATAGCTTGGGAAATGAATACCATAAAGAAAACAAACAACGTTTAGTTAATCTATGATGAATACTTATTTGTCAAATAGCGCAATAAGTGTCCAAAAGTAGATTTGGAAATATTTCGTCGAAAGAAATACATAGTGAAATTGCCAAACTAGTGCCTTTCAACACAAGAAAAACTAGGACATCTGCATGGAACCAGTTCACGGAATTTCATTTAAAAAGAAACTATACCTTAGATAGAGAAACGACTCCAGAAAGATTAGCAGAAATATTAGAGGATTATGCTTTCAATATGAAGAAAAAAAAACGGAGAAGATTATAAAGAATCCTCTGTGAAGTCTTTATGGAATACCACGGCACAGCTGATTCAAGAAAAGTTTTTCAAGGAATATGATAGAATGATCGATCCATTTCAAGGTTTAATTTTCAAATCAGCTCGTCTGGCCAGGGATTCAAAGCGCAAAAAGTTGCAAACTTTACCAGAAAAAAGGAAATCAAGTTCTAAAGCTTTTTCGACCGAACAGTTTTTGAGAATGCTCAACTGTTACGATGAAGATAAGCCAGATGGGTTGCAAAAGAATTTTTTCCATATATGCTCCTTCGAATTGGCTTGGAGAGGCAATGAGGCAGCTAATTGCTCAATTCATTATTTTCAAAAAGAATATGATCTTCTGGAAAACTTCACTGGTCGCCTGACGGCTCGTGATTTTGATACAAATGTCATTCGCGAAATTGCCTAAGCAACAAACTTCCATATTACAATCGAGAAATTTTGCCGGCAAAATTTCATCTCTAGTGGTATTATATATGAGAATTTCACACCAACAAATTTCGACCAATGAAATACTTTTATTTTGACTTATTGCCAAGCCAACGAAAAAATTTCAGCGGATATTTTTTCTTTTAGGGTAGAGAAGCAAAATTATAGTGGACATTTTTTGACGATTAACAAATGAGTTTGAAAGTGATACAATACATAACAAAACAACCGTTCAAAAATAAATTAAATATTTAAATTCATTCGATTTATTATTAAAATCTATATTTTATTTAATTTCATAGCATTCAAATGTTTTCGATATTCCTCTTGAAAATCTTTTCGTAATGGCGAATAGCAAAGGACAGAAGACTCTAAATTTACCAAATGTTTGTGTTTAAGCAAATAAATGTAATATTTTGAAATCACTTTGTTCAATTTATTCTTGCCAATTCTGTTAAATTTTATAGATGTTTGCAACAGCTTTTCTTAGATTTTCTTGAATAAACCTTTACGATTTGCCACATTTAACATTTCTGGTGAACAATATTCAATTAACTGAGAATCAATTTTGTACAAAATATAGAGAAAGTACAATAATGACATTTGTCATAGCCATGGCCGCCTATTTCCACTAAGCAATATTACTATTTTATGATTATTTGATTCGCTTAAAATACAGAATCTATCGTTCGCCAAAAACAAATATAATTCCTCCAATTTTAGTAAATCAAATTTAATCCAAAAACATAAAAGAGACTATACATAATCTATTTAAAATGAATTAACACAACTAAAGTAGGTGGATCAAAAGATATTTGAATTTTATTGTGAATCAGCTGCCAAAAAAAACCATTAGTTCCACCAATTTTAGTTAATAAAATGTAATTCAATAACATGTAATAAACCATATTTAATCTACTTTTAACAATTTTCTACGACTAAAGTGGGTGGATCAAAAATTACTACCGATATTTAAATTGTATTGTAAATCAGTTGCCGAAAGAAAATTATTGGTTAAAAACACATACTTCCACCAATTTTAGTAAATGAAATTTAATTCAACAACATGTAATAAACTATATTTAATCCACTTTTTACAATTTTGTACAACTAAAGTGGGTGAATCAAAAATTACAACTGGATTTTGAATTCCGTGGCGAAACATTATAAATTTTAACCATACACAATTTAAGCATGAAAATACCACAAGTTTTTTTGACGTTTGGACTCGCATACATCAAACTCTCAAAATCCTATTAATAAATTATGGTATTCCTTCGTAATGTCTCATATTTTCATGACAAAATGTCAAATAATATCACATTGAAATTATTTTAAACTAATTTTTCTTCGGTGTGTGAAATTCTCTTACTGAATATCCCGAGTGCACAAATAAATTTCCGGAAATTTTGCACATGGGATATTATACGTGAATATTTTTTTAGCTGAAACCACTTATATACGAAATGTTTTATTTCCAGTATAGGTACCGAAACCTCCCCAAAAATAAAATTATAAAAAAAAATCTGCAGAAATTAATAATTTTCAATTTCTCGACTTCAAAAAAACTGAAACAAGTTACATGAGAACATGTTTCTACTTTACATTCTAGACACTTTTCTAAACATAAACACGCAAAAAACTTCTTGCGGAAATATGTCATTTTAATTTTTTTTTTAAATATTAAAATAAACTTTAAAATAACTGAAATTAATTGTACAGAAATTTTAATTCTCTTTTTAATTTGAATAAACAAATACAAAAATAAGTTTGCGGAAACACATCCCAAAGTAACTTACTAATCTAAATTTCTAATTTTAAAACTGAACAATTAAGAAAACGTAAACGTTAAAAAAAACCAACATACCAGTATTAAATAAATAAACTAAATTTCTACAATACTTATTTTGCCTAGTGAAAATATCTCTTTAGAGTTGAACTCTAACATCACCGTACTCCATTCTATTGGAATTTAATAGTACAACCATTAGATCTAACCTAGTGTTCCCCAAAAATATATAAAAATTTAACAAACTAACCTGCGATAACGTTGCCGCTTGGACTTTCCTGCACATGTGTATAAGGGTTAGGGATAATCAAACAATTAGAAAAACCTACCTTCAAATGACCTATCACTACTAACCTAATCTAGTGTTTCCCAAAAATAAATGAAAATTTAACAAACTAACCTGCGATAACGTTGCCGCCTGGATTTTCCTGCGCATGTGTATAAGGGCCAGGGAAATCTAACGATTACAAAAACTTATTTTCAAATAACCTACGAGTACTAACCTAACCTACTGTTTCCCAAAAATATATAAAAATTTAACAAACTAACCTGCGATAACGTTGCCGCTTGGACTTTCCTGCGCATGTGTATAAGGGCCACAAAAATCTATCTTCAAATACCCTACCAGTACTAACTTAACCTACTGCTTCCCAAAAATATATAAAAATTTAACTAGCTACTATCTTAACGACATGTAAAAACCTGTCAAACGTTTTTGTACGCGTCTGTTTACGAGATCCAATTGCCGAATACAGTTGAAATCATTCTAAATTCTACAATATTTTATCAATAATAAAAAGTGATACACTTCCGCAAAAACTTTTTTGCGTGTTCATATTTAGAAAAAAGTCTAGATTGTGAAGCAGAACCGTATTTCCATATAACTGGTTTCAGCTATTCTAAAGTCTAAAATAAATCATTTTTCAGGGACTTTTTACTTCGCCCTCGTATACAATATCAACCCCTACATAAAACTTATAGATGTATCAACAAAATTCATTTCTCTGACGTATTTTGGGCCCTTAAGCGAAAACATATCTAACTTTTTATCGCGCCATAATCTTAAAATCAGGTTCAAACTACAAACTGAACTCTGCCATCTTTTATATAATGCTAAAGACAAAACCAATGAATATAGTAAGCCTGGAGTTTATAAGCTAATTTGCCCGGCTATGATAACTTTTATATAGGTAGAACTTTAAACTTAGATTCTAAAAACATTTTCGTCCTTTTAGACTTAACAAAATGGACTCTACCTTTGCTAACCATTTTTCACAAACAGGCCACCTTTCCTAATTTAGATAGTCTAAGCATTTTATATAATCAAACCAAAGGTTTCAAATTAAATACATTAGTATTAATAGAGAATATTAAAAAATAATTACCCAAATAAGGCACAAAGTGTTTCTTAATTCACATTGTACTTTCCCGTTTTATTGAAGATGTATCTATGTCTAGCCACAATCCCCTATGTAACAGAACTATTCAAAATATGCAAGTGCTGCTTATGTATACACACAGCACTAAATTAATTTAAACGCCGAAGCATCCATTTTCACCCAAAATAGCACTATATTTAATTTTGCTCAGCCCGTAGCAGTTTTCATGGTTTGCGTAGCAAACACATATATTTTTCTGAAACGCTAAAGCGTACAATTTTGTTTTGGCTATAGAAATAACACCAAATTAGTAATATATTTTAAGATATCTTATAGAAGTCATTTTGCTCAGTCCATAGCGGTTTTCATGCTTTGGCGTAGAACTCCATTCCAGTTGCATTATACCGGGTGTTTATAAAGTACTTGTAAAGGGTGCATCTTTGACTAATTTCAAGACAAAAAGTTCACATGAACATGTGTCCGCAACCGCTTGGTTCTTGAGATACAGGGCGTCAAAAAAAAAAAATTATTTGGTATTTTGATTAAATAACATGACAATTTGAAGAAATTCGGGATACTGACTTAGTTCTTTGTATAATGTTAGAGGACGCCACATACAGTGTTGTACAGGTTTTCAATAACCATTTTTTATGTAGCACTGTATGCCATTTTTCACTAAACATATCAGATTCAATTTTACATACAAACGGTACTTTCAGTATTTATTGCTTAAAACAGCCATTTTGGAAAGGAACTGGTTTAAAAATAAACCTTGTTGAATCATTAAGAGTTTTCAAAAAATAAGCGAAAAAATACTTATTTAGCGTGATATGCTATGTTATATTATCCCTTTTTGAATAACTATCACCAAATTGGTGAAAATTTGATAATAAAAATTCGCAAAAAGCGTGCTGCATCTTTTCTCTGCAGCGGCAGTACACAAGAAAACGTGCATATCAAGCCTTGGAAAACAATCCAGAGGTTTCCTTGGCAGTAGAATCATGATAGTTGATTTAAAAAATCGACTGTAGTTTTTTGTCATTCAAAATGTACTAATATACGCAAATGGCAAACATTCATTTCACCTATGGAATTGCTCACGGTAATTCACAAGCTGCAAGACTAATATACCAGGTGCGATTTCCTCAATGGGTGGTTCCATACGTCCAAACTGTTATTAATATTCACGCAAGACTTTGTGAAACTGTTAATTTTAAAAGGACAACATATATCCCAGGAAGACCTGCGAGAGTTCAAACAGTTGAGATTGAAGAAGCTGTGTTGAATAGAATTGAACAATTGAACAATTGAGCAACAACTTTATCCTCATCATCTGCAACGTGTGCAAGATCTATTACTTAGAGATTTTCCCCTCAGAGTAGATTTATGCATTTGGTTGCGTAATAGATTATTAAGAAACCCTAATTTCTTAAGTCATGTGCTTTTAAACAGATGAAGCTTCGCTTTCTCATAATGTCATCATTAACTTTCACTATAACCACATCTGGGCTGAGGATAATACCAACACTATCATAGAAAATCATTTTCAAGTACAATTTTCTCTAAATATTTGGGTTGGAATTATCGGTGATCATCTTATTGGACCTTGCGTTCTTCTACAGAGACTTATTGACGAAGAGTACCGAAGGTTTTTGGAGCACGAGTTTCCTGAACATTTACAAAAAGTTGATTTTAGAAGCCAGTTATGGTTGATACACGATGGAGTTTGGTTGTGCGTCAATTTCTGGACGAGAAGAGCCTGGCCTCCAAGATCACCTGATTTGAATCCTTTGGATTATTTTCTGTAAGGTCACTTGAAGTCACTAGTTTGAAAAACGAACAAGATCTAAGAAACGGGATATTTTAATCATGTGCCATCTTTAATCAGACACCAGGTATATTCGGAAGAGTTCGTCAATCATTTTCAGCAATTATTCTAAATATCATTAACTTATTTATAGAAATAGTTTAGTCTTACTCTTGTAAATGATCTAAGTTTGTCACATCACAATACAATCAATAAAAGACACATTTTTTCACTGGCGCCATCTGTTTTATTTTTCAGGGACTTTTCACTGTACTCTCGTATGTCAGAATGTGAATTTTTTGCGCTCCCCTCGTAGATAATTGCACTGAAATGACATATCTTATGAAAATCGCCTGACATAGTTGCTGCAATAATTTCACATAATCAACCGGGAATGTTGGTATTTTATCGAAATCACATTCTTACCAATGTACGTGTAGGTATTCATCGATAGATAAGTTTTAATCTTAGTTAATGTCATTTCTCAATTGAAATACAGATAAAAATAAGACATTTTACTTTGTTAAATATCACTTTATTTAAAAGAAAGTTCAATAGAAACTTTCTTTTAAATAAAGTGATATTTAATAAAGTAAAATTTCCTGTTTCATCTGTAAAAATGGAATATCACAAAGTAACGGACATCTCGATTAAAATTCTCAATTGATATACATTCACGATTGACAATTTCACCATGCTAGAGCAGCTCAAACCTTGATGTGTCGGGAAAGCTGGATGTTAACTCAACTAGTAGAATATACCATCCATGGAATGCTAGTATTAGGCCAAGATCTTATGGCAGTGGTTCCCAACCTAAGTCAAGGTGACCACTCGTACCCGTTTTATTGACTCCCCCAAGCTATGTTGCTGTAGTTGTGAAGTTTGATTAGCTCCTCTTGAATCTTTTACAACGTCCTTGATTACGAGAGAAGGTTTTTGGATGAGCCTCCCCACCATACCACCTAAGTGCCGTCCCGTAATTTATAATGCCTATGAGCAAATTTGCAAGAGAAGGCTCAATATTTTGTTTGAAAAACTAGACGTTAGCTGAACCTCTCAGCGTTATATTGCCAGAGCCCTAGAAGTGCAAATTCAACTGATTCAAATGGGAAAGAATATGTCAGCAAGAAGATATTATGCAAGTTGCAATTCAGATGGTTACGTCATCTTATGCTAGAAGCTGGCTGTCTCCGATTTCATCCAGGAGACTCCGATAAAAGAATATATATTTAAAAAAATCAATTTTATTTAACAACGCTCGCGGTTCACCTGTTGGGAACCACTGCCTCGGACGGAACTTTTTATACTGCATGGGATTTTTACTTCCCTCACTATACGAAGTGGAAGGGAAGTATTGTAATCGACCCAAAACAAAAATCCTAATATCGATCTAGACTATTTTTGACATGTCCATATGTGCGCAAGCGCGAGCGTTTGTAACCCACTGTAGAGACGATTGCGTCGTTCCTATTGGCTGTTTGGATTTGAAAATTTGCAGATCGCGGTTTCTAAATCATTTCCAATATATTTTCTGTTCCTACAATCATTTACATTTGACCCGCGGGAGTGTCCGAAATCTATTTTACTAACAAACGTTAGGAAAGTCACCCGATTAATTGATCACAATTTGTTTTGTATACATCGCTAGTTGGGCTTACCGAACACAAATAAATAAGATACCCTAACCCAGCCCACTGAGAACATTGTTATTCTTCATTGTTTATTGTACAATTTGTGTTTTTTCAATTCAAATAAAAATACCTTATATCAACAATACCCGTCGTTTGAAACTTATTAAGACCTTGAAATGTTTCTCTGCAATTTGTCATGAACTATGAAACCGTCAAACTGTACAATTTTTTCCTCTCGTTGATATTTTTTGATGAGTAAAAATATACCTACTCATTTCTTCTTGTGATTGAACGGGATAGAATGATATTTTTTGTAGCATGTGAAAAAGTATACTTATTTATAATAATTAATTTTTTATAATATTATCATAATTATACATAATAAATTAATTATCCTCGAAAGCTGTTAGCTTGTATATGGACACAAAGCACACAAAAACAGCCTAGTAAAAATATGTAGATTAATGGTAACATGTTGTAACACATACTAATTTAATTGGTCATCACAAATTGTTATATACACATATTAAATATATCTCAATTATTATAAAAAGTCTATGGGGCCAGACGAAATTCCATTTGTAGTTCTCAAGGAATGTGCGCATGAATTAACACCAGTTTTCTGCTTGGTTGTTTACAGTTTTGTATAAACTTGTCTTTCCTTCCAGCTGCAAGACAGCTAGGGTCCAACCAATTAAAAACAAAGGAAATAAGACCCTTCCTAATTATAAACCCATTGCATTATTGTCTGTCATCTCTAAAGTGATGGAGAAATCAATCAACGTCAAGCTCATCCAATATCTATAAAGCTCCAAAATCGTGAATGACCGGCAATATGGCTTTCGTCAGCAGAGATCAACAGGAAACCTGCTTGCCTACGTAACACATGCATGGGAGATATCTCTAGCTCTAGCATTGGATATCTCCAAAGCATTTGAGTCTGGCACCTAAGCCTTCTTGGTTTTGCCGCCTCAATTTTGTCGCTTACTATAGCGTTTTCTCTCAGATATATTACTCCATGTGGTGGTTGACGGAGTATCGTCCGATACAATGGCTCATCAACGCTGGTGTTCCACAGGGATCTGTCTTGGCACCAACTTTGTTTCTGCTCCATATAAACGATCTGCTGGAAGCGACCACCTGTCCCATCCACAGCTTTGCAGATGATGGTACATTTCATACCGCTTTCTTATCTAGAGCCCCTTCGCCATTCAATGAAACCAGAGGAGCGAGACAGAGAGACGATGACGCAATTAATGAAGATCTGGCAATGATTTTGAAATGGGGATCTGATAATCTAGTAGAGTTGCAACCATAACTCAAGCTTCCCTTTTCTCCAGGAAGGCGGATCCCACAATCCCTAATGAGTTGATGTCAAGTACAACTATTCCTAGGAACTCTTCCGTATCCATATATGCTCGAGATCACCACCAACAGCACTGTCTCATGGGATGATCATGTGAGGTCCATTGCGAAAATTGCTTCACAAAAACTTGGTTTTCTATTCCGTGCCAAGAGCTACTTTACATCCCAGCAGCTCCTCATAATCTACAAAGCACATACTCAACCTGTCCCGGAGTACTGTTCATATGTTTGGAGGCGGCTCCCAAACATACGCTGAAGCTCTTGAACTATATCCAGAAGAGAGCTATTCGTCACACTTACGAGTTCATTGACCTCTCTAGAACATCGAAGAAAGGTGGGATATCTCTCCCTTTTCTATGGATATTTCCATGGCCGGTGTTCATCAGAAATCTCCGAATGTTGTCCCACCACGAGAGATTCCAGATAGGCAGACTAAACGAGCTTAAACTAGTCACCTCTTCTTTTGTCAAGCTCAAGACCTACCGAACTTCTTGAAAAGAAGGTCAAAATCGACCCAAATGCGGAAAATTTGAGGTAAAAGACCGATTTTGATGCATGAGGGCTCATTCGATTCGTTTTGGCCTCTAGATCAAAGTCTGCAATAGCTGCATAGGGGGAAAGGTCTCAGATTGTATCATCATAAACAATATTAAAACGCTATTTTCCATCAATTTTTATCGGGTAAAGTAGAAAATTGCAGTTATTTGATCAATAAACAATGTAAACTTAAGGTTCATAACAATTTGTTAGTTATCTATCTGTTAATAAACAACAAAATGGAAATTTTCAAAATAATCAAGACTAGAGTCATTTTCAGGTAATTTGAGGTAGCTGAATACGAATTCGATGTTATTTTTTTGATTGGCTGTTAATCTAAATTAGTTAATTACCAATTTGTTGATTAACAAATTAACCCAAAAAATGGAAATTTTAAAATAATCAAGACTAGAGTCATTTTAAGGTAATTTGAGGTCGCTGAAAACGAATTTGATGTTATTTTTTTGATTAAATGTTTAATTAGTCAGTTACCGAATTAACAAAAATATTTATGTCTCAAAATAATCAAGATTAGAGTCATTCTCCGGTCACTAAACACGAATTTAATGTTATTTTTTGGATTAAAGGTTAATTTAATTGGATTGGAGTCAATTTCGTATAATTTAAGGTCGCTGAACCCGAATTTGATGTTACTTGCTGGGAAACTATTTTTTATCAATAACATGAAACTGAGATAAAAACCACTCTTCTCCCTTTACGGCTACGGCCCTGGAGGTTGAGTTACTGGTTCTGAATTTACCTCATACGTCCCTGCTCTTCTGTCAGTTACCATGGCAACGTCATCAATCAACTAATAATAAGAACAATTTATTGAAAAATCACATTAGATTCATATTTAACTACTTCAAATTATCCGAAATTGACTGTAATCTTGATTATTCTAAAACTTCGAATATTTTTTGTTGATTCGCCAAGTGAGTAGTTATTAATTAATTAAATTATTATTTAATCCAAAAAGTAACTTCAAATTCGTGTTCAGCGAATTATACGATCTAGAGGCCAACACGAATCGAATGAGCCCTCATACATCAAAATCGGTCCTTCACCTCAATTTTCCGCTTCGAAACCTTTATTTCCTGGACTATTTCTATCGAACAGCGAAGTTGTGGAACTTTTTCGCTAAGGCAAACATTCAAGAAAAATTCGAATGCCTATTTCCTCTCCCAATATTCCACCGCTGGCTCACACGATGTTCTTCGAACACTATAGGTTTCCCTCTCAAAGTATAAAAAAAATTCAATAACGTTAAGAATTTCACGAAGATTTATATTTAACATGAACCGTTTTAGATTTTTCTTGAGCAAGTTATCTGATTGTTGATTGGTAAACAAATTTTTTTCAATGTGTTTGCGGGGTTCCCAGGACAGAAGAGGCGTATAATTTTGATAAGAACATGCTGCAATTATCAAAAATTATGATTCTTGAAGAAATCAAATTTTTTTAAACAATTCACAAGATTTTTTTTGCATATGCATTTCATGGCAATCTCTTTTGGTTATTTTGAGGCACCTGAAAAGATATTGTAGACCTTTAAAGTGAGCCCAAGTAGGTAATTTGATTGTAGATTGCTTTTGGCGTTACATATTCTGTACAGGAGGCCTGAAAAAATTGCATGCAATTTGTTCGTTGAAACCGTTGTAGTCATAAAAGCGAACAAATTTTGTGAAGACCATGAGAGGCGAGAACGCACCATCAATCAGCGCATTAACAGGGATTTGTGTTGATTCAAGAGCTCATGCTTCCAGATGTAAAATATTGACAACATGCGTCCCAACCAAGCTGATTATTCAATAGATACTTCGTAGATATGACATCCAGGAGAACCCCAACCAGCTATAAATATACATCAAAAACTCGAAGAGTTATGCGGCTACAAATTGGGCAATTCCAGAGCAGCAGAGAGTTTTATGCTTCGGCGAAATTGGGCGGAACCCAAGCACATGGATATACGATCCTAAGAAATGCTAGTATAGCCATATAGCTAAGATGAGCATAATCTTCGAGTCCCAAATAAGATCATTTTCGTAATCCAATCACATTATTTAAAAGAAAGTTGATTGCTATTCCCAAATAGCTAAGATGAGCATAATCTTCGAGTCCCAAATAAGATCATTTTCGTAATCCAATCACATTATTTAAAAGAAAGTTGATTGCTATTCCCAACTTCACAGTTGTATGTTTTGATAATGAACTTAGCAGCTCAAACCTTGATGTGTAGGGAAAGTGGGATGGCAACTCAAGTAGTTGAACATATCACCTATGGAATGCTAGTATTAGGCCAAAATCCTATGGCAGTGGTTCCCAACCTGCCCCAAGGAGACCAACCAGCTATAAATATACATCAAAAACTCAAGAGTTATGTGGCTACAAATTGGGCAATTTCAGAGCAGCAGAAAGTTTTATGCTTCGGCGAAGTTGGGCGGGCGGAACCCAAGCACATGGATATACGATACTAAGAAATGCTAGTATAGCCATATAGCTAAGATGAGCATAATCTTCGACTCCCAAATAAGATCATTTTCGTAATCCAACCACCCTCCTTAGTTTCTTAACCTGTATAGTCTAGTAGTGGCATATTCAAAATTGTACTGATTTTAAAGTAGACTTTCTCCCAAAGTATCATCTTTTTATTGTATCGATTGAATCGAGTAATGCGGTAATGTTCAGAAATGGACGATAACAAAAATAGAGAATAATCAAGATCTCTAATATTGATTCAATTGTTCACTAAATGTGTCATCTGAAACAATAAATGTCAAACGGATTATGTCCTATTCAGCTAGTACAATAGCATGACGTTGGCATGAAGCTATAAATAATGTTCAATTAAAATTGTTTTATCCTCAAGTTTCCACGTTCAGCATATACTCCAACTCGGGTCTATATCAGAATGAATGAGGACAGTGACGCTTCGGTAAATTGGAATATACAAATATAATGATAACATGGGCTACTTACTCTGATAGCATTTTTTAGTGTTTCCGCTTCCTGTCTTAAAGAATCCAATTCGTTCATACTGTCTAACACTCTCTAAACACAACAATCACCTGAAAGAAGAAAAAAAAAACATGAGAAATAATAATATTGTCAATTTAAATATGTTGTGAGGTCTATCAGTTTGGAGTTGTTATTAATAGTAATGGGAATTAATTTATAAGTGTTTTGATAGCGGCAATATCGATAAGAATCACAATGGTCACTAGTTATCAGAACGAATTAACGATATCTTCAGTATAATCAGTCAATTGATGATACAATTCTAATTATTAATATTACTTTTTATTAATAACACTATACTATGGCAACGTGAAAAGCAAACTCATACGTTTCTAGAGTTTTCGTTCGAATTATATCCAGTATGAATTTAAACTCTTTCCTACTGTTTTTTTATGGGTGCTAACAATGAATATGATAATGAAAAAAAGGTCACTCTTCTTGAGGTCACCTGTGCATCAGGTACATTAGAGTACCTGTTTTAAACATCATATTCGTGATCAGAGTTCACAAAAACTCCCGAGTAAGCATTTTCGATGCATTCTACATTCAATTAGAATAAATGTTCCAGGGGTGACGTAATAAACCCTAATAAATATTCGGGACAAGCTACCTCGAAAACCCCCCGAGTAACCATTTTCGATGCATTTCAGATGCAATTGGAGCAGTTTCATCAGGGTGTCGTATACACCAGGTACATTGAAGACTTTTTTAAACATCATATTCGTATTGAGCGAACCCGAAACCCCCGAATATCAAAATTGGATTAATTTTGTCGAATATTTATTAGTTAATAACACTTCTAAAACCAAGCTCAAGAAATGGTTTCAAGAAAATGCATTTTTATGATGCACGAATGCAATTTCAAATTTGCACCAATAACAAAATGGTAACATCTTGCCTGAAAATAGTACGAGATTTTGGCAAATTTGTGTCTATATTGCCTCGATTAACTGTATCTATTATTATTATTCTGTCTTAGTCCTGATTAAGGATCACTTCCTAAACAAACTACAATTTTAGTTTTAGGATATCTAAATTCGGTTTTACCATCTCAGTATACTATCATCGTAAAAATGAACAAATGCAATATAAGTCAGTCAAAAAAATTGTTTATAAGTAGTTATAGTAAATGAATTTTAATTTATTTATGTATTAACATTAAGCGGTTTCATATGATGAATATGAATTATACTGAGCGGTGAAAATAATAATAATGAGCCATTTATTTCAATTTATCTACAAAACTGCACAAAAAAACATTGTCAATAAAACGAAAAGTGCTATTTTACCAGCCACCCACTCGTCTAACCTCGAAGACTTTTTTTTTTAACAAAGTCATGAATACAAAAATATATGTAATCAACATGTTTAAAATAAAGGGTAAATACTCGAATACATATGTGTACGTATATACATACTTATTTATTTCCCGCCTTTAACACTATTTCACTCATAACGCGTTTTCGACAAAGCCAATTCTTTATATCGAAGTTTCACTATATTCCTATCGAATTGTTGAATTTAACAAAATAAAGAAACATTGTTCAGTTTTGATTAGGAAATTGCTACTTATTTATACAAGTTAATTCAATTAACATGGAAGTAGGCAAACTTTCGATCTGTCATTAAGTCTATTTTTAGAATAGAAATCTTGTGTAAACAGTTTGATTGAACATATTGATAAGTTTACATATTCGTTTCGAATACCTGCATGATGTGAATAAAACACATTCATCCGTTTTCCAAAGAAAACTGCGTCTACTTTGACTAAAATTTTAGTATAGACCATGGTTTTCTACACCAACATTCTCCCAATATAGCAATTACGAAACATGAATTTTGATAATCATTGTCATTCAGGCTCGGAAATTGCTTTTTCGTTTATACATTTCCATCCCTTCTAAATTACCTAGAAATTTGCCTGTACTGTGTTTTAAAAGTGATACACTTTCTTGAGAATGGTGTGTCCTGTATTCAAAATGTCTTCGCTGATTTTTCACCATTATTTTTCTTTATATGAGCGAAATATTCCTTATAACGAGTTAAAATGTTCCTTCTAGTTTGACCCACATAGCATTTTGAACACGACTCGCAATTGATCTTGCAAATCCCGAATTTGTCGAAATCGGAAACTTTATCAAAGGTGTTGCCTAAACGGTGTTTTAGCTTCTTACATCTATTAACTGGTTGTATTGCAAATTTAGAAAACAAATTATGGAATTTATCAATTACTGAAGAATGATAAGTGAACTTTTGAATTTTATAGTAGTATTTGAAGGTAATGGCTATATTTTGGTTATTGGTTAGTTGGCTACGTTCCAATTTCCTTTTTGTTTCGAAATTATTGATCAAAGATTTTTGGCAACCATTGTCCAACTCAATTTGCCGAAGTTTCTAAACCTCATTGTTATAATTTTGCTGGCTCAAAGAGACGTTTAATAATCTATGAACTGGACTATTAAACAGTGCTATATTATATCTAAATGGTGTACTTGATGGTGTAGCTGAATCCGCCGGGGTAATACCTATTTGTTTGAATCGGTTTTCTGTATATATCGAAATCCAAGTGATGTACCATCTTTTATACTGTTAATATCAAGGCCAATTATCTGTTTTCTATTTCGACAGTGAATCAAATTGGTTATTAAGCGTGTTCAAAAAGCCATGTAAATCAAAATCTTTACTTGTAATCGTGAAAATGTCATCAACATATCTATACCAAACTTTGGAAACTGATTCAACTTTGTTTTTAAGGAGGTTTCAAGTTCGCTTAGAAAAATATTGGCCAAAAAAAGAGAGTGGCTTGCCCATTGCACATCCGCTAGTTTGTTTATAGTAATTTTTAAAAGTGATATAATTCTGCTCCATACATAAAGATGCAAGGATCACAGAATATGCATAGAATACTATCGAGTTTTCTCTCAGAAAGATCACTCCATGTGGTGGTGGACGGAGCATCCACCGATACAATGGCCATCAACGCTGCTGTTCAACAGGGATCTATCTTGGTACCAACTTTGTTTCTGCTCCATGCAGATGATGGTACACTTCGTACCCGTTCGGTTGATATACCCATAGACTCAGCAATCTCGTGCATTTTAACTCGCCGATCGTCCAATATCATACCATAGATTTTATAGACGATTTCTGGCGTTGTAACCTCAATTGGACGACCAGAGCGTTCAGAGTTCTTTGTGATCATACTAACACAACGAAAATCAGTAAATCGTTCCTTCACCATCGTGAAGGCGTAATGATTTGCCCACGCAAGAAACAATGTTCAATCAAGAGGCGAAATTCACTTTTTTCCATGTTTACAAAAATCTTGAAAGTTGCTTGCTTGCGATGGGTGTCAAAACAGAACTGTCAGTGTGAAATTTTCAATGTGTTCTAGTTAAAGATGGTACATCACAAATGTCACATGGGTTTTTCGATTGCGGTGCCATCTGTTTTATTTTTCAGGAACTTTTCACCTTACCATACGAACGATTTCTGAAAACGTTTTTGCAGCGGTTAAAGTCAGCACACCACCGTAATTATTATAAACAAAAATATGAAATATTTGCACATGTGATCGATTTTATATAGAAAATACTGTTTTTGAAACACCACCACACCCTATTTTCTGATAAAATTATGCGATAATATTTTTCTTCGTCATAAATTCCCGAATAATATACTAGTTATTACGATATCGATTATGTGTTGTACTAATGACTGGGCCAGCTTGTTTATATCTCTTTATATCTTTGGTGATTCATATATTACAAATGTGTTAAATTCTCATATGACTTAAAACTTATAATCAGACCGTGGTATTGACCAAATCCTGGTAATTTTTCTGTAATAATACCGAAAATGACTTTTCTTTTCTTAGTATTTTGCAGCAATTGACTTGGCGACATGTCTCTTCAAATTTTCAACCAAATGTATCATAACCTTATAGTCCAGTCCAGGCTGTGAACCGGGATTTTAGCTATAATAAAAAAAAAACATATAAGTTCGAATGAAAATTTTTTTTTCGCATAAGCTTCAGGAGGTTCTCAGGATCATTCAATCCTCTTAGGAACCCCTACCATTGGGGGCGAAAATGGCCCGAAATCTCCAAGTCAAAATTGGTCAATTTCGATGGATTGCAAGTAAATGTGGCTACGGATTCGTGATCAGCGACCCAAAAAAAAACCCTTGGTGCATTCGAAGTTGCCTAAAACACGTAAAATGCAAAATAACATATTAGGGGTGCGAAATTGGACAATTTTGTGGATTTGACCACCCCTACGATGGATTGCAAGTAAATCTGGCTACGGATTCGTGTTTAGCGATCCAAAAAAACTCCTAGGTGCACTCGAAATGCCAAAATACCTTTTTTTGTAGAAAATACAATTCAAGACTTGGAGATTTCGGGCCATTTTCGCCACCAATGGGTGAGGTTGGGGTTCCCAAGAGGTTTTAAGGTGTATGAATGATCCTGAGAACCTCCTGAAGCTAATGCAAAAAACATTTTTTGATTCGAACTTACATATTTTTTTTCCGGTTCATAGCCTAGCCTGGACTATTTATGCTGTAACGTATTTATAACAAAATAATATGTTTCAATCGATTTTATCGTCACAACTCGGTCCCAATTAAATACTCGTTAGGTAAATAATTTGTTAAAATTTAAACATAAACGGAGTCGATGATTTTTTGCCAGTTTAATTTCGAGACCAATTTATTAGATTTTTTGTATTTCATGATTTAAACCGGTTTAAAATGTGTGCTCATTATTCGTGTCGTAATTGCAGTTACTCATCAATTTGGTACTTGGTATTAATCGTTTGAGAAAGATTTGTTGAAATAACACTTCACTTTATCGCAAAGTACTCTATTAAAATGAAGTTTTTTCAACTGCCACGACGTTAGGATAAAATTCTATTTTGTAATACAACTTCGTTCTATTTATCTCAACTTCAATTATATATTTAATGAGTCAGGGCCGGCTCGAACAGTGTTCGAACCAGGCGCGAACAAAAAATTCGAATGATCTCTGATTACCTATAAAGCACTAATTTTTATTTAATTTCAAGTTATTTATTTTTTACCTTTTAATTGGTTAAAAGTTTCTGGGCAAATTTTTATGATACAAAATTTCTAGAAACCATTATTTGCATTCATTTGTTATATTTCACTAGTAAACTCATCTTATTAGAATAGAAAACATACACTTAATACCTACCTACATATTACAAAATCTGATGAATAAGTACCATATTTTTCAATTGTATGAAATAATAGTGGGTCAGTTAATTAGAGTCAATTAAAATGTATAGTAATATTATTAAACCATTTTTAAAAGGGTCACCCTGAATTTGGGAATTTTCCGTCGAATTCTGATTAGTTTTTGATGTTTTATACCGGTTGGATTGTACAAACCTTAAATTTTTCAAATTGGAATTTATCAGCCTTACATTTTTAAATAATAACTGTCAGTTTGTCAGCAAACATCATAGCTCGAAGGGTAGAAGACATAGTAATAGTAGAAAATATATCATCTCAACTGTCTGACAAAAATGGACATCTTGATCGGTTTTCTTTGAATTTGGATGAATCAACGGATGTGTCAGATACTGCCAGTGGCGGCTCCTCGAAGGAGGCTAAGGAGGCTCAGCCTCCTCACCAATTTATCTTAATGATCATTCTCCATTTCATTTCCTGTTTCTCTGATAATTCTTTAAATTTTACAATTAATTCCCCGTTCTCAGTAGTTATTTTCAATCTGGCAACAGTGGCCAGAGGCTAGATTCTCTATATATCTCAAACGCTAAATACGTGTGGTCAACACAGTTGCCGTTTTTCAACCATTCAATTGCCCAGTGGGTTAAAACAGCGAATATGGCAACAGAGTAGGGAGGCTAGCTTTTCGTACCCATTCGTCGGTCGAATGAAATACGATTACTTGCTCCCGCCTCCCGCTGCTAGAAGAATGCTGCACGTCTTCGGTTAGTTGTTGTTTTTATTCCACGAGGCGTAGTAAGGTTAAGTAGTTAAGTTTTAAGTTATAATTTATCTAATCGGAATCGGTGAACGTTAAAATGATGAGTGACTTAGTTCTAGTTGCAGAGTTCTTAGAAAATCCATTTAGTGGATTAACATATGATAGAAGTGTTCTTCAAAAACAAACGGCCTTTACCGGATTTGAAAGGATTAGTGATGGCAGGGAAGTATCAAAATCGATCGTTTAATACTGATGATTATAAAAAATATGTATGGTTAACGGGATCTGATGTACACAATAAATTATATTGCTGGTATTGCTTGCTATTCACATCAGATACAACTCAATTAAGCTCGTGGCCTAGAAAGACATGAAAAATCGCAGGAACATATTACATCGTGTATTAAGTTTAAATTAACCGGTAAACAGAATATTGCTGATGCGATTGATTCTACACGAACACGCGAAATCGAAAATCATAATAATACAGTTAAAGAAAACCGCGAAGTTTTAAAAAAAATCATTGATTTCTTATTGTATTTATCATTTCAAGATTTGGCTTTTAGAGGGCATGATGAAACTGAAAATTCAGTTAATAAAGCTAATTTTAGGGAATTGTTACATTTGTTTTGTACATAAGACAGTAAGCTTCGCGAATTTATGACTAACGCGTCAGTATTTGCAGGCACCTCAAAAACAATACAAAACGAAATTCTTGATTCAATAAATTATGTCCTCTGAAATCACATAGAGGATGAATTATTTAATGTCCTTTTTTTTTCGTGGCAGGTTGACGAAACAACTGATATAACGTGTAAATCACAATTATCAATAATTTTTAGATTTGTAAAAAATGGACAACTAGTGGAAAGATTTTTAGGGTTTTACGATGTTAGTTCGGGAAGAACAGCGATCAATTTATTTAATTTCTTAATGGAAACATTTCAACGATTTGACTTTGCGAATAAATTAATAGCTCAAACCTACGACAGCGCATCTGTAATGGCGGGACATTTAAACGGTCTTCAAACAAAAATAAAATCAGTTTCGCCTCAGGCTGTTTTCACCCATTGTTACGCTCACAACATGAATTTGGTTTTAAGTAATGCATGTAATTCCATTAAGGAAGTTAGAATTTTTTTCCCAACTTATCGTCATTTTCAAATTTTTTTAGCTAATCCACCAAACGAACTGAAATTTTGAATAACATAGTAGGAAACAGAATTCCCTGCAATGCTCGAACTCGATGGAATTTTACATCACGTGCAGTGTTTACCGTTCACAAAAATAAAGACAAATTAATTGGAACATTTGATTTTATATTAAACAGTGATGACTTTTCGACAGATCAGGTTTCATTAAATGCTGCTGTTGGTTTAAAATCTTATTTAGAAAATGAAGAATTTTTGTTTTTTCTTGATACTTTTAAATTAATATTTGAACAAACTGATCTTATTTTTCAAATTTTACAACATAAATTCACTGATATAATTTATTCAAGAGATCGTTTGAAACATCTCATTGATAAAATTTCAAGTTTCCGTAATACTGAATTTCATTTTAATATTTTATTTCAAAATTTTTTAACTGATGAGGCTCCTCCCGCAAAAAGGAGGAAAACATATAATTTGGTAGACAAGAAACTACATTATACACAACTTTTTTATGAAATTTTAGATACTATTAAAGGACAAATTGAGATTCGATTTTCCGATCTACATGAATTGAAATTTTTCGACTTGACGAATAGAAGATTTTTCGAATCTTTTTCAAAAGAGTTTCCCAATACACTTTTAGATAACTTAGTTCTCAAATATAAATTTTTTGATAAAATAACACTGCACAATGAATTATGCGTTATATACTCGGATAAAGATATTTTAGGCCAGTACGACAGTCACGCCGATATGATAAAATATATGATAGACAATGATTTGCAACAAGTTTTACCTCAGTTTTATAAACTACTTTGTTTGACAGTCACCATTCCTGTCACGTCGGCATCGGTGGAGAGATCATTTTCTACTTTCAAACGAATTAAAACTTACATGCGAAATACAATGGACCAAAATCGTTTATACAATGTTAGTTTGATATCTATTGAAAAAGATTTAGTAAAACATTTAAAACAAAATGATACATTCTATGATTATATTATTGATCATTTTTCGCAAACTAAAGACCGTAGAATTCCGTTAATATATAAAAAAAGTTAATATAATTAATAAAAAAAAACAAAATATGCAACATTCCAAAAAAAAGAAAAAATATCAAAATCCAAAAAAAATAAAAAACAAAAAACGAACAATAAAACTTTTTGGCAAGAGAAACTCTACACCTCCACGTTGGTTCTTCAGGGCAACAATTAATTTTGTCACTGAAGTAGCTGGTACGGTCGCTGTGCAAAAGTTAAACTAATTGGCTGAGTAGAGTATATTTAAAAAAAAAAAAAATTTTATGTCCAGCTCTTAAAAAGTTCACGAGCCGCCACTGGATACTGCTCAGATCTTGATTTTTATTCGAGGAATAGATAAAAGGTATGAAGTGTATGAAGAACTTCTTGATATTGATAGTATTCACGGCACGACTACTGGGGGAGATATTTTTAAGGGAGTTGAAAATGTCAATAATGTTCAAACCTTTTACTACTGATGCAGGCAAAAACATTGGTGGTAAAAATAAATGAGTGGTTGCTCTTGTGTCAAAGGCTGCAGAAAATGATGGTGGTTCAAAACCGTTAGTATTACATTGTATCATTCATCAACAGTCCTTGAGCGGGAAATGTTTGGATATGTCCGACATTCTAAAACCAGTCATATCAGTTGTTAATTTCATCACATCCACTGGGCTGAATCACCGACAATTCAGCGGGTTTACTGAAGAGATTGGAGAGAATGACTTACCATATCATACTGCCGTACGCTGACTTAGTTGCGGAAAAGTCCTTGGGCGCATTTTTGAACCTCGAGCAGCGGTCGAAATTTTAGAGAATGAAAGCTTCGCCCTCTTACCGAATAACAAAATAGCGAATGGCTGTGGAAGTTAGCATTCTATGTCGATTTGACAAAACATATGAACTAACTGAATTTGAAATTGTAAGGAGAAAACCAGCTTCTCTCTGATTTATACACTACTATCAAATCGAAGCGACAGAAAATAATACTGTTTCAATCACAATCACGTAAAAAATGTTTCACACATTTTAAAACATGGTAACATATTCAGCCACACTACTGAGACTGAGTTTCCCCTCGATTTTGCAATCGAAGCTTTGAGTGCTTTGAAGATAAATTTTGATACTCGTTTCTCAGACTTTGATGTCATCGCGAAAGAAATCAAGATTTTTCAAATCTTCTTTTTCGATATCTTCTTTTGTTTGCATCTTTTTTAAAGCTGCTACGAAATAACAGGTAGTAAGGTCCAGACCCTCCTGTCCCACTTCTGTATGAAATACCTTTTGATGGGCTAAAATTTTCCGTAGGTCACTCAGGTATATAAGTTATCTTAAAATAGCAATAAATAGGCATCTACTCATATAATTTAAAGAAGATTCTAAAACTTTCTCAAAATATTGTAGATGTCTTATTAAATATTAACTTCATTAACTTATTTAGTTGTTGATTATAGTAGTATATTTCCTCGTATATTTCGATTTGTAATTTTTTTGTTCAATGTAACATGGAATCTTTTTCGAGTAATTAAAGTATAAATTTTAATAAATAGCTCAAAATTGTACATAACGATTTTCGGATTCGAGTTTTTTTCGTTTCTTTGAATTTTTTGAGAACATTTACCATAGCAATTTTTTTTACACCATCAGAAAGTAGACATTTCAACGAACGAAAAGTCCACCGACTTTTATTAAAAAAACAGATATTTCGACGCGAAAATTTTCGATTGAAAATTAGGGTGCTACTTCGATATTAAATCAAAATAAGGTGAAAAATAAATATTTCAAATCAAAAAAATAACAGTGTGTTTGGGACATAAAAAGGTAAGCTTTCACCAAATTCCGTTGAAAAATTTTTTTTTTTGTAAAAGATAAAAATAAAAAACCAAAAACTTGAGTTATTTGAATTTTTCACATAAATTTTGAGGTTATGTGAAAAAAGTGTAGGTACAAAAGTTGTAGATCTTTTTATTACCTACAACTTTGCCATTTTCCTTTTTTCAATAGGACTTGTAGTTTTGCCGGAAATCGAGATAAACTGTTTTTTATCGTTAAAAACTCACCCCCTTCCACATCCCGACCTCAAATCGCCCGTACATTATGTTTCCTTTCATTTTTGTTATATTCTCTTCCTTTTCCAATGGGTTCCATCCTACTATTATTTTTTTTGAGTTTCAAAAATTATCGACCCTGGTCTATTAAGAACAAAATCAAAATCTTTGTTGGAATTTTATAAATCTTCCACTGGTACAATTTGATAATTTGCATAAATTTGCTCGTGGGCTGTTTTCTGTTTTTGATATTACTTACTTGTGTATTAAGTACACGAAGAATGTTTGCAGATCTAAGTTAACCGATGAGCATCTTAAATCTCTTTTAATAATTGGTACAAGTAAAATTGGTCCCCAACTACAAACTATTGCCAGTGGAAAATCACAATTACATAAATGGCATTAGTTATAATGTTTATAATGTTAGTGGGATTCATTTCAATTACTTGTTAGTTATAATGCTCAAGTTAAATTTTCTGCGTATTGTACTTGTCATTAAGCTTTACCTAGCAAGTAAATAAAACCAAGTTATTATAATTCTGTGTCTTTTATCCAACTTATTACAACAACAACAACAATAAGCCATTAGGTGTTGCGGGCGGGATTGACGACACTGGCGGGCCGGATTTAGCCCGCGGGCCGTAGTTTGGAGACCCCTGTCCTACACTATTAGCTTAATCAACTCCGCAGTCGCCCGTAGTTAGACAATTAGAGAAGAACGAACCTACCACAATAATTTTATGTCTAGAAAAAAATTCATGGATAAGCTGCATTAGTTGACTATTCACTTACACCTGCGCTTCCCAACCTTTTTCTCTCCCTTACCTTTTGATTGATTTAAAAGTACCCTTCACTATCCTTCTACGAAATAAGTTTAGGTGGAATTGTAAGGTTACCTATTAATATTATATAAGCGCAGGACTCAAATTAATGATATTTATAGGCTCTTTCGATTTTCAATATTACATTCTACAATTTTACTTCACGGTATTTCCCGCCATCATCATTATTTCAAGTACTCCCTGATATTACTATGCTATGTACTTTAGTTTTGGCGAGCCTTGAAAATTATGTTATCGCTGATGATTCCAATTTCAAGATAAACCGAAAGATAAACAATAAACTTTGTATTAGTACTATTATCAACACCACTGATCCGAATTATTTGGATTGGTATTTTGCCATCACGTTTGATTGATAAAGTTTATCGAGAAATTTGTCTGCAAATCACGGCTTCCAGTTAAATCTAAAATAAGAATAAAAATTGAATCCGCAATGGCTAATATAAAATTGGACTCAAGAATGTTTCTGGCTATCATGGGATTTTATATTACAAGATCGGAATCCCAAATGAACCCAAAAACGTTTAGTTATCTGGACTGGAGAAATTAAACAGTGATGATTGACACGACGAACATGACAATTTCCCGAGTACCAGAAGCCTTGAAAATTACCGTATTACCGATGATAGTAACATAATAATTAGTCTGATTACACGAATGAACTACAATTTATCGCAAATTAGAATTAACAAATGCTGAAAAAAACGTTTTCAACTAGAAATGCTGAAAAAATGAAACTGGATAAAGAAAAATTGCGCTTACCACTTTTTTGTAAACCACACCCTTTGAAAAAGTTTGTGGCATACCTATACCTATTTAAGTGAAGTTCCACATGCATTTGTTCCAGTTTTGCTCGATTATTAATAATCGGTCGATTCGATTAGAATTTCTTCTCTTCAGCATCGTTCAAAGTTGGAAGCAAGATTATACGAGTTTTTGGTACTTTCATACTGCCAGTTGCATTCCCACCCTGTCTAGAAATATCAACTATTCGAAAAATATTTCAAAACAATACATAGTACCATAGCAGATATGGGACAGAGTATAGAACAATCTGTGCCTTATATACCAACATTTGATGTTATAAAGAATAATCTCATTGGAACGCTGGAGAAAAGACAGAAATTGTTATCTTCTCGGAACGCACATTTTGATATGTCAATATTTACTCAAGATATCAATACTTGGTAATCGCTGTTGGTTCTATACAGGAAGTTGACACATTTCGTATTAATATATAAGTAATATTACCAACAACTTCAGTTAATCTAGAGCATAATTGATTATAGAACAAATAAAAATTCACAATGATGACCGTCTCCAGGAACATAGCTGCATATTACCCGTTTAACGCTCCACTGAAATTTGTATTGGGGTTATTTAAAATTCGCGCCATGCTTTTATTATTAGGATTTGTTTTTTAAGACACACCTACACCGATGAATAATTATAACGTTAAATTCGGCAAACCACCAGCGAATGGTAATAATAAAGTTCCTAAGTGAAATAACACTATATACAAAGTGTAAACAAGGACTTACAATCGGCTTTTTAAGCCAGAATAAAAATAAAATGACGTCCGCCATGACAGTCCCTACACCTGCTACAAACGCTCAATTCTGTTGAATTCTACATACGATCGAAGTACGATGCAATGATTTATGATTTGCACCATTTTGGTGGTGTTAATAAAGGAATGTGAGGGATTGAATACTTACTTTCCGAACAATTTAAATCCAACCTATCCCTCCAGACTATACTATCCTATAGTGGTCACAAAATCACGAATACATCCGTTTACACCCATGCAAAATCACTTGTCCACTAATTATGAACATGTGCAATTGTTTAAATAACTATTCATAAGCCAAACGCTACTTTTCACGCACCTACAATTGTTTTTTATTCCCGTATTACTGATCTCACTAGCCTACTTGGGTGCGGTGCGCGGAGATCGCCGGTGTCCTTGCCGTAACGATTCTACTCTCCGAATATGACGTCAGAACTGCCATCTGAGGGAAACTGTCGCCATCTGTTGGCAAGCGTTCTGATACCAGGGAATATCGGTTAAGTTCCTTACTAAGCCAGTGATCCTATAACATTAAAAGTGTATATTTGCAAGAACGTCCAATAGTACCTATTATTCACTGTCACTCTTCGTTTTTATCTATGTAGTGTCCGTAATAATAACCTTCATAGGGCTTAAGAACTTATAAAATGTTTATTCATTATGATTTGAATGATAAATTCTGAATAAAACACAATTCAATTTCAATACTCGTATAAAAATAAATATTGACTACTGTTTCACAACAATGTTTCATTGTGTTGATTTATAAATAAATCGTCGAATACTATTTTAGGTACCGAATACTGAGAGAAGTATAGGTACGTAATTCAGGATTTAGGGGGGGGGGGTGAACAAGGCAATCCTTGTGGTAAGTTGGTTGGAAATATGTTATAAGATTATTGACTAATGAATATCTATTTGATTATTCAAAACTTTATGAATGTTGTAGAAGCATTGTCTTTTTTATCCATTAACCATAGAGCAGACCAGTTTGTTGTCAATGGTATTGTTCATTGAGAACTGCAGATGTAACATTAACATAGGATTCTGTAAAATTGAATGACGTCATGTCTCCCTCTTGCTTCATAAAGAACGACCATGACACTTTTGTAGACATTTTGTTTTGTGCGTGGTGAAAACGTTTTCAGACGAAACTTCTTATCCCATAAATAAATGGGGTCTACCAAAAGCGATTCTGTTTCTAATAGTGCTAAAAATAGCGGCAAACCTTATGGCCACATCGTGCTATCACTGAAAAATCAATTATTGCCAGATGAAAAGCTAAATTCAACACCATCTCAAAATGATGGCCTCGGTGTTGAAACAGAAACAGATTTACGCATTTATGGATGCGAATTAATACAGACTGCCGGGATTTTACTCAATTTGCCTCAGGTATGTATATATATCCTTGATTTGATAGCTTTTCTCAAATTGGACGGTTTGTAATTTTGTGGCCGATATTTTTGTAGGTAGCCATGGCTACTGGACAAGTTCTCTTGCAACGATTTTATTATTCCAAGAGCTTGGTGCGTCATCCTGTTGATCATACAGCGATGGCGTGTGTATGCTTAGCTTCTAAAATTGAAGAAGCCCCTCGAAGGGTCAGAGATGTTATTAACGTCTTTACCCACATTCGTCAAGTCAATTCGAACAAGTAAGTGAGATTTCTTTTACATTTCCGTTATAAACCTTGTTGATTAACACAAAGCATAATTTTGGTGATCCATTACTCATATAGTATTTAATTGTAATTTCACTACCAAGCCATATCTGTAATGTTTCAAGTATTCCCTATCTCTATTTATAATTATTGTTAAAAGAGCGAATAGAAATATTGAGTTTTGAGCTAGTAATTTTTTGTGCTTGCCTGTTAAATTTATCACGAAGACAGTCGTAATGGTTAACATCTTCATAACCTCAAATGCATAAGTTATTTTTTTCACTTGTATATTCTCAAAAAATAGTTATTTTCTATGCAAAACAAAATACATGGGATATCACTTATATCTGATTGTTTTAAGTTTATGACATAAAATTGTAAATCCAATTATTGGGATCATAATATTGAAATTAGGGAAGGAAATATACCAAAAATTGAATGCTTATCATTCCTTCCTAGCTTTGAGAAATGAAGGAATATGTATATGCATTCTAATTATTTGTTAGTTTTTAAATGTGATTTCGATTGATTTTCTAGCTTTTAATTCTTCTGTCAGTCACGTTATTTGTTATAGAACTTTTAATTTTGAAGTGTTTAATTACTTTTTTATCATTTTGATGATAAAGTCAAGTTATGGAAAAATCAATAGTTTTAGCCTAATCTACGAACTTACCCAAAATCAGGTAATATTAGATATTAATGGTTTAAAATCAGATGGTGTTACACCTACTGTTTTATATGTTCCATTTTAATGTCTATGGGTTTTCAAATTTAAATTGTCTTGGAATTTACACTGGAAGGGGTTTATTTTCAAGGCGATATCAATGTTTTGTAGATTTTATTTTATTCTAGACAAATTATGTCACCTGATGATAAGGGTTAGATTAATTATAACAGTTTAATCTTCCCATATACATAATACAAAGTTGAATATAGTTGCAGATCAGATGAACACATGCACATGAATACATATTCAAAATTTGAGAACCCGGAATGTATTTTTATGAACGTTTTTAACGGTTTTCCTCCCTTTTCATAAGAGATACTCAAATGCTGTTGTTAATTTACAGAGGTTCCCATGGCTTGATAAGGGCCTCTGTCCTACTTTCTTCATGGTGCTGAGTGGATACCTTTACCACACAGACATGAATCTGCTAGAAACCGTGGTATTAAAACGGTGGTAAGCTATAAGCATGTATTCAGTACTTGTTGGATTTAAAAAGTTGCAAACACATCAGATAATGGACATATTTCAGTTGAAACACTGCAATCCAGAGAGGAAAGAGGTTTGTATACTTTTTATTTATTAATCATGTAAATAGAAGCGATATTGTAAACAGAAAATTCTATTAATCCAGAATATCGTAGTCGCTACCATCCTTTAATTCATTAAGGGCTCTTTTCATAAGTTCTAGTAGACTACTGGTTCTTAAACCAGTGGTTGGCAGATGAGTTGAACCTTTATAGTTAATGGGATTGATGAACTAATAGTTGAAGTTGCATTTTTGATGTTGGTCATTATACTGGTAAAGCATAAGTAAGCCAATCAAAAGAAGTAGGTTATTTATTGGAGCTATTTTGGTACAATTTATATCCGAGATACATTTTCATTGTAGCTTGACTGCTCTCTTGAATCTTTCATTCATTTTCATATGAAATTATTAGATGTGTCTGCCAAAAAGCTATTTATTCTGTTGCATCCACGCTAGTAGATGTTATCTTCATTTATAGTTACATTGTAGAATGAAGAATTATTCAATATTAAATGTAACCAAATGTCCATGAAGTACATGCCTATTAGCAATCAGCTAAATGTACCATTAACTTGATGAAGAAGTAAAAAAAAAATTTCTTTGAAAATAATGAAGTACCGGGATATCAAAAATTATCTTGGTCAAGGGTGGTTGTGGAATCTAAAACGTGTGTCTTACTTTACTTTGAAATAATTGTGTCACTGTCACACTGACATCATCAATAACCTACAAATTTCATACCTATTTATTTTAGTTGCAAAACAATAATGAACTACAAATTAAAAATTATCTTGGTCAAGGGTGGTTGTGGATTGTAAAACGAAATGTTAACTTTGAACCTTTTACAAGGTCGCAATAGCCACAAACGGGATCGAAAACTGTTTTAAATTGGTTAATTTCCGATAAATCGAATGACGTTCACGTGAGGAGCGCGTAGCTCGCGAGTTAGAAAAGTGCAAATCTTCGGAACATAGAACGTCTTTACGAGGACTTTTTCATGCGGTTTTCGCTCCATGTCGTTAGTGTATGAACGGGGCCAACTAAATAGCATAGTCTCGGGCCCCAAAATGTCGATTAAATAGGAAAATGTAATTGAAATAGAAACAGGTACTCTCAGGTCTCAGCTACGCGCGTATAACGTGCGCCGTACCAAAGGGAATTTTCTAGCTACCAAAATTATACCCAACTGGCGCCGGCCGCACGGGGCATGAAACGGCCCCGAATTAACAAGATCGCGGTAAAAAGTATAAACTCTAACTGACGCGTAGCGAGCTCTTCGAGGCATATGTCAAAATGATTACGTTCGTAGCTAATTACATAGGACGTCTGGCGTTCATGCAATTGTGTTTTTATACAATTCGAACCTTCTAAGTTTGATAGGCCACGTTAAAATCCCGGAGTCTAAAGCGCTAGAGACTTCTGAGTGTTATAAACATTCGTATAAAATTGCGAAATTTCTCACTTTTAGAATCTTCAAATTAATTAATTTGACACAAGTTTTGATAACGTAAAGTAAGACACACGTTTTAGATTCCACAACTACCCTTGACCAAGATAATTTTTGATATTCCGGTACATCAATTGAAGAAAAGGGATTTCTAAAAAAAGTGAAGGCTATTAAAATAAGTTACAACTTCTTATACAAAAACAAGTTCTTGATATCTTCAATTCACTTCAAAATGTTCATCTTCGATTGATAAGTTCAAATGAGGATTCTGTGCTGGCTGATGCTTGTTCATTTTAGCCTGCTTGATTATGTAAAATTGTTGATGCAGTTTTAAATTGATCAAGTTGTTTGTTAGCTTCTGAAGTCTCAAAAATAATCATTTTCTATACACGGAATAACAAATAACCTATGAATTGAATTACTGCTTTTCAATTGGGTTTCATTGAATAACTGTTTTGAATCAATTGCTGGATTTTGTAGAGGTGTTCTCGTGTATTGCAATGCAAAGCTTGATTCATAATAGAAAAGAGTCACCCACGCACCCATTTATACAAGAGCTATCAAGCTGCTTTTGTTAGAAATGGTTTGATCATATTGCACATAGTCTGGCAACCTTGCAGGAAAATCATCAAGTTCCCTAATATGTTTCCAGTAGTAGCAGAATTGAACTAATAGTTCAATTTTTGGTTGACGTTCATGAAGCATAATGTATGAGTTATCAGGAGTTCAAAGCCAACCATCAGTCAACTATACATTATGACCTTGTACCTTTTTTATCGTGCCGATTTATACGGTTATTAAGAGTAAATTTTAGATGGAATTGCTACCATCTGGTGTTGGGAAATTTTGGTCTGGTGATTATTTATAAATATGAAAACGCCAGAACAGACTGACTTTTAAGGTAACTAACCACAAGTACAATTGGGGAGGTTTATCAACCATCTAAAATCAATATCAATATATCTTATGGTATATTATTTTTGAAATACCATCTATGATAACAGATGATTGATAAAAGTTTTGCTCATTTCCTCTAATTTTAATTTGATATTCATAAATAATTATTGTATAATTGAAACAGGGTTATAATGATAATTTGTTACTTTTTAAACAGTTACTATGTGTTTTCCTTCAGCAAGTTCTATCTTTGTATATTTATACATTATTTTTTCTTTCTTTCTTTTCTCTCTTATCACACCAAAATACGTGTTATGTTTACTTGCATACCTGTTTAATTCCTGACTTATTATTATTATTACACCCCAGAAACCACTATTTTCGATTTTGTTTCCTCTAATTTTAAACCATGAAAATAATCGCCGGGCGACAAGATAAGGTTGAAATTGTTTAATTTTTATAAACTTTCTTCATAACGCCTAATATTTGCGAGCCACTCGGATAGACGTACACCGAAAATGGCATCCGAGTATGCAACGGAGAATTTATTAGAATCTTTGGCCACATCAAAATTACAACTGGAATCACAAAATGCCACAATAAAAACTGATATTCGATCTATGTTTGGACGAATCATTCAATGCTGCTATGTTTATACTGTTTTGACCTTTGATTTGAATGATTTGAACTTTTCGATATCGTGTAATTCACATTGCGAATTGTTCAATTATAATTATTTTAACGTAGTAGGTATTATTAAAATGACAATGTACTTTCAAACTTGCACAAACAAGTCATTTTTTTTTGTTTAACTGCAATTATTAACACATTCTTCCGCCTTTAATTTAATGATTGTAAGATGTATTATTGCATATTGTTATACAGTCATTTGAATCTATCTAATATAGTAAAGGCAAATACCATTCACGCGCTAACGGACTGAATCACTTATGACGAAATCTCCGAAACAATGAAGTGGACCGACTTGAACTTGGTAGATATGTTCTTCAAACGAAGTAGGTCCCGCTACGAGCGGATTTTTCGAAACTCGATCCCAAACAGGGTAAAAGGAATTCGAAAAATTTGGTCATTTGTGACTACTGATATAATCACGTAAAATTTACATGACAGACAGATCCATTGATTAATATATCATTATCACAGTTCAGCATGTCTATGATATGACAGACAACACCTCACCCATCATCAAGATAGGTAACTAATAAAGTAGAAAATAGTATCTCGGTTACCCTTAGGCCTACCTCATTGCCATGCAGTGCTTTGGCAGTTCTGCAGCCGTCAATGCTTCTCCCTCCATGCTGAGGCATGTTGATCTATGGCTCCACAAGATCTGTATACCCCCGTTGTAGGGGATATCGGCAAGGGGTCTAGAGGATCGTCCAATCTGGACCTCCTTGGTATCCCTAACAAGCTTTTACTAGTTATATTATACAATAGGTCACACTGTCATACTGTGGATACACTATAACACTATAAATAAGAAAGAGTCGCCCGTATCCACTAAAAATACTGTTTAAAGTACTGACGATCTTTCACCTACCAAGTAGCCATCATCAAAGTAAACGGTTTTCACTGATGATGGCTACTTTTTTTTTGCGAGAGGATTCGTACCTACCAAAACCCGTGAGGTCCGTTCTCCTTCCCAGAGGAAGCCCCACTGCACTGCGGTCATTGGTGTCCTATTGTTGCCCTCACATATTGCAATTTCCTCATCAATAGTCACCCCTTCATTGTCAAGCTCGAGATCTGCCGTACTTCTTTCTACCAGACTTCATTTTCCGGTGTATTCTATGAAATTTAGTAGAGAATACTTCTGATTTCCTAGGGTGTAGTCTTATTGTCTCCAAGGTACGTCCCACGATCAACCTCGTTAGCCGTGCACTGACACAGCACATGCATGGGTGTCTCTTCTTCCATGCCGCAACCCCTGCATGGTGTCAATGAGGGATTTCACATCTTATTTGAGTTCTACAACATGAATTTTGACAAAACTTTGTAAAATGGATTAGTAATTACGTCAATAGAATAGGTAAAAAATTAATAAATGCGGTAGTGACCGGAAGGGTTGAAAACACGGGTTCCGTAACTTGCAGAATTTGGGTAAAAATGGCAAAAAAATACAGTATACGCTAGCAAATCCAATGTTCCCCAAGCCCAGTAGTCCGCTGTTTTTGACGCCCAATAACGGAGCCCATAACTTTAAAAAACAATCTAAAATTGACACATTTTAAAAAAAGAAAATTTAAGTAAAATAAGTGAATAGGAAAACATAGAAAATAAAGAAGAGATAGTGATGGTATCCAACAATATTCCCCCCCAGAGAAAAAAAAAACGCCATAGGGAAAAGTTACTTCCTCTCTACAGCCTTCGTTCAAAATAGGGTTCAACATGAGCAGGCTTGAGTCTATCAATCGACATGTATTTAGAAGTGTTGTTTATCGAAAGTTTGCCTGTTATGTCCATAACTTCAAATGGTCCTGTTTTATCAAAAAATTTATATTTTAGAACTAAGTTATCTAAAAGTGTATTGGGAAACTCTTTTGAAAAAGATTCGAAAAATCTTCTATTCGTCAAGTCGAAAAACTTCAATTCATGTAAATCGGAAAATCGAATCTCAATTTGACCTTTAATAGTATCTAAAATTTCATAAAAAAAGTTGTTTATAATGTAGTTTCTTGTCTACCAAATTATATGTTTTCCTCCTTTAACAATATTCTGTTTACCGGTTAATTTAAACTTAATACTCGATGTAATATGTTCTTGCGATTTTTCATGTCTATCTATACCACGAGCTAAATTTTTCAAATCATCATAACCCGAGTGTCCCCAACATGAAGTTGTATCAGATGTAAATAGCAAGCAATGTAATTTATTGTGTATTTCGATTTTGAAACATACCTGTCATCGTCACCACTAATCCTTTCAAATCCGGTAAAGGTCGTTTATTTTTAACAAAACACTTTTCTATCATATGTTAATCCACTAAATGGATTTTCTAAGAACCCAGCAACTAAGTCACTCATCATTTTAACGTTCACCGATTAGATAAATTATAACTTAACTACTTAACCTTACTTCGCCTCGCGGTACAAAACCAAAAACTAACGGAACACGACACGTGTGGCATTCTTCTAGCGGAAGGGCGGTAGCAAGTAATCGTATTTCATTCGACCGACGATTCCGTATGAGAAGCTAGCTTCCATAGGGCGTTGCCATATTCGCTCTTTTACCCTATGTAGCAATTGAACTGCTTGGAAAACGGCAACTGTGTCGACCACACGTATTTAGCGTTTGAGATATATAGAGAATCTAGCCTCTGGCCACTGTTGCCAGATTAAAAATAACTACTGAGAACGGGGAATTAATTGTAAAATTTAAAGAACTATCAGAGAAACAGGAAATAAAATGGAGAATGATCATTAAGATAAATTGGTGAGGAGGCTGAGCCTCCTTAGCCTCCTTCGAGGAGCCGCCACTGCCTGCATGTGGGCTGATGTACCAGACCCATTGTGCAGAGATTTTGTTGCATGGGGCGTTTCCGGTCAGGAATGCAACAAGATTTCGTATTTCCTGTCTTCTTAACGTCAGTAGATTTTTTACTCGTTGCTGCTGGAGATCTCCCATTAGTCGCTTGGAGTGAGACATACGGGGCAGTTCCCTCCAATAAGCACGGTGTTATGCGTCGAGCTATTTTTGGATTACAAGTCTTGTTTTCTTTCTTCGGACTCCCATAAGAGGATCACTCAATTGGGGTTCTTTACTAATGCCGTTAGTTCCTTTACGCGATCGAGTGCACATTGTGAGCCGATTATGTATGACTCCAGTGCACTGTTTGGTTGCTCACTATGATTGTGATTTGACTATTCTCATAGGCTCTCTCTCATAATTCGAGCATGATGGCTACTTGGTAGCTGAAAGGTCTTCAGTACTTTTATTTTATCTTCCTATGCCTTTTGTTTTTACTCATTTGAAATATGTATTAAATAGTGAAACTTGGGGGATCACATTGTGGTGGCTGTTTCTGCAGGTATAACCTTCGTTTGAACTACTGAGTATTGAGATTTGACATTGGACGACAACCGCCTGTTAGTTGTGATAGCTAGCGAGCAGTGCCTTTTTGCAATGATTTATTTGCATCAATTGCGATTACGTATTATTTTAATTACTTTTATAGGAAAATTTAATTTCTAATGTGATGTAGAATCAAGAATTTGGCTACTAATTACTAATCCTACTTCAATAGTCTGTTTTTTTCCGTTATCTGTATAAATACTGCTAAAACTCATTGCATAACAGTGATATTTACACTTTTCCTTCCAATTTGCATCTTCCTCTTTGAATCTTTGAATAAACTAGTATCTAGTGCCAATAATTCGGAATTTACTATGTTTGCCGATCACAATAATACACTTAAAAAGTGATTGAACCAATTTTTCTGAAATCCTGTAATTTTTTCAACGATTCCTAGCAGCATTCTTTTGGCGGTTTCATTTTAAACTTTCAGTTTCATTATATGTAATTTGATTGCCTTCCAAATCGGCACAGTAATTAATTACATTGAAACTAATGCACAATCCTTATATCATTATATTATGAACATTTGTTTCTGCAAATAAGTAACCACATATGTTTTGAAAGTGAAGGTATATGTGCCCTTTTTAATTTTGCACTTATCATCAAATCACGCAAATTAAGTTCAAATTTTGGTTTATACCTATTTAGTATATTGACAAACGGCGAGTAGAATTATGACGTCACAGCACATGCGTTTTGTTCAATTCAATTTATTATTTTTTATTTTCTACTGTCTGAAAAATTCAACTTTACGTCATACATTTGCGATCGGAAAGTGGAACATTCCATCACTAGGCCCGGAAAGCGTTGCCCGGTTTCGGAACTCCTGTCCTCTTTTACAACAAGTCTCACGAATTTTCATAATTTTAACTCATTCCAATTTGTCGCAACTCTATGAATTAGGTTGTAATAAATTTTGAGATTGCTTTGGTGCTTTTAGATTCAATTTATTCTCTTAGTTAGCGTTACAAGTGTTAATTTTATTGACTGAGAGAATGTATAGTTGTTATTAGCTACTATTCAGCCATTCTGATACTGCAGATTAAAATTTAAAATTATTAATTTTAATAAAACTATGAAATAAAACATTCTACACATGGCCGAAATATAACATTAAAGCACTCGTTTGGAAAACATCTAATGAGTCTTTTTCCATCTTTGTTACGTAAATTACTATATCCATCGCATTTTCGACGCTGTTTTTGAAAAGAAATAAAAAAAAGTGTGGAGTGGGTATTCGTACTTCGCCATATTGAATTAAGCCAAGCCCCAAGTCAGATCCCGAAATGTATCGAGTAGAAGATCAAATTGCATCATATGTATGCAGATTGAGTTTAAATCTGCGGTATATTGGAGAGTCTTGCGAGTTAGTTACAAGAGAGACAAATAAAGCGCTATAGTGGGTTGCATCTCATAATATACGATGTGCGCAAACCGACTCACTCTCACTTCAATCACGACAGTATCTTGCGATAGAGGCAAGATTATACAGATATTTGAGAATTTTTAAGATCTCTTAAGTCTGATGTATTAATTGGAATAAATTTACAGTACCTACTTCAATTATTCAACTCAAGTTCTAGCTTCATCTTTAGATAATTATTTTATGCTTAAAACACTACAGTTTGGAGTGAATTAAATTATTCGGATGCAGCATGCTGTGAATGGGCGCCTATTTATCCCCATCTTTGTCGAATCTCGCTCGCAGTTATTAAATAACCACCGCTGATTTAAACTCTTTGTAAGTAAAATTGTTATTAAGATAGCCTGTTCGTTCAAAGTTAGATTATGTAGTTTCAACATTTACACTATAATTTTCACAAAAACTGATTTTTCTGGGTATATACTCATGGTGGATGATAAACAAGCAGGTTTTAAACCGTGTCCACAAATTGTTTCCTTATTTCAACATTAAATTGATTCTTATTCGGTTGCTGACGATAAAATTAGTGTTACATTGTAGACTTAATTTATTTGGATTATACTAAGCAGTTCTAACATAGGGAGTGTGAATAATTCTTAACTAACTTTGGCTAGTGAGGTCTTTCGTTACGCCTAAAACCTCCGAACTTTCAAGAAAAATTCGTAAGCCTATCCCCTCTCCCAACTTTCCACCGCAGATAGCTGACTTACTTATGACTATAACTACCGACTATATATGACTTATTGTAACTTTTAACTCCTAACTTTAATATCTATTCTCAAGGGAGAATCCTTGCTCCTCTTCTAATAGTTCGGCGAAGGTTGGCCTACGTGCCGGCATTGACATTCATATTATGCACGCAGGGTCACAGCCTCGTCGACACGTTATGTATAATGATATATAACAATAACAAATATGTGTTGTATGTTTATAAACAATAAACATACACATGACGTAAGAAAATATAATATTGTTAGTTGTCTAATTTAGGATGAATCTGTTCGGGATACCACAGCTTGGCTTGACAAAGACTTGAGAGTCGTGTAGGTCCTATTTTGCCATCCTGATACTGGTCCAGTCATGAACAGATTTTGTTCAAAGCATACGAACTAACCTTGAATGACTTCTCCAGATAAAGGCCTACCGTTTTGTCGAAACTACAATAAATAACCAGAATCTTCAGTATTGAATGTACTATGTAAATAAATGAAGGTTAATTAGAATAATTGAGAGTAATTTAAATTTTTGGATTTGATTATTTCTTTGGTTCATCTATTTTGTCTTTCTTTCAAAATGTTCTCTAAGAAAGACTATTCTTGGCCATCTAAATGTGTATTTAAAAGAACTGTCTTAAATTTGACAAGTACTGAATCGTGTATAGTTATGAATTGGGGAAACTGAAAGATGAGTGTCCGAAGTCACACCTGGAAATATGGAAGAAGCCGCTGTGGAAGAGATAAATGGAGCTACGTCGACTACGATTTCGACGGCATTTTGAGAAATTTAGAAATAAGACTAATTTGTCAGGATTTATTTTGTAGGACATTTAGCGTTTTCCGAACCGCAGATCGCTTGGAGAGCAATAACTATGAGCAGGAGGAGCTGTTATTACATTTTTTTACATTACTAAACAATAGATGGCGACAGATTATCGACGCCATTATTCGAAGAGGTAACGATTGAGAAAAAAAAATGGTGAATCGAGTTTAATAATTAAGATTGACGAAATTATGCTTTGTGTTGATATTTCCTTATTTGTAATTTGGAGTTGCAAATTAAACTTGATCGCCATTTTTTAATAATCTTATTTATATTTTGAGTGATGATATAAAAACGTTCATACGGTGCTCATACCTTTAGCAATACTAGACCTACATATATAGGGGTACTAATGTTGGACTTTTTAGTGTATAAAAAGGGGAAACTAACAGTCATTTAGATCTCTTCAAATAATCCATGATTTTTCTGATCTTGTCTTCAAACTGCACAATTGGCAGGTTTGAAGAGGTTTAGGTTCAACCATAATTTTGACGTTTGAAAACAAAAAAGGCCGACTTTCAAAACTTGGATATAATAGGGGTACTATTGTTCGACTTTTTAGGGTATAAAAAGGGGAAACTAACCAACTCTCATTTATATCTTTTTAAATAATTCATGA
Source organism: Endomychus coccineus (assembly GCA_958510875.1). NCBI lineage: Eukaryota > Metazoa > Arthropoda > Insecta > Coleoptera > Endomychidae > Endomychus > Endomychus coccineus. The sequence goes on along the minus strand of OY294070.1, from coordinate 20,085,180 downwards.
TTTTGCTGATCTTGGCTTCAAATTGCACAATTGGCAGGTTTGAAGAGGTTTAGGTTCAACCATAATTTTGACGTTTGAAAACAAAAAAGGCCGACTTTCAAAACTTGGATATATAGGGGTACTAATGTTGGACTTTTTAGGGTATAAAAAGGAGAAACTAACAAACTCTTATTTATATCTTTTTAAATAATTTATGATTTTCCTGATCTTAGCATCAAATTGCACAATTGGCAGGTTTAAAAAGGTTTATGTTCAATCATAAGTTTGACACGTTTGAAAACAAAAATGGCCGACTTTCGAAAAGTTTGTCTATAAATTCCATGTGCTGAGAACGATTTTGTGTGGGTTTTTAATGCAGGCTGTTTTTTTTAAAACTAATCGGTTTTGTTTTACGAATCTGTCAAATTCTTTTGAAAGGTTCTTATGTTCCAAGGTGATACTTAAAATCGGTAATACCCTTTTCGATCTATTCGACTATTAAAAAAAATTTGATAATACGTCCTTCTACAAATGTTGACCTGCAGCGTCAATTTGATGTAATCTTGACTTTTCAACCCTGCGACATTCCTAGGTACTGTTTCTTTACTTTCTTTTGACGACGGTCTCGGATAAAATAGCTTAGGACTCATAAGGGGTATGAATCAATACTGTTGGTGGACACAACTTTATCGAAACTGTTTTGTAATTTTGCTATCGACATAATTTATTGTTATTTCAGTATTTGCAGGGTCTCATTAGTAGCCATCATATCTTGAATTATCATGAAATGCTGAAAAACCCTCAAAAATTATACATTTTGTACGTGTTTTCAATCAGAAAATGTCCTAAATCGTCGAAGAAGACTCAAATTAAATTGACATTTTGTTTTTACTTAACATGAAGGACGTTTTGAAAAATTCAATAGAGTGAACTTTCGAAAACGTTCGTCATTTTTCAGAAATTCCAAAGCAGCTGTGTTATGGTGTCAGATTATATTTTTTATATTTGTGCGGTGAAGCGATATCTATGTACTATTGAAAAACATTCTGTATGTTTATACGCAATTACCGTGACCCACAGATTGCTTGTAGTTTAGTTATATCGAGCTGTAAGAAAAATAATATTACAATTTTACTGTCCATAGGTTTCTAATTATCAGTTTTCTGGTTTTAGTTCTGATATCTTCCAATAGATAACGCTACTATTTGTACTATATGTCACTTATATTATGTTGAATTGGAAATAGTTGACATGGGTTAGTACTCCTTTTTTATTGGATATATTGATGGTATGAGCATTGTATGACTTTTAAATAATATTTGGACTGTCTTCTCACATATAAATGTACTTGATATGTTGAACATGCCGATTATTTTGAAGGGTTAGAACGTAATACATGCCAATTTCATGTTCATTGCACTTTTTTATGACGGAGTGAGCGATAGCGAACGAAGCCGTCTCTTGAAATGGCTTATATGGCACAAGGTATGTCCTCGTGTAGCTTCCAAACGGTAATTGCAACCTTTTGGCAGAAACTAGATGCTGATGCTCGAAATTTCTGGCGCATGTCATTCGGTGCGCTAACTATCTGGCCGATTATAGAGAGAAATGGAACAGCACGTTCGTTGACCATCGCATCTGCTGGTGCGGCACCCGACAAAGGGCTAGCGCGTTCCGTCGACGGCACCCTACAAAGAGCTAGCGCTGTCACGAGCGCCTTTTTTCAATCCTGATTCTCTCGAATTCGTATAACTGAGGGCTGGCGCTGATTGAAAGAGTTACACTTTCAATTTTCAATCAACTGACCGGTTAATCTGTGTTTTATAAAACATAAATATCCTTTAATACTTTGAAATAACACAAAATATACACGTTTTAGAGTTAAGATGTTAAAACATTAAAATAAACTAATAAAATGTATATAAGATTCATGATAGAAAATATTCATAATATACATAGTTGAAGATAATCAAAGGAAATGATAATATTAAAAATATACATCGAATAACAACAATTATTTCGACACACGTTGTCTTTTTCTAGTGAGATTCAAAAACCAAATCTTAAGAACCGTTTATGCTACGTTGTAAACTGAATCGGGGTTATTAGTGGATAATTTATGATAGTGATTATGAATGAGGGTGTCCAAATAACAAAATGAACAGATCTGTTTCATATCCTTGGGTAACAAACATTTCACCATCTGTTTGAAACTGTAATCTACTTGATTATATCGAAAGAAGAAAAGACAATGTAGAATTTAACAAGGATAACCTATAACTTTTATTTTCTATGTAAAATTTCAAAATTGTTGTTGAATGATATTTGTTACACGGAAACAATTAATTAGTTTGTTTATCAGAATGCTTGTACCAAAATTGTACAAAAAATCGTCGCTTTTGAGACGATCCAAATGCCTCAATTCGGCACAACAATTGGACTGCTGTGCGTCCACTTTATAGACAATTGTACCTAAAGATGTTGAGTTAAGACCTTACAAGATCCAGCCGAGTGGACATCGACAACCAAATGCAAGTCGACCCTTGTTTCATCGCAATATTTTGTTCAGCGATGAGTATCATTTTTGGCCCAATGGCTATGTCGACTAGCAAAATTATTGCATTTGGAGCGAAGATCATCAATCCACAAGCGATCCTTCAAAAGCCTTTTATGTTTTCTATAGGAATATGTAATGTGTTGGTGCAGATAAACCAGACGTTGAACCATTTGCGTTAACATTGTGCGTGTTATTGGCTAAATCAGGCCACCATGTTTCAAAAAATGATCAAAAATTGATCCTTGGAGAATTACGCCCTAAATAAAAAAGGATTTTCGATTTAACAAAGCCAAAATTCCGTTTTTTGTTCAAACTATGTGTTTTATTCTAATTTGAAGTTATATCATTCTAAAAAAACACCCACTATGGTCTGATACAGTCGCTTTTAAAAAAACAATCTTGTTCTTACGGTTATGGAGACTGTGGCTAAAAACACTAAACATAAAATGTACCCAAGTACTGTAACCTCCTTCCGCTTGAATGGTTAATTACAAGTGGGGAGGTTGTCACTTACTGTCCTCTTATGACAGTAACTGACCTGCTCGGGTTTCTTGAGGGTCCAGGTTCCCTTTTTATATAGGTTTTAAAATTGCTGTTTCTCTTTCGTGTGGATTGCCAAATAAAACAGACTTTTCTTGCTTAACTAAGTTTATTAATTATCTCTATTTACATTTACACCAGCTATGTACAATCTATTTACAAAATGTTGCTAGGAACAGGCCGTTTTAATGTGTTCGTTTTCCGTGTATAAAATAACGCGCTAATTAGATGTTTTCCTATCGTCGGGAGTCTCCACCATCTGCGTGAGATGGTAGACAAGTTTTTGTCCCTAGGTCTAGAAATGAAATGAATCGCGACAATCTAAATATTTAGTACACTGTTAACTTCGACGGAGCGTGGGTCGTGTATTCGCTCTGACCTGTATTTCAGACGTTATTTCTTACGGAACGGGGTATAACGGACTAGGTTGATTTGTCAGCTATCGGCTATGACTGACTTAATAATTTCACACGTCGGTCTCGGAGAGAATCACAACGTAGCCCCTGAAATCAATTCGCAGACGCTGGATCGTATTCGTCCAAGCGATAAGGATTGATTTTTCCAGCGGTTTCGGCTGTGACTTTATTAACAATTCTACAAATCGGTCTCGGACAATATCCTAACTTAGTCTCTAGAAAAACAATTCGCAGAAGCTGAATCGTATTCGTCCAAGCTATCGGGATTGTTTTGTAGACTATTGAATTTATAAACAAAGTTCGAATTTGAAATCGGACTTATATACTGGAATGTTAATTCTCTAGAAAAACAATTCGCAGAAGCTGAATCGTATTCGTCCAAGCTATCGGGATTGATTTTTCCAGCGGTTTCGGCTGTGTGTTTATTCACAATTCTACAAATCGGTCTCGGACAATATCCTAACTTAGTCTCTAGTAAAACAATTCGCAGAAGCTGAATCGTATTCGTCCAAGCTATCGGGATTGATTTTATCAGCGGTTTCGGCTGTGTGTTTATTCACAATTCTACAAATCGGTCTCGGACAATATCCTAACTTAGTCTCTAGAAAAACAATTCGCAGAAGCTGAATCGTATTCGTCCAAGCTATCGGGATTGTTTTGTAGACTATTGAATTTATAAACAAAGTTCGAATTTGAAATCGGACTTATATACTGGAATGTTAATTCAATGACTTGAATGGATTTTAAACGGCAATTAATACTCACTCTCTATTTCTCGGATTTGCACAATAGCAACGGCTTCGGGTTGTTTAGATTACGGCAGGTCAATCTCGGTGCTGGTCTCGCAAGTCAGTCCCCCTTCCGCTATGAAATGGGCTTGCTTTTATACAGATCGCGGCGTGTGACGTAACGTGAACAGGTGACCGGCTGGCGAATTCTGTTCACCAGTTTTTATACATAGATGTGCACGAAGTTTGATCTCTTAACTTTGCCTATGTAATTCGATTCTACTGAGATATTCAAATTTATTTGTAAGTAATGAAGAATGCTTCATTACAGTACAACAGATATTTAGCAATCTTCATCATTACTCAATAATGTAACCACACCAAGGACGAAATACCACACTGCTGGGTATTACTTATTGAATCTTTGTTGGAACTGTTCAATAGTGTGCCAAATAAATCGAAGACACAGAAAAGATGATCTAAGGAATTTGAAACATTAGAAAACAATAAATATAGATTTATTATTATTTTCTGATTGTACCAAACGGAGGTTGCAAAGAGTCTTGAGGAGTGTGAAAAATACATATCTACCGTACGAACTTTCTTTCAGCTAAACTGTCTGAATAACGTCTATCTGTCAAACTGTGATGCTGCGGCTCGACACTAATATATTATCGCACCATCATTAGAGGAGAACTAGTGTTCATCACAACTAATATTTACGTGATAATTATCAAAAGTCATGAATTGGAGACTTCCTGGGACTGAGATTTTTATATCAAAAATTAAATTAAACGTCACTAATTGAAGGTTATTGTACCAGTTCTTGTATTGTTGAAATTGTCTGGATTTGTTTTAGTGGCTCTTCAAATGCGTCCATAATATGAAACAATAGTACATATGGAATTGGGTCAGATATAAAAATTCGGGATAAACTAACATTTTTTTGGGTAAAATATTATCATAGTTTACTAGTTGATTAAAAGTACAAATCGGTCATATATTTTTTTGTAGAACCAGTTATTATTGTGAACATCGAACTGACGTTCTTTCCTCATATCATACTTTTTGGGAAAAAGAACAATCAAGATTTCCCAGTTTCGTTGTAAGTTTCATCATTTTCAATGGTGTTTAGGGTAGGATATGAAGAATCTGTAAGCAGTAATCTTGTATTGTAATAATCAAGCCCCCATTACAATATTCCATGTCAAAACATTTAGTAATACTGACTTTACAACAAGTAACAAAAATGGCATTATGATTGAATTGGTCCAATGAAGGTATTTGTAATTTCATTAGGACGAGCCTTCTTCTTAATCGGTGTGTTCAAAGATAATAATTCGTTAGACTTGAGTCTACGTTATTAAGTTTAATTGATCGAAAACTCCAAATTATAAATCAACAGGATGGTCCTTTCTTAATACGAGAGGGTCCGCATTTTATTATATGTCGCATTTTTTTTAATTATGTGCAGACCTATCCAGCCCGTCATTTTGGATCAAAATTACATACACCTGAAAAATTTAATTATTAAAGCTGAAAGAAGAGTTTTGAAAGAACTGGGATTTTGTGTCCATATCAAACACCCACATAAGGTAAGATTCAATAGATAGACATATACAGGCTGACCAAGAGGAACATACTCATTTTAGAATGAACTACAACAGAAAACGTTTAAAACGTGGTATTTATTTTACGCAGCAAAATCGCGTCTTCCCTGATTCGGGTCTTCACCCCTTGAACCCGGTGATGCATGACTTCTAACATATTTAGAAATTCTAGCTCACGCTTAATACCCGGTGATGCACTGTGTACTTGGTACTGCTATACTATAGCACTACTAAATCATCATATTAGTGTTTATCTCAATTGTAGAGTTCCGAATATAGAAAAAAAATTGATTTATTTACTCCACTTTTTCCTACATCTACCTGCTTGCTCATAATGTTCATTTTTTTTTTGAAAATTAGTATTTTTAGCATAAAAACGACAGTAAAATCGTTATTTTATTGGAAAATATCTTGCAGATATATTTTAAAGGTATATATTCCATATATTATTGACGAAATAACTTAAGGGTTGCCTATTTGGACATGCGATGCATTTAAATGTGAATATAGACTTTTACAAATCGCGGTAGGCGATAAAGCACATTTGAGTGCGCTCCTTATCCGTGGGCCGGATAAACAAGCTATCTAGCTCATTTACATCCCGGGTTCATGGGGTTAAAGCTATCCTACAATCACTCCAATGGCAATACCGCACAAAAAGTCACCCACTATACTCAGATCTGGATGTCGAGAAGGCCGAGGCACAACATGACATCAAGTGATCAGGAAAAAACACCATAGGAGGTTTGTTGCAACTCTACATTCTTCGCAGTTGTGGCAGAAAAATGATGTAGCTTTACAGTAACCATTACTCCGTTTTTTCCGAAAAAGTAACAGCATGCATGGAGATTGGACGCCACACTACAGAAGTAGCTGTAATGTCGCGAGATGTATCACCGTCCCTGAATCCCCCCCCCCCCCCCCCCCAACGCCTCCCAATGTAGTTCCAGTAAAAAAGAGTGCGTTCATCGTGGTCGCCCTGAAGATTTGAAATAATACAAATTCTATTATTTTTTTACGTTATTCATCAATTATCTATGCAGCAGTAACTTTTATTTTTCATGTAATTTTCGAATGTACATTCTCGAGCTTATTTGATGGAATAGTTACTATTTATTATGTATCTTGTTGAATTGAATTATGCAATCTCTAGTATTTAGTAGGATAATGATTCATTTGTCCATCAAAGAAACCTGATAATTCTTTCGATTTTCTTTCCAAATTAACATGAAAGTGTAGTAATATTGAACAGAGAATCTAATTTCAGTTTTGTTCATCGAAATATTGATCTATCTGAATAGTCGTATCTAGATCGTCCCTAGAACGATCTACTGCTCAGCAACTCCTTTTAGGGCTCATCAGCCCATATAGCACATCATCTCCCAAGGATGTCCATTTTTTGTCTACTGAGTCCATGGACATGATTCAAATATTTATTGGACTACCAGTTTGAAACATATTACAAAATGTCTCTTGTGGATATCCAAAGCAACCAACATCCCACTGTGAACGTTCAGTGAATGTCTTAAAGATACGATGAGGGTACTGGGTAAATATCCAGTGGATGTTTTTGCGAATAATCCATCTTGGACGTGCAGTGGATATTCCACTTACGACATATTCTGAACAAATGGACAATTATTAAGCTAAGCTGTGATGACTACCTTACCTGATAATTCTTTTGGTTTTCTTTCCAAATTCAAACGAAAGTGTAGTAATATTGAACACGTGCGTTTTAAATCATTTCGGTAATTTAGTGTACACTAGGTACTTTTGCGGGGTATCTCCTTTATTTTTAAAGATAGAGAGTTGCGGTTTTCGCGACACTGTGCTACTTTTTCGTAAAACTCAAGATGCCGTCAACCGAATTCTCATAGCCCTTTTAGTTTTTAAGATACAGGGCATTTCTGAAAATGTTGCATTTTGTGACCCCCCTCGTATCTCCGTTATCCTTCAACTTATCGAAAAGGTAAAATAACATTCTAATAGATTTTTTTCCGTAGAATGCAGTGGTGTAGATAACTTTTGTTACATATTCACTGTTTTTGAGCTATAGAGTAAACTTATGTTTTTTTAAATGGAACACCCTGTATATTTATAGACTATAAAATTTGTCTTTTTTTTTCCTTTTCAAAAATATATGATAGTATAAACTTTTTTTCAGAAACACGCAAATAATTGACAATTTTCAGAAATTAAATACATATTTTAATAGTAGGCTATGGATAACAATAATAAACAAGTGCAACTTACATATTACTAACAAATAATTGGATACCTTGTATATAGGTATCTATTAAAAAAAATTCCCATAGATCTTTTTTCTAACAGTAAGTTTGTAACAACAGTTTTGTGGCGTAAAGTGACAATATAACAAAAACACAAAAAAATAACATTATTAAAAAAATTAAATGTGATGTTCAAATTGACCACCATTTTCTCTAATGCAAAATTGGCACATCTTCGAGATTCTTTGAATAGCGTTCAAAAGAACCATTGTTCTCATTCGCAGATTTCGAAAAGCTAAATGAATTGCCTCTCGAAGTTCTGCAATGCCGTCATATCGAGTTTTATATACTTCATTTTGTATATAACCCCATAAAAAAAAATCTAAAATTGAGAGATCTGGTGATCGTGGAGGCCATCTAACAGGTCCGTTGGTACCTATCCATCTTTGAGGAAAGTTATTATTTAGAAAGGCCCTTAAGAGCCTAGAGTTATGACTTGGGGCACCATCTTGCTGTAGGTAAACAGCATTATACTGGGCTAATGGAATGTTTTCGAGCAGTTCTGGAATAACTTCCTCAAGAATTTCTAGGTATTTACGTGCTGTAAGACCTCCTTCAAAAATCCTATAAACTATATGTCTACCCAAAATAAAACATGAAACCCCAACTCCAAAGCGTCCTTGTTGTGCCCTTTCAAACATTAAATGCAGATTTTCACTACGCCAGTTCCTGGTATTGTGACGATTGAAAATGCCAGCACTTGAAATAAAGCATTGGTCTGACCAGATAACAAGTCTGCCAAATGAATCGTTAGCATCGATTTGTTGCAAATACCACTGGCAAAACAGTGCCCGGCGCTCGGCATCGCCAGGATGCAAATGTTGTAGTATATTAAATTTGTATGGATGATACTTATATTTCTTCAAGATCCTCTGACCGTTAGTTTTTGGCACACCAATTTCCTTCTCAATTTTTCTACATGAGGACGAAGGTGTTGCTTCTATATATCCTAAAGTATCTATCTCTTTTCTTTCCCTGTTCTCTTTGTTGTATGTTTTAGGGCGCGGGTGAACAAATGATCCGTGCTCAACTAAATTTGCTTTTAAACGGGCAAATATCCCAAAAAACGGTTGCCTTCTTTCTGGATATCTAACAAGCAAAAATTTAAATGATAATAGAGATTTTCATAGCCATAATAGCTTACTCACCTTTGGAAGTATAATTCCGAAGCTTCTTCAGAATTTTCATTACTCTGTATAAAACATACCATCATATCATATTTCTCATAATTTTCGTAAACTGCCATTATTCGGAAAAATTGATAAATATCTATTGAATAATGATACCAAAAGAACGAAAATAAACAGCTTAAATACGATAGAGATTTGACGTTTATTTCTGTTTCTTGTCATAAACAATATCAATGGCCTACTATTAAAATATGTATTTAATTTCTGAAAATTGTCAAATATTTGCGTGTTTCTGAAAAAAAGTTTATACTATCATATATTTTTGAAAAGGTAAAAAAAAGACAAATTTTGTAGTCAATAAATATACAGGGTGTTCCATTTAAAAAAACATAAGTTTACTCTATAACTCAAAAACAGTGAATATGTAACAAAAGTTATCTACACCACTGCATTCTACGGAAAAAAATCTATTAGAATGTTATTTTACCTTTTCGGTAAGTTGAAGGATAACGGAGATACGAGGGGGGTCACAAAATGCAACATTTTCAGAAATGCCCTGTATCTTAAAAACTAAAAGGGCTATGAAAATTCTGTTGACGGCATCTTGAGTTTTACGAAAAAGTAGAACAGTGTCGCGAAAACCGCAACTCTCTATCTTTAAAAATAAAGGAGATACCCCGCAAAAGTACCCAAAATGGGACACCCTGTACGCTCAGTAAGCATTTGGGAGGAAACATATCGAATCCCAATCATGACATACCACGTTCAGGGTGATCCAAAGTTGAGGCCCAAGGTCTATTATTAGGCGAGGAAATAGAGCAGAAAAGGTCGAAAAAAAAATCGGGTGAACCGATACTGACAGTAATGACGTCATAGGAGGTTTTTTCGAGGAATATATTTTTTCACAGTTGGGAAACCCTTAGTATTGTGAATAATTTTTATCCAATAAATTTGTCTTGTCTTGGTCAAAAGTTACAGGGCTACAAAGTCGAACAATGCCACATTAAAAAAATTACGCCAATGGAATTAAATCAAGTTTTCTATGAAAAACAATTTATAATCAGTAGGACCAAAAGTAAAAGTGGTATGTAAGAATTTGGGTAAAAAGGAAAAAAATATACTTACCTCTTTTGGCTCAAAATAAGATGTTTATACTCTTGCGAATTTTTCTCAAAGATGAATATTTTCCGAGATGGCCAGTCGAACATTTCAAAAAGTGGGGGATGGGAAATGTAAAAGTTAAAGAAAAAAATTTTTCAAAAATTCAGGTGGATGTATAATGGAAATACAAGTTTTTTTTTATTTAGAACTTTAGTCTCGAGTGCGTTTTGTCATGTTTTTTCTTTGACATAGTATTTAAATTTAGAAATTGAAAAAAGTCAGACGTGTACATTGAGGCCTTCTAAACAATTGTTGTTTCTTGAAATTATGTGCATTAGTATGTATGTAGTATTGTGAAAAAATATCCAATCCATATATCAAAACCATTTTGAAATGTAAAAAAAATTCATTTTGTAATGATAAAATGTGACAAGTGATACAAAGGTTAAAATGAGGCTTTTTTATCATTAACTTTTTCCAAAAAATCATTAGATTCGGTATAATGGTTTAAAAAAACAAAAAAAAAGGAACGAAAATGGTTTTGAAGGACAGAATTTTTGAAATTAGAGATTTTTAAAGCTCTACAATCTCAAAGAAAGGACTAGTTTTCCATGTTTTCCGGGAAAAAAGTCTTTAATAAAAAAATACTTTTATTTCGATCATACATTCACCTAAATTTTTCAGATTTTTTCTCTACCTTTTACATTTCCCTACCTCGAGTGGTCATATCTCGGAAATTATACATTTTTCAGATAAATTCGCCAAAATTATAAACTCTTATTTTGGGCCAAACAAGAGAAGCGTTCACTCTTGTCTCTTTCGGCCCAAAATAAGATATTTATAATCTAATCCAACACCATACATTTTTCGTGTGTGTCGGATTATTGGAAACAGAGAATTACTGGATGTTTATAACAACAATTAAATAACATAATAAGAATGGTTCTTCTTATAATGTATTTGAAATCAAGTTTTGATGTTTTATAATTTTTTGATTGGTTATAATGTTGTTTACAAAATTTATGAATATGCATTGCTATATATGTTGCTATGTATATATAGGAAAACCCTCTAGGGAAAAAAATAACGCTATAAAGAAAAGTTACTTTCTTTCTTCCGCTCTTGTTCAAAATAGATTCATAGACAACTTGAGTCAGCCATCATAGCCAGCGGAAACACAACACAATGACAACAACCAATTTTATTTAGGTTTTCGTACTGCTATTAAAGTAAATATTGGTTGTTCTTCTGCCGAATTGGTATATTGACAATCATTAAGAGTTCAACAATAAATACATCAGATTTACTTAAACATTCAAAAATTCATTTTCAAAATTTAAACTCTGTGCCTTCTCAACATCAACAACCCAACAACATTTTCATTTCCAATAATTTAAATTCTTGCAAATTCGTTTTCGTTCGAATCGACAAAATTGAAAAGGCACTGCAACCATATGAGTGACCATTTGAAGTTATGGACAGAACAGGCAAACTTTCGATAAACAACACTTCTAAATACATGTCGATTGATAGACTCAAGCCTGCTCATGTTGAACACTATTTTGAACAAAGGCTGTAGAGAGGAAGTAACTTTTCCCTATAGCGTTATTTTTTCCTCTGGGGGGAATATTGTTGGATACCATCACTATCTCTTCTTTATTTTCTGTTTTCCTATTCACTTATTTTACTCAAATTTTCTTTTTTTTAAATGTGTCAATTTTAGATTGTTTTTTAAAGTTATGAGCTCCGTTATTGGGCGTCAAAAACAGCGGACTACTGGGCTTGGGAACATTGGATTTACTAGCCTATACTGTATTTTTTTTCCATTTTTACCCAAATTCTGCAAGTTACGGAACCCGTGTTTTTAACCCTTCCGGTCACTACCGCATTTATTATTTTTTTACCTAATCTATTGACGTCATTACTAATCCATTCTACAAAGTTTTGTCAAAATTCATGTTGTAGAACTCAAATAAGATATGAAATCCTTCATTGACAGTACTAGTATTCTAACGCTTCAATTGCTAGCTGTTTTTCCCTCTACATTTCCAATGTTTTCGGTTGTGTTGTGAAAAGTTTGACTTTATGTCCTAAACTTTAAATTTGAAATATCCGATAACCCTTCCAAACTTTCAAATCGATAAGTTGAATTACTTCTGGACACTATAATCCTAGTATTTGAGATGTTAACTGAACTTCCAGGCACATTTTCTGGTTGTGCTCATTCTGGTAATTCTGCAAAATTGAGAGTTGAAAGAAATTATCCCAATTAATCGTTGAAATTGTCTCTCCTTACTGCATCCCTATCGAAAACGTTTTTCTATTGCAGATAATCGTGATGTACCTGCAAGTGTTAGGCTTCGAAAAGAACCAGAAATTGATGCAATACTCTTGGAATTACATGAATGATTCGTTGCGAACGGAAGTGTTCATGAGATACCAGCCGGAAATGGTGGCGTGCGCTTGTATATATTTAACTGCCAGAAAACTGAAGTTACCTCTACCCAAAAACCCGGTTTGGTACGGGATATTCGGCGCGACCGAAGCCGATATTAGGGACATTTGCGTTAGGATCCTGAGACTATATACCAGAGCGAAGGTGAGCCTGATTTCTTGCGACTTGTATACGTGTCAGATTATTGATTGAGTTTTTCTTTAGCCGAACATAGAGACGCTAGAGAAGAAAGTGGAAGAACTGTGCAAGAAGTACCAAGATGCAAGAGCTAAGGCCAGAGGCGGTTCGGGTAACAACACACCAAACAATGATCCATCCAGTCCGACTGCACAAAAAAGCGCAGGAGCGCACAACGCCTGGGGCGGATTCATAAGGTATTTATTGATTGTTCTGTCCATATGCGAAATTTGGAGTACTGTGAAATATTTTACATATTTTTGTTAGATCCTATTATTTTTTTAGTTCTCTTGTCGTGATTTGAGGTTACGTCAGTTATAGGCGTGTTTCTTGTTTTCGTTCGAAGCGTCATACGCTTGCGTGCTTCGAATTTTCTCGATTGAACTAGTTTTTATTCGTTCTTATACAGGGTGTTTCGTTAATAAAGGTACAGAGATTAACGTGAGATAGCTAAAATAGAGCGATTGAGCCAAATATACTGATATAAAAAGCTCTAATGAGTTTTTGTTGATTAATGATGATTATTATGTTTGAATTCTAATTTTAATTTATTCCGGCTAGCTTTTTATTTTGATTTGATTTGTTTGATTTGTTTTGATTGATTTGAATGAATTGAATTTATATTATATTTTATATTTTTAATGAAAATGATCTTTTTATATTATATGGAATTAAACACAATATTTTATTTGAATGTTATAAGTTTATATTTCAATTATTAATGACTGTGTTATTATCTCAGGTTTACAGATTTTACAATTTTTATTTATGTTCTAAATTTCTATGTTGTCAAATGGTTCTTTGTTATTTTAAATTCTCTATGTTTAACCTCAAAACTACTTAATATTAATTCTTGTTTACAAAGACAATCTTACATTCAGAGATACAAATAACGATACAATGAGGATATTATAAATAAACTTAATTTTAGTTATATCAAATAATATGAGAAATAATGTTGGCAATGTTCAGTTGAGTTTATGTTTTCTTGGTTTTGTTGGAATATTCACTTTAAAACAATGCTCTGCTATTATTACACTACACAGGTAAACTACGTTGTTATTTCTTTATAAATTCAGGAACTGTTGATAATAAATTGTTAACTTGTTTTATTCTTTTAAGATATAAAACTTCTTCTATAATATACTGGAACTTGCTATCGAAGACTGGATATTCTACGATGCTACTTATTAACTGTGGTTATTATAACCTTAAACTTTGTTATGAAGACTCAGGAACACTACTTGCTTCGTAGGAATAATTTACTTGCTTCGGTTACTTTAACTTGTCGAAGCTACAGAGAGTTCTCCGATGTTACAAAAATAACTAAGGTTATGAAAATAGACTTGAGCTGCAGGAGATGCTTTGGATCTCAGATGTAAATGCAAACTGAACTGGCTTCTATTCAGATTTCCTTTTATAGGACCCACAAAAGGATGCCAGTTTATGTCATTTCTAACCAATAAGGTGCTTCCTTTCCTTATCTAGGATGCTATGCTCATTGTTGGATTTTGACATAACTTTTCAATTGTTGACCCTTTGAAGTATCTAATTTGTCTCGACCAATTAAAATTGAGTATTCTTGGAATTTTGACTTATTGAAGATTTTCAAATTATTTAAAGTGATGATGCATTCTGCTATATAAATTAATATTGCCAATATTTTTCCACATATTTTGGTATAAGATAACCTATGATTAGGTTCCTATTGACTTGATTATTCTAATTCTTATGTCAATTTTGACATCTGTCAATTCTTAATTCTATTACATAATGTAAAATATAAATAACAATTATATAACATTGTAGAACTCAAATTTCCTAATTCTATCTTAATTCTATAACTTATTTTAATAATTTGTGCTATCTTCTGATAGTCTTTGATTCATTTTTATTATGATTTCCTTTCACTGTTTCTTCTTTTCACTTCTTATCCTATATTACATTTTGGTTTCTTTTGTTATACATTGTTTAATAACTTATACTACCTATAATTTAACTTTAAATAATGTTTTTAATTCCATATTTTATATATTTTATTTATCTTTTCTAATTTTAATGTTTCGGTAAGTTCAAATTTTATCATTTTATGTTATGTAGGAAATGAAATCATAACAATACCTTATCCGAATGTTACTTCTATAAAGGGTGTTGAAGGCAGAATTTTCCCCTGGCAAAATTTTTGATTGACTACAAAAATTCCAAACTTTCACGTTCAATTTTGGGTTAAATGTCATACCTGTCCAAAGTCGGGAAATTCAACCGTTTTCAAAATGAAAACGATTTCCTTTTCGAATATCACTACGTTATATTCGAATAAGAAATCGTTTTATTTTGAAAATAAAATTCGAAAATCATTTATTCAACGTATAACCTGGACTGTCACGTAAATGTCACAATAATTTTTTTATTTTTATCATTGTCGTTTTTAATAAAATAAGTAATTCAAAAAGTTAAATTTTACTATGTCTTATTGAAATAAAAATCTCGTAAATTTTGTACCGTATGTTTTTCAAAACCATGTTTTAATAATTGTTTGATAAAATTTCAATTTTCATTTCAAAATCAAACATTAACAATTAATTATTATCAGCTTAACCCTTTGTATAATGGCATACTTATTGATAGAATAATATTAAAGTGTGAATTTATGTTTCGTGCATACTTTATTATTCAATTTGAATAAACTTTACATGTAACCTAACTGTAGGAATATTACAAACGGATTAATTGAATTGACCAAATTTTGTAACTACATATGAACAACAGTTATTTCCGTATAAAAATGTAAAATGCATATTATTTCATTGTTCCTTACAAACACTTGGATCTTAAGGTCACCACTTATGCAAATTTTATTCTCTGCAACATAATATTGAAGTAGATTTTGTCAATATGTGAAGTCGGTGAATGAAAAATGTTGGGCGATATTTACGAGGAAAAAATACATATTTATGAATGAACGTTTTGAAAAACATTCAATCGAAATAATAGACTTGTTATTGATTGGGGTTTACATTCTTGAATACTATATGTTATTACAAATTTTTAGTTAAAATATTTTAGATTTTTATCATTCGAGTTTTATAGATAATTCGATAAATACGGGTATTATGAATCCAAAATAATAATAAGTAACTCTTCGATAAAATCAGATTTTAATATCATGAAATATAATGAAATAAAAAATATATAGAAAATTGTGACATCTACGAGGGCAAGGTGAAAAGTCCCTGAAAAATAAAAAATATGGCGCCTCAATCGAAAATCTTATGTGACATTTGTGATGTACCATCTTTAACTAGAACGCATAAAAATGTTCAGACTGATATGTCATTCAGTTTGTTATGAAACCCATCGAAACCAAGCAACCTTGAACATTTTTGTCAACATGAAAAAAGTGAATCTCGCGTGGAAAAAACATTACGCAAACAAAACATCATGAGGACTCTTCACCATCGATTGGAACGATTCACAAGGGGTTTACTGATTTTCGTTGTGATCGTATGACCACAAAGGACGCTGAACGTTCTAGTCGTCCAATTGAGGTTACAGCCCCAGAAATCGTCTATAAAATCCAAAGTATGATATTGGACGATCGGCGAGTTAAAGTGCATAAGATTGCTGAGGCTTTGGCGTCTCAACCGAACGGAAATGGAACATTTTGCATAATATTTTGAATATGAGCAAGCCAGCTGCCAGATTGGTGCCGCATTTGCTCTCTGTTGACAAGAAGCGCGACCGTGTGACAACGACGAAGGAGCGTTTGGCGATGTTCAAGCGCGATAAGAAGGACTTTTAGCGCCGTTTCGTAACCGTGGACGAAACATGGATCCATCACAACACACCAGAGACCAAAGAACCATGAACTTGTTCTGGCGAATCGTATCGTTTATATCGATTACCATGAAAAGGGCTATACGATCACCGGCGTATATTATGCAGAGCTGTTGGATCGATTCGACGCCGATTTGAAGCGAAAGCGGCCGCATTTGGCAAAGAAAAAAGTGCTCTTCTACCAGAACAACGCACCGGCACAGGTCGGCAGTCGCAATGGCAAAATTACATACGTTATCCACCGTATTCTCCAGATTTGGCCACTTGCGATTTTTATCTATTCTAAACTTGAAGAAATTACTCGGCGGAAAGAAATTTGGCTCCAACGAGGAGGTCATCGTTGGACGAAGTGTATCGGGCTATTAGGAGATTATGTTTTGATCAAATAAATCATTTCTTGTCTCCTTTTTCACGGACTTTTCACCTTGGCCTCGTAAGTATGTTGGCTTCAGTCGGATTTAAAAATAGATCGGTTCAATTTCCAGGATATTTGTTCAGAAGAATAAAGCCATCCCCTCAAAACATTCAAATTAAATAATAAACTCTTGTTGTGTTGTTGCTTGAAAACTAAGGTGTCACACATTTTGCGGAAAAACCATAGACCTATTATCGTAAGGAGACAAAACATCTCGGTTCATGAAACTCCAGTTGACTTGTCGCAATGATTACAAGAAGTATGACAAAGAAAACCAACGGACCTCTTTGTCGTCGAGTCATAATTACTCCTTATTCGCAACGCTATAACTATGATTGAAACTTGGTACCACTTGTGAGGCAACACCGCTTGGAAATAGCTACGAGAAATACGGAAGCTGTCAAATTGCGTAGTACAGAACAAAGTCCCCATTCATTAAAGGAGCGGGGCGTTGTCGCTTTCTGAACAAATGATGCAATGGAATGGAATAGTTCTATATTTAAAAATTTAAATATTCTATAATTCGATCGTATATTCCAGGTTACCATAAATTATGGAATATTTTTCAGAGAAAACGACATTTCAACAGTTTTTCTTCTAATATAACCAATAAATAATGCTATGGACGTTTTTAGAATAATTGCATATCTCAATCCGGTACACAGAACAACTAATCCGGCAACAGCACATTCCATACGGCCATACTTGTTATATACAGCGGTCTGAGTGGCCCGAAATTTTGGCAATGTCTGATCGTGTTTAAATGTAAACAATTCTGTCTTTTTAGGATAATAGGTCTATGGGAAAAACCATTTCATATCATTCTTCCAGTACTTTACCTCAAAAGTACTGGGTACCTTACAGCTACCAAGTAACCATTAGCGGGGTAAACAATTAGAAAACAAAATAGCCTGTTTGAATACTATTTTTGCTTTCTTGAGAAATTGTGTGACCTGTAATTAAAATATGTTCGAATAACTGTGATTTTTCACCGTTACTTTTCCTTAATGGGCAGATTGTTATTTATACCGAGTTAGAACATTCCTTCTAGTTTGGCCCATATAGCATTTTGAACGCGATTCACTATCGATTTTGTAAATCCCGGATTTGGCGAAGTCGGAAAATATCGAAAAAAACCTCTTAGGCAGCACCTTTGATAAAGATCTGAAAAATGTATTTTATTGCAAGTTATAATATAACTTTGAGTTATATAATGTCATATCTATGCCAGAATTGAACATGTTCCTTCGCTAAAGGCTATATCTATGTATAATAATATCGTAGTAGACGAGTTCGATAGAGAAAAGTACAGTGGGTGGTTGAGGTGTCGTTCGAAAGGGTCTAGACGTAGATGTGCCAAAAACTAACAATTACAAAAAGCTATGTCGTTTGGCTGTGATGGGCCATTGAAATTGGGGGAAAACACGCTGTCAACTGTCAACACATTGAGATGTATGGCGGGTGGTAAACCGCCAGGTCGCCGTAAAAACAACCGTATAGACCGTCGGTCGAGTTACGTCTAGTAATAATGATTCTGGGCCCTGGTATGAATTATATGTAAATTCTTTGGAAATAGGTCACATTAATACTTCTATGTACTATATGTACTCACGACCATCATCAGTGACGTTTGGACACTGATTCACTTCAACTACAGCGCTGAATTTCTCAAACTAATGTACTAAGCACTAAGTTTTATCGCATAAATTTGAATTAAATATATTTATGGCGCAACAACGAACAGAACACTAATAATTGAAATTGTATCCCATTAATGTTTAAAATATATGAATGTGTATTAGAAAATCACTACACTGCAATGTTTCATAGTTCAAGACGCCATATCTCGAGGACGAGAAAAAACAGTCCGACAACCAAAATCCTTTTGCGCCAAGTACAATGTTAAATGGATGGGTTTAAAATATACGACTACGATAGAAAAGGTCTTTGCTGTACCATTATTACTGATTTATTGAATCAGCTATCTACATTGCACAATTGTAAGGATAAAGTATTTAGAAATTTGCAAGTATGTTAAATTCTTGGGAAATACGTCACACTAGCACATATGCTTATCATTTTTTTAGTTCAGTCCTTTTGTCGTATTACATACTGTAATTCGATATGAACTTAGAGTTTATAAGTTATAAGAATAAATTTGTATAAATTTGACTCAATGAATGTTCATCGGTTCTACTATTTGCACATGTTTTATGTGAATCATCTCCAGTGTTTTGTATTGTACTGCGCCGGGGATATTTCCACACATGCGACATTATAGATCTATTGTTTCCCCTTCTCAGCGCCTGTAGTTTTGACCGACAGCGCCCTGTTAGGATTCCTCTAAGTAAGCTGAGTTTGTTTATTCTTGGGTTGATGCAGTCGTATTATATCTTCTGATTATAGTTTCCTTTGACTGCTTAGTACTTGTAGTCTCCAGGATAGATCGTTTATATTTATTGATTTATTATAAAAGATCTTTTAGATATGGCTATCCATTCGGTGCAGTTCTTTAAAAACGAGCTTTCCGGAATGTGTTAAACTGATATACCTGTACTATGGTGTGAGACGGTGGAGATAATTCAACTACATAACAATTTTTTTGTTTTAAGCCGTTCCGGAAGTCACATAGTGCCGGCAATATCGGACAAAAGATCGAGGTCGCTTTCTCCTTCCGAATCGCCTGTCGGCAAACACCATAAGAGGCAGAAGAAGCGAGCGAGATCGAGAAGCCGTTCGCCCAGGAACCACAAAAAAAGCCATAAACGTAGAAATAGCTATTCCAGATCTAGAAGCAATTCACCCCACGGCAAAACGAGAAAACGGTGAGTTTTGAATTTTCTGTAAATTATTTGTTATTTCTGTTGTTGCTAGAATTTATCTAATTTAACAAATGGTAATACAATTGTTTTGTTAAATATTGCTATGTTTATTTAGGTTTTGAGTTTATTCCCAAGGGCATGTGCTTGAAAACGTACTGTTGAAGCTCAAATTGAAATCGAAGGTTCAATAAACATAGTGATATTTAACGAAGTAATTGCATCTTCATTTGTCTAGAAGCCGAATTTTACAAAATGACGGAGAAATTAATAAAAAAAAAATATTTCTCTAATTTCGTCAGGTGCAAGTTTATTATTTTTTTCAATGCATGCAAGTGATTTACAGTGAGAGAAATTTTGACGTACACCTTTCGACCGGAAGATTTTTATTTAAACGATTTTAATTGCAGCAATAATTTTATGGTGTAAAAGTAATAAATTCTTATATGTGTGTCCCAATAAGAGTGCACGATTAAATTTAAAAATAAAACGTATTTGCTTTTAGAGAGAGGTGATATTTTTATTGCATTGTAAAGTAGAGATGTTCCGATTATGTATGTAATAAAATAATCGGTAAATGGCCCCCGCGGCTCTGAACACAAGCCCTTGCTTTTTTCATGAAATTTTCGATGACATTTTGACAAAGATGTGGCTCTATCACCGATGACGCGTTGGATCTCGGCCTCGAGCTCAGGAATTGTTTGTGGTTTATTCACATAGACCTGAGATTTCAAAAAACCCCAAAGAAAGAAATCGCACGGCGTTAAATCGCACGATCTTGGCGTCCAATTGACATCGGAATTTCGGGAGATGATTCGGTCTGGAAATCGTTGCTCCAATAAATCGATTGTTTCGTGCGCGGTGCGGCAGGTGACGCAGTTCTGCTGAAACCACATGACGTTCAGCTCCATACCATCCAGTTGAGACCACAAGAACTTCGTTATCATGTTCCTGTAAGGAATGCCATTCACGGTCACTGCATTTCCGGCCTCATTCTCAAAGAAATAAGGCCCAATCACACCACCTTACCAAAATCCGCACCAGACAGTTGCTCGTTGTGGGTGCATTTGTTTCTCATGGATCGCGCGCGGATTTTCTAAGCTCCAAATTCGACAATTTTGTTTGTTGACGAACCCAGTCAGATGAAAATGTGCCTCGTCGGTGAAGATGATTTGTTTCGAAAAATAGGCATTCACTTCATTTTGCTCCGTCACCCATTGAACGAATCGCCGGCGCTGTGCATGGTCTGCTGGTTTGAGCTCCTGAGTGAGCTGAATCTTGTACGGGTGAAGGTGGAGGGCTTTTGTCAAAATTCGCTGTGTGGTGCTTCGTGACATTTGAAGTTGTTGTGAACGATGCCGAATTGATGTTCCGGGTTTTGGGCAACACCATCGTTTACAGCAGCAATGTTTTCGAGAGACCGGCACACGCGAGGCCTCCTGTCCATAATCGACCCAGCTTCTTCAAATTTATTAATCACTTCGAATTGTTGACACATTAGGTGCATTTCCACGCCCGAAAATTTCGCGAATTTTGCGAGCGGTTTCAGCGTAACTTTCCCCATTTTTGTAATGGCTTTTCACAATGATAACGCGTTGCTCTATTGCGTAGCGCTCCATTTTTAATAATCGGAACAATCGTTGATGCCAGCTGTCAAATTTCAGACCTGCAACCGGCAACGAAAAAAATGGCGTCAAATTTGAATCGTGCACTCTTATGACACACTTTATAACAAACTTGTTCTGAAAAAAATATCTTGACAAACAGGTGCTTTTTGATTGGTCCCGAAATTTGAATCGTCAACTGCTTTCAGCCATGAAGTTGTCTAGATACGCCACTGGTGGATTGTCGTATATAGTATCTAATATGACCGATATGTGACTAAATTTGATGTTTTCGGTATACCAGTCACCAGTTAATCGTCCAATTTGGCTTCCATAAAACTCATGAGTTTGTATTACTCATTTTTCAGATGCCATTGTGCGATTTCGGATAGAATTGAGTGGTGTCAAAAACGGTCATTGTTGTTGTAAACCTGCGCCCTTGACTGTACGGGGTCCCTGAAAAATGAAACAAGAAATGATTCATTTGATCAAAACTTTTTTTATTTCTTAACATAATCTCCTCGTAGCCCGATACACTTCGTGCAACGTTTTGTTGATATTTCGATCCCTTCCAAATGATACGATTTCGCGAATCCTTCAAAATAGGCGTTTGTTTCAGCGATGACCTCATCGTTGGAGCCAAATCTCTTTTCGCCGAGCCATTTCTTCAAGTTTGAAAATAGTAAAAATCGCAGAGGGTAAAATCTGGAGAATATGGTGGTTGAAGAACCAATTCGTAGCTTAATTCATGCAATTTTGCCATTGCGACTGCGGACCTGTACGCCGGTACCGGTGTCCTGGTGGAAAAGAACTTTTTTCTTTGCCAAATGTGTCCGATTTCGCTTCAAATCGGCTTCGAATCGATCCAACAGCTCTACATAATATACGCCGGTGATCGTTTAGCCCTTTTCAAAGTAATCGATATACGATGCATCTCAAAAAACTACCGGCATGACTTTATTGGCCGATAAATCTACTTAGGCCTTTTTCGGCTTCGATTCGCCAGGACAAGTCCAATGTTTCGACTGTTGTTTGGTCTTTGGTGTGTTGTGATGGATCCATGTTTCGTTCTCGGTTACGTAACGGCGCAAAAAGTCCTTCTTAATCCGCTTGAACATCGCCAAATACTCATTTGAAGATGTCACACGGTCGCGCTTGTTATCAACAGAGAGTAAATGCGGCACACATCTGGCAGATAGCTTTCTTATTCAAAAATGTATGCAAAATTTTCCGAACCCGTTCGGTTGAAATGCCCATAGCCTCAGCTATCGCGTTCACTTTTTTCCATGCTTAGAAAAATGTTCAAGGTTGTTTGCTTTCGAGGGCTGTCAAAACAAAACTGAATGACATATCAGTTTGAAAATTTTAAGGCGTTTTAGTTGAAGATGGTACATCAGAAATGTCACATGGAATTTTTCGATTGTTGCGCCATCTGTTTTATTTTTTATAGACTTTTCACCTTGCTCTCGTATATTCCGCTTAAAATGGAACATTATTTCTTCAATTTTAGCAACAACAAAAAATTGAATGTTAAGGGTGGACAATCCCCAATGAACCCCTAAGATGCCTCAGTTGACTTTCTTATTCCCTTAATGCCATACAGAAAGACTTTTCTCCACGATCATCACAGAATTTGCCAATTCTGAAATCAAATTTGATTACAATATGCTGGAATTCTCTCTCTTGAGATTGAAAAGATATTCTGCAACACCTCTGCCCCCATGCAATTTGAATGTATTTAAATTCTCTCTCTTGTAATAGAATAATATTCTCACATTGGTTAGCAATAATAACATTAGCCTTGACGCAGTTGATTGTCATCGTAGCGGCAAAATTTGATTGTCAAAATTATTGCTGTCACGTTTTTAAATTATCTTTTGTTCATCTCCATTTAAAAATATACAGGGTGTCCCAGGTTTTAGTAGCAGAACTTCAACAGTCGATAGAAAATTTGATTTTGAAATAAAATTTCCTAATAACATATATGCACAGACGCTTAGTTTTTGAGATACAGGGTGTTGAAATTGAAAAAAAAAATCGTTTTTTGCGAATATCCGGAACCGTTTATCGTACAGAAAACAGCTTTTGCAAGCGTTTTCCACTCATAGTAAGCTATGTTCTGTGTGATGAACATTTTTTTTTAGTCATAATTGGTGAAGATTTTGAAGAGGTAGTAGGTGTTTTTCACCCCAACTTCTACGCCACTGAAAAAAGTACGGTTTTGAGACAACCATTTGAACCGCCAATGTTTTCTACACAAAAAAGGTACTCCTGGTCATAAGCTTTAAAGTTGACCGTTTTCGAAAAAAAATCAACTTTTATGTTGAAAAACTTGGTCAATTCTTACTATTTAAACAAAATTTATTCAAACGTTAGAACAAGTAACAAAACCAAAAAATTGACCATGTTTTTCAACATAAAAGTTGATTTTTCTCGAAAACGGTCAACATAGAGCTTATGACCAAGAGTACCTTTTTTGTGTAGAAAACATTGACGGTTCAAATGGTTGTCTCAAAACCGTACTTTTTCCAGTGGCGTAGAAGTTGGGGAGAAAAACACCAACTACCCCTTCAAAATCGTCACCAATTATGACTAAAAAAAAAATTTTATCACACAGAAGATACCTTACTGTGAGTAGAAAATGCTTGCAAAAGCTGTTTTCTGTACGATAAACGGTTCCGGAGATATTCGCAAAAAACGCCCTGCCCTGTATCTCAAAAACTAAGCGTCTGTGTATATATGTTGTTAGGAATTTTTTTGTCAAAATCAAATTTTCTATCGACTGTAGAAGTTCTGCTACTAAAACCTGGAACACCCTGTATATTTAAAATCTTTGATCGTGGAGAAAGTATAGTCTGCTACTCGGTTAGAATGAAATTTCGTGATGCTCGTGGTTCCTCACGCTCGCCTTCGGCTCGCGCTCGGAACTTTCCACTCGCAATCAAATTTTCATTCTAACTTTGTTACAGAATATACTATTTCAACATTTGGAATCCCACTTTTAATACTAATAACTCAGGGGTACAACTTGGCATAGTGTGGGTTCTCATTCTATCATCCCTGTATTTATCTTTAGATGAAAAAAAATACTAATTTTTTATTTTTATTTTGAAATGTTAGGGAGAAGAGAAGATCACGCACGCCTACAAATGATATGGAGTCGAAGAATGACCGCTACATAGATAGATACGAAAAGTACGAGAAAAACGATAGGTACGAGAAGGAAAGATATACGGGTAAAGAAGATAGAGATCGAGAGAGGTACGTGGAGAAAGATAGATACGAGGAGAAGAAGGATAGGCACGAGAAAAACAGTGATAAGAAGTATGAGAGAGAAGATAAGTACAAAGAAGAAAAATATTCCACTAGGGAGGAGAAAGAAAAGTACAAAAAATCAAAGCATAGAGAGGAAGAAAAGGCGCGGGGACGATCCAAAGATAGAAGGCGGTAGGATTAGGCGAAATTTGTATCAATTGAAAATATCAATATTTCGTTTCGAGCAAGTGATGGAAACGTATTGGAGTTTAGTGTTACTTTTTATAGAAACCGAATTAAATGATAATGAATAATTATGTTGAATGTAAATAAACACGTGATGTACAGACTTTCATATTAAACGAAATTATTTTTTTTTTCTTGTTTTACTGTCTTGCCTATCAAATCCCGAATAAAGTGTCTGGATTTGCTTTAAGGCGCATTCCAGGACATATTCGCATTTCATCCCAGGTGAGGTTTTTGGATTGCGCAGAAATTGTACAGGTAGTTTCTGCCTCAGGAAATATTAGATTTCCCAAAATTTCAAGCCATTTACTTCAATAATGAGCCGCCTTGAATACTTTTCATTTTTGAAGTGAGCTATTTCAGATGGGGGGGGGGAGTAAAACCACGAGCAGTCACGCTGTAGCTATACAGGATGGTCCAGTTTCGAAAGCGAAAACTTCACAGGCAGACATAACTACAAATAGTCGAGGAAATATAGCCGTAAAAAGGCCAAATGATCGAATTTTTTACTGGCAACCTGTATCGAGATGCGGTTTTCGCCATTTGCTTCAGAAACACAACAGAAAAAAAATGTTACATATTTGTTTTACCAGGAAAAAGTTGGCTGCAATTGTGCATACAAAAAATGCATCTAAATCATGCAATTTGCTGATCTGTGTAAATATTATATTGTCGCTCATCAAATATTGATCAAAATTGGCCAGAATTTGTTACTCGGGGGTTTTTGGGGTCGCTGATTACGAATTTGATGTTTTCATAATGCCAAGCTGCACCCTGGGGCAGATTTCAGGGGCTTGGGGTGGGGGATTTGCAATATAAACCGGAAATCCTCAAATTTTCTCAATCATTCAGTATTTTATGGCAATTTTGGTTTTTTAAACACAAACTAAACGATGTTCGTTAACTCAAGTGCCCGGGGCACTTGGGACTATTATCGAATTTCAACCATCAAACCTAAAAACCTTGTTCTCTGGGGTAACGAAGTTTTGATTAACTGCCCCACGTTGCCCCAGGAGCATCTGAGCTGAAAATGAACCTTGAATTCGTGTTCAGCGACCACAAAAACCCACAGAGAACAAGGTTTTTAGGTTTGATGGTTGAAATTCGATAATAGTCCCAAGTGCCTCACATTGCCCCACTTTGCCCCGGGCACTTGAGTTAACGAATATCATTTAGTTAAATTTAGTGTTTAAAAATCCCAAAATTGCCATAAAATACCGAATGATTGAGAAAATTTGAGGATTTCCGCTTTATATTGCAAATCCCCCACCCCAAGCCCCTGAAATCTGCCCCAGGGTGCAGCATGGCATTATGAAAACATCAAATTCGTAACAGCGACCCCAAAAACCCCCGAGTAACAAATTCTGGCCAATATTTGATGAGCGACAATATTATATTTACACAGATCAGCAAATTGCATGATTTAGATGCATTTTTTGTATGCACAATTGCAGCCAAGCTTTTCCTGGTAAAACAAATATGTAACATTTTTTTCTATTGTGTTTCTGACGCAAATGGCGAAAACCGCATTTCGATACAGGTTGCCAGTAAAAAATTCGATCATTTTGGCTATAATTCCTCGACTAAAAATAATATCCGTTTGTTCTATAAACTATATCCGAGAAAATGCTTCGTTACAAAGATACAGGGTGTCAAAATTTTTATAAAAAAAATCCAGATTTAATAATATTTTTAAAACTACTTCAGATATTTAAATGAAATTTGTATGAAAGTCAGTGGAGGACAATTCGAACATTTGATTTAAACACGCAGATTTAATTTTTTTCATTGTAAACATGACAACACAATTAAATTTTTTTACGAATGTGATTTTTTGAAGATTGTTTAAGTTTGTAAAAAAGGCTTAATAAAAATGAGCTTGTACATTGTACAAATAACCAAAATATTCAAGGTGGCGCATTCGAGCAACAAAATTAATTTTTGGCGAAAACGTTTCATCAAATTTACCTTTTTTAATACAGCGTTGTAAAGAGGCTTCCAAGACGTATCACTCAACCCCTCTCCCCTATTCAATTTTGAGGGGTTGAAGCGCCCCCTATTAGGGGGTTGCTCGTTCAAGCCTCAAATATACGTCAAAAGATGACCCCCAAACAAAATCATTCGACGTGTTTCGGGAGATTTTTCCACTCACTATGGGATAAGAAATATACGGGGTGGCTCGTCTGAGATGGAACAGTATGTAGGTGTCCAATGGGACCCATGTCTATCGGATCTCGACTACCCAATTTTTTACTAAAATGGACATGCGACTAATGAATTCCGAAGCAAAATGATATTTTAAACAACTTTTACTGCATATTTTTATTATATTATATATTTAATGAAATAAAGTTTATTTAAACTTTAGAACAAGTAACAAAATCAAAAAATTGACCATGTTTTTAACATAACAGTTGAAAGTTCTCGAAAACGGTCAACTTTCTAGCTTATGACCTTTTCTGTGTAGAAAACATTGGCGGTTCAAATGGGCGTTAGAAAACCGTAGTTTTTCCAGTGGCGTAGAAGTTGGGGAGAAAAACACCCACCACCCCTTCAAAATCTTCACAAATTATGAATAAAAAAAAAATGTTATAGCACAAAACATAGCTCACTATGAGTAGAAAATGGTTACAAAATCTGTACGATAAACGGTTCCGGAGATATTCGCAAAAAACGACATTTTTCTTTTCAATTTCAACACCCTGTATCTCGAAAACGAAGCCTTCTACGACATATGTTTATAGGAACTTTTCTTCTTCAAAATATCTGTTCTATCTTATGTTGGAGTTTGCCTACAAAAAACTCACTCACCCTGTATACAGGGTGGTCCAGTTTCGGAAGCGGAAACTGTACAGGCCGACAGATAACTACAAAATAATATCAGTTTGTACCATAAACTATATTCGAAAAATGCTTCGTCACAAAGATACAGGGTGTCAAAATTTTTATAAAAAAATCCAGATTTAATTATATTTTTAAAACTACTTCAGATATTTGAATGAAATTTGGCACGTTTGAATAGATAATTTAAATACATCTTTTTACGTAAAAAATATTTTACTTCCACCAGTGGCGTGCTTACAGACATCTATTTTTCATAAAAAATATGGTATGCCACTGATTTTTGTAGAAGCAAAAATTATTTCTAGAATCCTTGTTCAATTTACAACAAAACAAGGCTCTTTACTTTTTTTCGTTTGCCAGTAAAAAATTAAAATACCTGATTTCTGAAAAACAATTAAACGAAAATAAGAAATTTAATTAGTGGCCTACAACAACAATAGCAGAATGAAAGAAAATTGAAGGTAAAATCAGAAAAATTGCTCGAAATGTAGTCCACCCACCTCAATACATTTTCGAAATCTACTCGCTAACGCATTTACTGCAGCAGATACTTCATGCGGATTTTGCCGCATATCATTGCAGGCTTACTGAATTCTTAAAACTAAATCTTCCCTTGTTAATACGGGATTAGTGTAGACTTTATCTTTAATAGTGCCCCAAACTTAAAAGTCTAGCGGATTAAGATCCGGTGACCTGGGAGCCAGGCCAATGGTACAATATCATTAACTATGTCATTCCTCCCTAGCCGACCAATTCATCGTCGAGGATAATTGGTATTGAGCCATTCTCTTACAACTTTTCCAAAATGCGGGGAGCTACATCCAGTTGTATCCACTTTCATGCCTTAAATTGATGGGTAAATCCTCTAGGTAGTTCTGCAGATTATTGCTGGGGGAAGGAAATGTGGACCACAACATTAAGATCAATAACGCCCAACCAAACATTTACGGAAAATTCATTTTGGAATGATCTTGGCCGAATTTCTCGAGGATTCTGATGTGCCAAAATATGGGTATTATGGTAATTTGTTACCCCACGTCTGGTAAAAGAGGATTCATCCGTCCAAAGAATCTTATGGAAAAAGTCAGGATTTTCTTCCATTGAGTTTGAAAGCCACTGGTAAAATCTCTTCTCCTTTCAGCATCACCAGGGTGCAAATCCTGAACAGACTGAAGGTAATATGCATGTCTGTGGTCATTGTGTAGTGTTCGTAATATTGTAGACTTCGGTATGTGAAGGTTCTGAGCTACCTTCCGAGAGCTCATCCTCGGATTGTTATCAAAAGTACGAAGTATACTATTATTCTGAATATTATATCGACGGTTTCTGTTCCGTTTTATTAACACGCAGGCCAAAGTTACGAAAATTCTGATGTGTTCTAATGAAAACGCGAATATCTGGAACTCTTCTATTTGGATAGCGTGTACGATATTCACGAACTGCCGCTTCTGCATTTCCATCAGAAAATCCGTAGCATTAATGAATATCTGTGTATTTGTTGTTAGAAAAAAGCGTTTTTCAGATTAATACTTGCGCAACACTAATAACAATGTTAACAATAACTCGAAATTAAATTACCTGACACAAATCAATCAAAAGAAAACTTACAGTAGTAGTTGTTTTTTTAATGGCCTACTACGACAGATTGAAATTTGTCTGAATTCCAGTTGCTTAAAGAATTTTAATTTTTTACTGGCAAACGATGTGTCAAACGGAAAAAGTAAAGAGCCTTTTTTGTTGTAAATTGAACAAGAATTCTAGTAAAGATTTTTGCTTCTGAAAAAATCAGTGGCGTACCATATTTTTCATGAAAAATAGCCGAAGATGTATCTGTAAGCACGCCACTGGTGGAAGTAAAATAATATTTTTTACGTAAAAAGATGTATTTAAATTATCTATTCAAACGTGCCAAATTTCATTTAAATATCTAAAGTAGTTTTAAAAATATTATTAAATCTGGATTTTTTAATAAAAATATTGACAACCCTGTATCTTCGTAACGAAGCATTTTTCGAATATAGTTCATGGTACAAACTGATATTATTTTGTAGTTATCTATCTGCCTGTACAGTTTCCGCTTCCGAAACTGGACCACCCTGTATACAGGGTGAGTGAGTTTTTTGTAGACAAACTCCAACAGAAGATAGAACAGTTGTTTTGAAGAAGAAAAGTTCCTATAAACATATGTCGTAGAAGGCTTCGTTTTCGAGATACAGGGTGTTGAAATTGAAAAGAAAAATGTCGTTTTTTGCGAATATCTCCGGAACCGTTTATCGTACAGATTTTGTAACCATTTTCTACTCATAGTAAGCTATGTTTTGTGCTATAACATTTTTTTTTATTCATAATTTGTGAAGATTTTGAAGGGGTGGTGGGTGTTTTTCTCCCCAACTTCTACGCCACTGGAAAAACTACGGTTTCGAAACGCCCATTTGAACCGCCAATTTTCTACACAAAAAAGGTCATAAGCTAGAAAGTTGACCGTTTTCGAGAAAAATCAACTGTTATGTTAAAAACATGGTCAATTTTTTGATTTTGTTACTTGTTCTAAAGTTTAAATAAACTTTATTTCATTAAATATATAATATAATAAAAATATGCAATAAAAGTTGTTTAAAATATCATTTTGCTTCGGACTTCATTAGTCGCATGTCCATTTTAGTAAAAAATTGGGTAGTCGAGATCCGATAGACATGGACACCTATATACTGTTCCATCTCAGACGAGCCACCCCGTATATTTCATATCCCATAGTAAGTGGAAAAATCTCCCAAAACACGTCGAATGATTATGTTTGGGGGACATCTTTTGACGTATATTTGAGGCTTGAACGAGCAACCCCCTAATAGGGGGCGCTTCAACCCCTCAAAATTGAATAGATGAGAGGGGTTGAGTGATACGTCATTTGAAAGGTCTTGGAAGCCTCTTTACAACGGTGTATGAAAAACGTAAATTTGATGAACCGTTTTCGGCAAAAATTAATTTCGTTGCTCGAATGCGCCACCTTTAATATTTTGGTTATTTGTACAATGTACAAGCTCATTTTTATTAAGCCATTTTTACAAACTTAAACAATCTTCAAATAATCACATTCGTAAAAAAATTTAATTGTGTTGTCATGCTTACAATGAAAAAAATTAAATCTGCGTGTTCGAATTGTCCTCTACTGACTTCCATACAATAATACAATCTTGACTGAAAACCGTCTCTAACATGGTTCAGCATAATTGGAGTTATGTGACGACACTCATTTACAAAAAATCTTGGACTTAAGATGTCCCCACTAGAGGAAGCCCAGAGGGTTCAGGTCAGGAGATCGGGCAGGCCACTCCATAGAACCTCTTCTTCCAATCCAACGACCGGGGTATTGCAAATTGAGGTATTGGCGAACTGGTGCGGCGTAGTGAGGAGGAGCTCCGTCTTGTTGGAAATGCATTTGTTGTTCAAGTAGTAGAGGATCGTTTTCTAATTGTTCAGTTATTAACGGATCAATCGCATTTTCCAACATTTCAAGATAAATTTTGCCATTTAAATTACCAGGAATAAACAGAGGTCCAACTAGGTGGTCTCCCAAAATTCCTACCCAAACGTTTAGCTTTTCCCGATGTTGAGTGTGAGCTTCTCGAAATACATGAGGATTTGTATCACTCCAAATTCTACAGTTATGGCGGTTATACTCTCCATTAAGTAAAAAAGTGCATTCGTCAGAAAAGCAAACGTTGTTCAAGAAATTTGGGTTATTGTTGATACGCTCGACCATAATTCCGCAAAACTCTTGCCTTCGATCCCAATCATCATCATTTAATTCATGAATTAATTTAATTTTGTACGGATGGAACTTGTGTTTATGTAAAATTCTGAAAACGTTAGATTGGCTAATACCGGAAGCTGCAGAAAGTTGTCGTACAGATTGCGTCTTTGGCATAAGTTGAACATGTCCCAATACCGCCACAGATGCTCCTTCAGCATTAACAATTCCAATGGGTGCCCTTTTTTTTATCCATTACTGAACCCGTCTCCACAAATTTTGAAATCAATTCCATTACGTACTTATGGCAAACGCTACGTTCAGGATGGTTTTCGTTAAATATCCTTGCAGCCGCTCGGGCATAATTTTGATTTTGGTAATGAAGGCTAACCAGCTCAACACGTTCTTGCAATGTGTACACCATATTTTTTGAAATTTTAAACAAATCAGCAAAGTAGTAACTCAACAGATTGATTAAAATCATGAAATGATCGAAGAAACGTTAAAACCAGATAAACACCTAAGAACAAAAAATGAAGGCAACATAAGGAAATGTTTTCCTGTTTTTTTATTTATTAGTTTGAGAGAATGTATTATTGTATGGAAGTCAATGGAGGACAATTTGAAAAATTGATTTAAACACGCAGATTTAATTTTTTTCATTGTAAGCATGACAACACAATTCAATTTTTTTACGAATGTGATTTTTTGAAGATTGTTTAAGTTTGTAAAAAAGGCTTAATAAAAATGAGCTTGTACATTGTACAAGTAACCAAAATATTCAAGGTGGCGCATTCGAGCAACAAAATTAATTTTAGGCGATAACGGTTCATCAAATTTACGCTTTTCATACACCGTTGTAAAGAGGCTTCCAAGACCTTTCAAATGACGTATCACTCAACCCATCTCCCCTATTCAATTTTGAGGGGTTGAAGCGCCCCCTATTAGGGGTTTGCTCGTTCAAGCCTCAAATATACGTCAAAAGGTGTCCCCCAAACAAAATCATTCGACATGTTTCGGGAGATTTTTCCACTCACTATGGGATAAGAAATATACGGGGTGGCTCGTCTGAGATGGAACACCTTGTATAACCTATGAATATTAATATATATTTGTATTTAATATGCATAAATATAAGTATGTATATGTATTTATATGCAAATATAAGCGTAATGGCGCCATAAAAATCATAAATCATATCCAAAATATATGTCCAAATTTTGGAAATGAATGAATGACGCCCATAAGTTAAACTACATACAAATAGTTTTCATTTGAGACCAAGTAGATCTCGATAACCCCAAAATGACAAAACATATTTGGATTTGAATTTTTCGGAAAAAATGGACTAAAATTGAGTTTTAGGGAAAACCATCAAAGATTTTCGACCAAACCTAGAACCATGTTTTCAGTTTTGGAAAGAGTTACCTTCACCTAAATTTTCAGCTGAATTGATCGATTATTGGCTCTTGCAGATCGATTTGAATTTTTTCCTAAAATACATGTATATATATTTATATTGTGGGAGGGGAGATGAACCGATTTTCGAAAACTTTGAACCAATGGGTTCCTCTGACACCCAGAATAGAAGGGTATCAATCCCAAACCTAAGCCAAATCTCGAAGGCCTTAAAAAAAATAAAACAAAAGAGTACCTCTCAAAAAGCGAAAAAAAAAACAGATGTTGACCAATTAAACTGGTTGGCTACTCATTCTGGTAATTCAACTTATTAGTATGTTGTTTGGGTCATTAATACGAACATTTTGAGCCGGGTCCCGTTAACGAACGCGAAAATTGCACAAAAATTCATTACAGCCCTCCACTATACACTGTTTTTAAATTATATCGAGTCGAAAAAACAACATTTTAACATGAAAGCTTATGGACTTTATTATGACCTTCAAATAAAAAAAAAAGGCTAAATAGAAATGCTTTTTTTTCAAATGGAATAACATTACAACAATATTCTATATTTTTTTATTTCTATGAAAAAATAGCTTACAATTATCAATTTATACATTTTATTAAATTCACGAAAAGTCGGCCACAACTGTACAGGGTGTCCCATTCTGGGTACTTTCGCGGGGTATCTCCTTTATTTTTAAAGATAGAGAGTTGCGGTTTTCGCGTGCTACTTTTTCGTAAAACTCGAGATGCTGTCAACAGAATTTTCATGGCCCTTTTAGTTTTTAAGATACAGGGCATTTCTGAAAAGGTTGCATTTTGTGACCCCCCTCGTATCTCCGTTATCCTTCAACTTATCGAAAAGGTAAAATAACATTCTAATAGATTTTTTTCCGTAGAATGCAATGGTGTAGATAACTTTGGTTACATATTTACAGTTTTTGAGTTATAAAGTAAACTTATGTTTTTTTTAATGGAACACCCTGTATATTTATAGACTACAAAATTTGTCTTTTTTTTACCTTTTCAAAAATATATGATAGTATAAACTTTTTTCAGAAACACGCAAATAATTGACAATTTTCAGAAATTAAATACATATTTTAATAGTAGGCTATGGATAACAATGATAAACAAGTGCAAGTTACATATTACTAACAAATAATTGGATACCTTGTATAAAGGTATCTATTAAAAAAAATTCCCATAGATCTTTTTTCTAACAGTAAATTTCTAACAACAGTTTTGTGGCGTAAAGTGACAATATAACAAAAACACAAAAAAATAACATTATTAAAAAAAATTAAATGTGATGTTTAAATTGACCACCATTTTCTCTAATGCAAAATTGGCACATCTTTGAGATTCTTTGAATAGCGTTCAAAAGAACCATTGTTCTCATTCGCAGATTCCGAAAAGCTAAATGAATTGCCTCTCGAAGTTCTGCAATGCCGTCATATCGAGTTTTATTTACTTCAATTTGTATAATAGCCCCATAAAAAAATCTAAAATTGAGAGATCTGGTGATCGTGGAGGCCATCTAACAGGTCCGTTGGTACCTATCAATCATTGAGGAAAGTTATTATTAAGAAAGGCCCTTAAGAGCCTACAGTTATGAGTTGGGGCACCATCTTGCTGTAGGTAAACAGCATTATACTGGGCTAATGGAATGTTTACGAGCAGTTCTGGAATAACTTCCTCAAGAATTTCTAGGTATCTACGTGCTGTAAGACCTCCTTCAAAAATCCTATAAACTATATGTCTACCCAAAATAAAACATGAAACCTCAACTCCAAAGCGTCCTTGTTGTGCCCTTTCAAACATTAAATGCTGATTTTCACTATGCCAGTTCCTGGTATTGTGACGATTGAAAATGCCAGCACTTGAAATAAAGCATTCGTCTGACCAGATAACAAGTCTGCCAAATAAATCGTTAGCATCGATTTGTTGCAAATACCACTGGCAAAACAGTGCCCGGCGCTCGGCATCGCCAGGATGCAAATGTAGTATATTAAATTTGTATGGATGATACTTATATTTCTTTAAGATCCTCTGAGCGTTAGTTTTTGGAACACCAATTTCCTTCTCAATTTTTCTACATGAGGACGAAGGTGTTGCTTCTATATATCCTATTCTATATATCCTAAAGTATCTATCCCTTTTCTTTCCCTGTTCTCTTTGTTGTATGTTTTAGGGCGCGGGTGAAGAAATGATCCGTGCTCAACTAAATTTGCTTTTAAACGGGCAAATACCCCAAAAAACGGTTGCCTTCTTTCTGGATATCTAACAAGCAAAAATTAAAATGATAATAGAGATTTTCATAGCCATAATAGCTTACTCACCTTTAGAAATATAATTCCGAAGCTTCTTCAGAATTTTCATTACTCTGTATAAAACATACCATCACATCATATTTCTCATAATTTTCGTAAACTGCCATTATTCGAAAAAATTGATAAATATCTATTGAATAATGATACCAAAAGAACGGAAATAAACAGCTTAAATGCGATAGAGATTTGACGTTTATTTCTGTTTCTTGTCATAAACAATATCAATGGCCTACTATTAAAATATGTATTTAATTTCTGAAAATTGTCAATTATTTGCGTGTTTCTGAAAAAAAGTTCATACTATCATATATTTTTGAAAAGGTAAAAAAAAGACAAATTTTATAGTCTATAAATATACAGGATGTTCCTTTAAAAAAACATAAGTTTGCTTTATGACTCAAAAACAGTTAATATGTAACAAAAGTTATCTACACCACTGCATTCTACGGAAAAAAAACTATTAGAATGTTATTTTACCTTTTCGATAAGTTGAAGGATAACGGAGATACGAGAGGGGTCACAAAATGCAACATTTTCAGAAACGCCCCTGTATCTTAAAAACTAAAAGGGCTATGAAAATTCTGTTGACGGCATCTTGAGTTTTACGAAAAAGTAGCAACTCTATCTTTAAAAATGAAGGAGATAACTCGCAAAAGTACCTAAAATGGGACACCCTGTACTATTATCATTTTTACATGTGTATATGTATACAACTCCAGCCGGCAATATTTATAGCGTTGCCAAACCTCCGCTTGCCTGTATTATATTTCCCCGAATTTCCTTAAATCGTGATAAATCATTATTTTATCATTTTGTATTTTTGTATGTTATTCAGTGTTTAGATTAGTGAACGTCGAATAAATTCAGTATATCCGTATTGGTGGTTGTTTAAGTAAAGCTTTCGAAAGACTACTTTCAAACAAATTTTGGTACACTTTAGTTTCTCTATTCTCGATTTGTTATGTTCAAACTTTTGTTTATGCTTTACATATGACCTCAATTTGAGGTGCTAATATATTTAGCCAGTTACTATCAATTATCAATAATTTTTCCGTAAAAAACAACAGTGTATAGTAAAAGGTCAACAATTCACGTACAAAAACAGATTTAATTTATTTTAATTGAGTATGATTGTGTTTTAGGTACAATATATTAATTATATGCTATTGTTAAAAGGAAAGATACTACCAAAATTTATGTAAATTACAATACTTGTTCAAGGAAACCGCCCGACTCACTATTAAATAATTCATAGTATGACGTTTAGCACCTCTGTGAATGTTCTATTTTGATTTTATTCAAATTGTAATACTATCAATAACATGTTTCATTTCGTAATGGAAATTTCCAAAATTATGTTTCACGTAGGTGAACCTCATGATGTTGATCTTACGCGGATAGAGAATATTATTTCAAGTAGATATTTGGTGGTTGAATGTCTACCAAAATTTGTACTTTCTACTTTATTATCCATGTGCACATTTCTTTATGGATACTTAAAACTACTTTTATCACAGTTATCCAGAACCGGATTTACTTTAATCGTGCCCCTATGCAGCTACAAAATGCCACCCTGACCCCTTTTGTCAATGCCTTGTTATTTATTATACAATGTCTCAATGAATACAACACATCCACCAGGGCTTTAGAGGTTCTGATGGGGATCGTCCATCTACAGTTACATAAAAAATTTAAAAACAAAGGTCGCGGGTGCGGCGTATCGGCTGGCTGGTCTGGGCCAGTGGGTCGGTGCGTCTATGCCTTGCGGTCAAACTTTGGGATTGGACAGGCGAGAACTGTCCGATCCTCCGACTGACGCAGGATGCGATAGCGCTTGCTGTCGGGTTTTCAACACCAAACGTCTTCATAACACAGAGGACGGACTGGAAGAACAAGGACTCTGGGAACTCTTGTGGTTCATGGACGGGTATAAGACTGGCGAGTCTAGCGGAGCCGGAGTCTACTCGCTTATACCCAGAAGGTTGATTTCAGTTCCCCTAATTGCCTACGCAACCGTTTTTCAGGCTGGGGTCTGTGCAGTGTGGACCTGTGCCCTGGAAAACCTGAGATTAATCTACCGAGGTAGGCGAAGTAACATCTGCACTGACAGCATAGCAGCCCTGGGCGCACTTCGCCAAAAAAGTGACTTCTAGGCTTGTCTAAGATTGCAGTGAAACTGTTGCTGAATTAGCTAGAGGTAACGAATGCCAGCTAGTGTGGGTATCTGCCCACGCTGGCGTGAAGGGAAACGAAGTGGCCGATGAATTGGCCAAACGGAGTATTTTGAGCGCCCCTGGCCGCGATCCAATGATAGGAATCTCATCGGCCACCAGGCTCCGGGCCCTCAAGGAGCCACTGGATAAACAGTGCAGGCGAAGCACCTCATTAGGGAGCTCTAAAACCCTACACTCTATGAGCAGGAGAGGCCTAAAACTGGTGACAGGACACTATCATCTGAATAAACATCTACACACAATGGGCTTTGTTGAAGACACAGCTTGTAGTAGATGAGGAGAGGCTGATGAAACTGCCTCTCTAATCCTAGCAGAATGGCTTCTCTCAGGCTACAACACCTCGACAGTACACAGATGCCGCTTGAAGCAATAAGAGATATCAGTCCGTGCAAAATTTTAGCTTTCGGCACTGCTTTAGGCCTGCTTGACTGATTTTTGTATCAAGGGGCGCACAATGGACCCAATCAAGCGGTATAAGTGCTCCGGCCTTGTCCGCTCCCGTTTTGATTGATTGATGAATACCACACCGGATCCGGAATGGTCTTCAAATTCATCTGAGATTCATATCCAGATGATTAAGGATAACGGTTTTTCAAGATAAATTAACTTTTTCTTAAAATTTCACGAAATGGACATCTTTGCTATGCATATAAACAAATGAAGCTGTGTTCCATAGATCAGTGACTTCTCTCACCCGCAGGAACTGAATATACCGGCACGAAAAATAGAGGATCTATTTTATTTAAAAAAATTGAAAATATCTTAAATCTTAAATTCGAAAGAAACAATATTCCCTAGGTAATTTCTTAAGCCTGTTTGAATATTTTTGTTACAAAAATTGACAAAAGTAAAGAAATTCACAAATCCTATCACTTGAAAGTGCGACGTTGGCTATGGGTATCCTTGACTACAATGTAATCACACTACCTCAAACAGATTAGTTTCGATCTGGTCACCCCTCCCCGAACTTCAACCACTTACCGAAACCCCAGAAAGACAAACTGGGACAGATACATATTGTCACTTAGCGAGGCTCTCGAAAGGGAAATGATTGAAATAGAAAATGTCAAAAGCCTTGAGAGGGCAGCAAACCAAGTAAGCGAGGCAATAATTGCTGCCAAAGAGGAAATTTGCCCCAAAAAACAAACTATCAGAAGAACAAAACAGTCTGGTGGAATAAGCACTTGGAAAGCCTTAGAAGAGAAGTGGGCAGGATATTAAATAAAGCCAAAACCAACCAAAACTGGGCTGAATATAAAGCTACTCTTACGCAGTACAACAAAGAGATCAGAAAAGCAAAAAGGCAATCGTGGAAGTAGTTCTGTTAAGAGGTGATGGATACTCCTATATGTTCTAGAGCCTACAAAGTGCCGGCTAAGGTACTGTAAAGTAGGTTTCCTGAAAAAGGACGATGATAATATGTACAAAATACCTTTTAAGGAA
Organism: Endomychus coccineus; assembly: GCA_958510875.1. NCBI lineage: Eukaryota > Metazoa > Arthropoda > Insecta > Coleoptera > Endomychidae > Endomychus > Endomychus coccineus. The sequence continues at coordinate 20,046,017 of OY294070.1, read as the reverse complement.
AACATACAGGTGCTCATAGAGACACATTTTCCGGCCGCAACAATTATAAATGATCTTGTAGTGGTCAACAGTCCGAAAGGCAAGCCAGAAAGGCCACATGCCTTGGACTGGAGGCTAGCTATAACAAGGCCAAATAGAATTAGGTGGGGTATAAACAAATTTCATCCATACAAATCTGAAGGGGATGGGATATACCCCATCCTAGGTACAGGCTCTTTGATAAAGAGCTTGACCTGCCTTATACGTGGTGATTTTTGCCACAATTCAGCTTACTCCAAGTGCATTTGGCCCAGAAGAGCGAGATCCCCCACGTAACTCCGGTCCGATAGGGGCGCCGGACCATCCTCACCTCGCCAGGGAGTTGGGCATATCATTTCATCAAAATTTTGGCTTGCGAACAGATGAGTCAATAGCATCTTGCTCAAAAGTTTCCATGAAGTTATAAGCTATGACCGGAGAAAGTGGGGAACCCATGGCAGCTCCTGAGGACTGCTCGTCAAACTTGCAATCGTACAGAAAATATGTAGAGGATAGACAAAAATCAATTAAAGGTAGTAAGTCCATTGACATGTTATTGGCAGGTAACAGTTGAGAAATTATGGAAAGGGTGTCTGGAATGGGAACATTGGTAAAGAGTGATTCGACGACGAAACTGACGAGCAAATCGCCTGTGTCAACTTTTAACGTTTGGAGTTTTTCAACGAAAGTTTCAGTACAGGCCTCAATTCTGCCGTGAAGATGCCACCTGTAATGGTTGGCGAGACGTCGGCATCAAGTCGTGCTATTATGACGCGGAATCCATCCGGAGGTCAAGTTTTTTCAAGTAATCGAGGAGTCATTCCTATTTTACGTTTTTATATTTTTAAATCGCAAAAATGTATTGAAAAAAGAAAGTATTATCTAAAAAAGAAATTGGGAATTTATGTACCAAATCCAGGACTCGTCAACATCTTCTACTATTAATCTTGATCTAGTTTTTGCAAAACTTCAGAATTTAGTTCTTGCCTTGATTTCATTTTGTTAAACCAAGACAAGACATGTCTTGAGGTTTTGTCCAACACCATCCAAGAGGCGACGTTTAGATCGCATTCCTATTTTTGGATTGTGAAAGAAAATCGAAATTATTGCCACAATCTCGTTACTACTCAAAACATTGTACCAATTAAAATGACGCAAAAATTATGTTATTCTACATTGAAGCAAACAATGAATTTTGCATCTTTGTAATTGACATTTTTTCGGAAATTGTATGGTAAAACTTGAATGTTTTGAGTGGTCACTATACTGAATTACAAATAAGCACGAAATAAAATTAATTTAAAATATGCCCTATTTCATGGACAGGTTGACAATAGTAATTGTATTTAAATAAACAATGCATAAAAGATTTTTCCTATCCTAAATTGTATTATAATGTACCACTACAGTGTGGAGAGAAGAAAAAAGTTATCTGCAAGACAAATCAAACGGTCATTTGATATTTGCTGTTAGGCAAGTGTGTGTCTCCAAAATTGTTTCCCATTATACAGTGTATGTGCTATTTTTGATTGTGGAAGTTTCTCAGAGGTATGTTTAGGTGTATTTTTTGGTTTTGAGTTGTTCTGCTTTTTCCTCTGCTATCTACCTATTTTTCTGAAATACTTCAAAGTTGATAATCTCATTTGTAGAATATTGGAATTATGGTCTTAGATGACGGAACCTAAAAAAGGTATGATTTGATTCTTAGAGCTACAGCAGCTCCACTTTCTTTGACCTATCTACCCATCATCTCTCTACCTCGTCAAAAGCTGCCAGTTTAGATTAGATTTGTACCGATATTATGGACCTTTCCAGATCAATTGTCTATGCCCTCTTGTTTGTTAGACTTCCCTCTCTAGACCCGTCTTTATTTCTAGACTTCATAGGCCAAACCTCAATTCCTCCATATAATGGGAGGGTTGTAGTTTTTCCTTTCCTGTCATTGAGAGAGAACCTTAGCCTTGTTAAGTAGTAGCACAGTATGTGTACTGAGGTCTTCTGGTCTTTTTGGCAGAACCTGCATAGGATTGTATTTGCCAGCCTTATGTTGTTCATGTGTTTGTTGAGTCTACAATGCCCAGTCAGGAGCTCCACCATGATTCTAGTTGATCTCCTATTCTGGCTTAGTAGCTACTCCGTGAGTTTTGGGCGATTGTTCTTTAATCAACTCTTTGGCTTTGTTGGACTATTTTCGAGATTGGTTTTTCAACCAAGTACTGTTATATGATTTGCGCAGTGCCTTCACTATACCACAGAACGATTCTGGACAAATTGGAGCCCTACGTGCTCCTTCTCGGGCCAGTGAATCAGCCCCCTTATTTGCCTTGTAGCCTGTGCGGGCTGGTACCCAGGCTAAAGACAGTTTGTTTTGACTGTCCAACTCTTGTAGGGCTTCTAAGCAGTCTCAGTGTATATGGCGATGGTTTTCCGTGAAACTCTTGCCTTGACATCTCTCAGGCACAGTGATGTATTGCAGCAACTTCCGCCTGGAATATCATCACGTGTTTGCCCAAACTCAGAGATTCTTGTCTTTGACTAGGCTATGTATACAGGATGTCCTCGAACTGCGTGGCCAAAATGGAACCGAAGATTCTTTGACTCGAAAAAAATTTGATGAGATTTTTTACTTTTGCCTCAAGTGTCTTGTTTAGCCGGTAGAGGGCTTCAAAGTTGCAAAAATAATTTTGTTTTTTCGGTATAACTTGAGAACGTGATGGAGGACTTTTACAATATTTGGCAAGTGAGTTACTGTAAATAATAGTCGTTTTTGAGAGTGGAGCACAGAGTCTTAGAGACCATAGAAATGTCTCAAACTTGAGGATGTAACGGGAAAAGTGTCCAGAACTTTCTTGTGGTCAATGTAATTCACCCGATATTTTTTATGTAGATAGCTTATCTAATTTGAAAACTTTTTTACTCTTAGAAAATTTCGTTAAAAATAACGGATTAGCTTTGAAAAAACTGATTTTTGAGTCTCTGCAATGTTGGCTTACTAATTTTACTTGATTAAAATACCTTAGTTGCCTCTGCTTTTCTAATGTCATTTTGGCATTTGGAGAATTTATTCTCAAAACTGTCAGTTTTTACTTTGCTTTCCGTACAAATTTTAAGAAATTATGGCTCAAAATTTCACTAACACTGAAATGGTTAATATCTCGGTAAAACACGAATAATAAAAACAATAGAAATGGGGAAACGATGTGATTATTTAGGAACAACAAACGCTAAATTAAAAGAAACAACAAAACTTTTTGGGAAAACGCTAAGGCATCAATTGTTCGAAATGTTGCCTATTTTCCTGAATACACAAATTAATTCGTTTCAAGAAATTGAATTGAACTCTGGCTAGTACTTCAGGATCATCCTTCAATAAATCCGCTTCATGATTAATTCGTTGCAACAATTTCTCCCGTGGGTTTACTGGAGCTGCATAAACTTTCGCCCCATAGAAAGAAGTGGCAGGGCGTCGAATCAGGGGAGCGGGCCTGCCAGTTCACTGGTGCATCGTGTCCTCTACCTATCCAGCGATCTGGATATTCCGCATTCAAATGTCGCCTCACAGCTAATGTGAATTGGGGAGGTGCACCATCATGCATAAACCAAAGGTCTCGACGAATGTGTAAGGGCAAGTCTTCCAACAGTTCAGGTAGCCTTTATTCCAAAAAGTTCAAGTAGTTCTCCCCGTTCAATCGATCGGGTATAACGGTAGGACCAATAATAAAGTTATCCACAATTCCAACCCAAACATTGATTTTAGTTTGATTCTGAAAATATGTAACTTCCGTTTCTTGAGGATTTTAATCAGCATAGAAATGTTCATTATGGAGGTTAAAAAGACCACATCTCGTGAAAGTAGCTTCGTCCGTGAACAGAATTCTTCTACAAAAATTGGGGTTTGCGTTTTGTCTTTAGACAATAAACCGACAGAAATCTAGCCGATGACCTGGATCCATGAGCAATAAGTATTGAACTGTTTTAACATGATAGGGATACAACAGTTCTTCTTTCAGTACATTATGAACTAATGATGTTGAGGCTCCAATACGAAGTCCCAAACGTCGTGTGCTTATCCTAGGTTCAGTTTCAACCGCTTCCAGTATCTCTTCTTCTGGCTCTAACGTCCTTCTTGTCCGTCTGCGTTCAGTTTCTCTGCGATTTGCTTCAAATCTGCCAGTTTCGCGAAGTCGCCTCTCGATATTACCAAAGGTTTGCCGATTTAGAATTCTGCGGTGCGAGCTATGAGCTTGTACACTTCTCCGGCCATTGCAACGACAAAGTCCATAAATCAATAACATATCAACCATTTCAGTGTTAGTGAAATTTTGAGCCATAATTTTATAAAATTTTTACGGAAAGCAAAGTAAAAACTGACAGTTTTGATTTGAGAATAAATTCTCCAAATGCCAAAGTGACATTAGAAAAGCAAAGGCAACTAAGGTATTTTAATCAAGTAAAATTAGTAAGCCAAAATTGCAGACTCAAAAATTATTTTTTTCAAGCTGATCCGTTGATTTTATCAAAATTTTCTAGGAGTAAGAAAAGTTTTAAAATAAAATAAGCTATCTACGTAAGAAATATCGAGTGAATTACATTGAGCACAAAAAAGTTCTGGACTTTTTTCCCGTTACATCCTCAAGTTTGAGCCATTTCTATGGTTTCTAAGGCTCTGTGCTCCACTGTCAAAAATGGCTATTATTAACAGTACCTCACTTGCCAAATATTGTAAAAGTCGTCCATCACGTTCTCAAGTTATACCGAAAAAACAAAATTATTTTTGCAATTTTGAAGCCCTCTACCGGCTAAACAAGACACTTGAGGCAAAAGTAAAAAGGCTCATCAAATTTTTTTCGAATCAAAGAATCTTCGGTTTTATTTTGGCCACGCAGTTCGAGGACAACCTGTATATTCGTGCTCCTGCACCTTCTTTGGTTGTTGAGCCGTCTGTGTAACTGGCCATTTCTGAATTTATTGGAGGTCTTCCCTTCTCATGCCTCTCTGCCTGTTGGAACTATTTTGAAGTTTTTCTCGAAGCTGTAGTTGGGAATCATCCCATCCGATGGCATCACTATTGTGGGGCCGGCTTTCAACTCATTGTATAGCTCGTTGTACTGCTTAATTTTCTTACGTGTGCTTCTCCTTTGGCCAGTCCACTGGTGACTGATCTATATTCGCCTTGTTTGTAAATGCGAAGTAGCGGTATGTTCAGCAAGTCTTCTGAAGAGGTGGTTGTTGGGATTGTTGTCATAGCTCCCGTGGCAACCAGGCAAGCTTGCAGTTTAATGCTCGTTAGCCTTCGGATCGCCCCAGCATGCTGAGTCTTTGGCCATCATACCACCAAGCCATATGCTATCATGGGTTTAATGACACTGATCTGTAGGTATGTTATCATTTTTGATTGTAGCCCCAGTTTTTCTCACATGTACTTCTGCAAAGGTTAAGGAGTATCGTGCTCTTTTGGATTGTTTTCTGTAGATCTTGATTTAATTTCAGCTTGTGATCAAAAATAACTCCCAAGTATTTTGCCTCTTGTGCAAATGGAATTTCTATCCCATTCAGAACTGGTAACTTTAGTCCTCTCAGTACTTTCTTTCTGGTGAAGACAACTATAGTGGTTTTAAGAGGATTCACGTTGAGTTTCACCTCTTGGCACCATTTGTTTATTATGTTTAGAGCCGTTTGTGTGAGCTCCAATACAGTTCCTGTGAATTTGTCTATTGCGATACTCGCGAGGTCGTCGGCATACCCTAAACAGTAAATGTCTTTGGATGCTAGCCTTATCAATAGTTCATCCACCTGGGTAGCCTAAAGAAGAGGTGATTATATTTTTCCTTGTGGGCATCTCTCACCAGTTCTAGCTGTGACAGTGGTTTCGCAGATTGTGATATGATTACTCTTTTTCCCAGACTGGCGTTTATTCACTGGCATAGGAGGGATGGAACCATTTCCTTCTCAATAGCCTTGGTGATTGACTTTGTTGATGAATGTGGACAAACATCACTATCTCTTTATCCTCAAGGGTTTCTGTAAGTAGCCTATTAAGATCATCCAGTGCCAAATCTGTTGATTTACTTGGCTGGTACGTATATTGTTCTGAGCTGTTCTTCAACCTTCTGCGAGGATTCTTCCAACTCCATGAGAGTACCGCTCTCAAGTGATGTGTGCTTCTTGAGACAGCTCACACCTTGTGGGTATTCTGCCTCCACCTCTTCGGCTTCCACGGTCATCGGGGTGGAGACTCCACTTTCACTCGTGATTGTGCCTTACTTCGGGCCATGTTTTCCTTTAACCTGGAATTTGATTCTCCCTAGATTATAGTAAGCAGACATGTCTATTTTATCGATTTCCTTGAGGGATTCGTTGTTATCAATTTTCCAAATTCTATAGTTTTTTAAATTGTATGGATAAAAATGAATTATGTAATGATAGGAAAGCTGGTTAACAATTGTTTCAAATGAATCTTCTTAGTTTGTACCTGTGTTGATGTATTATTCTGTTTCAGAAAGTCAAGTCATGAGTGAAAACCCCCCTTTCAAAAATGCAACTGCCAGGACGAAACTCCATCCTGGAGAAGAAGTGGTGATATCAGGTAACTCGAAATGACATTATACTAATTTAAGTATCTTCTACGAACAATATTTCTATTTATTTATTTATTTAACATCCCTACAGTTCTTAGAAAAAAAACCAATTACCAGAAATTTCGTTCCACTCACTGCCGTCTGGCCAGAGTCTTTGACTCTTGGCTCAAAGAGGAGCGGCATATTCCAAGCTGGGCTGTCGAGGGGTACACTGTGCTACTTCCAAAGAGTGGAGAGTGGAGACTTGTCTCATCTCAAGAACTACCGGCCGATCACTTGTCTGAATACCTGCTACAAGTTATTTACACGTATCTTAAATTTATCTAGGTTGTTGAGATCGATCGATCTGGTAATGGCATGGAGGGTTGCCGGGAGAACCTGGTCATAGATAGATCTATCACTCAGGACTCCATACTCTACAAGCACAACCTTTCCTTGGCCTGGATTGACTACCGCAAGGCATTTGATTCAACATCACATGAGCTATTATTATACTTGTTCCAATGCCTTGCGGTAGCAACCCCACTAGTGAGATGCATAGACCATCTATTGCCACTCTGGAAGACTCAGTTTGCCATCACATCAGGCACACGACGAGTCTTGACAGAATTGGTGACATTCGAGAGGGGTGTTTTCCAAGGAGACTCCTTGAGTCCACTCTTGTCCAACATCTCACTGCTGTCGCTCTCCATTGCTTTAAGACGGACTCCTGGATATTACTCTGGATCACCGAACAGCCTGAGGCATCAGATCACCCATTTATTTTACATGGATAATTTGAAACTGTATGCCTCTGGGGAGAAAAACCTCCATCAAGCTCTCAACGTGGTTCAGGAATATACACGAGCCGTAGGCATGGACTTGGGATTGGACAAATGCGCAGTTTTTCATTTGAGGAGAGGACGGTCTCCGGAAGTGCACGAGAATATGCATCTTGCCGACGGAAGCTTCTTTAAGCACCTTGATGCTGGAGAGACCTATCGATACCTGGGAATTGAACACCGCCTTAATTATGATGCTTCCCAGGTAAAGGTGGCTCTCCGCGGCATGTACAGAAACCTTGTTCGAAAGATTTGGTCTTCCGAACTTACGAGTGGGAGCAAGACGTCTGAAACAAATATCCTTGCCGTTCCAGTACTGCTCCACTCTTTTGGAGTGATGAAATGGACGGTCGATGAGCTGCATAGTCTCGACAAAGACACCCGGAAAATGATGCATATCCATCACAGTTTGCATCCTAGATCGTCCATTTCCCGCATTTATCTCCCACGTCACCGGAGAGGTAGGGGACTCCTCAGTCTGGAGGGTCTGCATCCAAGTGTGGTTCTGGTATAGCTTGTAAAGTTCTTAGGAGTTCGGACCTTCTCTTATGCCTTGTCAAAAGTTACGAATTGGCCGGAGTGGAGGCAGCACAAAAAGCTGCGGAAGAACTTGGTCTCGAATTCCAGATCAGTCGAGAAGGCAGACTAGAGGGCAACCTCGAGTACCAACCTTCTCGCCTAGATAAATGCCGCGGAGCAAGATCTTTTGCCCAGGCGGCATGTTGACAAGCCGATACAAGGTGTTTTCTATCGAAACATCGAAACGCTTGACTTGTCAACTAGGCTGACCTTCGGCTACCTAAGGTCAGCCGGGCTCACATTCGAGACTGAGGGATATACCGTAGATTACCTAGATGGCGTAATTAACACCTTGGTCTATCGCCGCAATGGGATGGGTGTGCAGGTACCTGATGTCAGCTGCAGGGTCTGTCGAAAGGCGCCTGAGACGCTTTTCCACTTGCTCTCCGCATGTCCGGCAAAAGCGGCCTCGGCATACGCCCTACGGGTGCTGTATTACCATCTAAGGATGGAATAGACCACGAGCCGGTGCTGCCTTACATGCCAGGAGATATTGAGTCCGTTGTCGGAAACAAAAAATGCAAGATCTACTTTAATTACCCGTTTCCGACCGTCAAGTCCATTCAAGCAAATAGGTCTGACGTTGTCCTCGATGAACTAAGCAAGATTATGTATGTCATCGAATTCTCTGCTCCGGCAGAGAAGAATATAGTCTTGAAAGAGGAGGAAAAATGGACAAGATATCAAGATCTCCTGTTCGAGCTCCGCACGCTATACCCAGGCCACAAGGTCGTATTAGTGGTTCTGATCATCGGTGTTTTGGGCGGAATTCGGTCTTCCCTGCGTTCGAACTTGAAGATCACTCCGGCCGGTGAGAACTCGGCGCAGATCTTGATAGACCGGATGCAAAAGGCAGTCATTCCGGGTTCAATGAGAATACTTAGGGCACACGACTCAGGAACATGAAGCTACTTACCGACCGGTGGGGAGGAGTAGCTTCGGTTAACCAACTTTTGGGTTTTCTGTCGCGACTGCTGCGATGTCGTCTAAATACAGCAATAGTATTAGCAAAAATATCACAATTTATGCTACGTTTGTTACATGAAATACACGTTTCTATTAATGGCCAGTTACTGTGTCTGTTAGTCCTACTAGCTGGAATATGAAATAAAGAGAGACTGGAATGTCTTGTACGTATATCAGGTATTCTAAATTTAATTTGAGCTAGTAATGCCATATCTTTAATTTTGTCATTTACGAATTGAACATTCAAATTTTTCTTTGCAGGTATGTCTGGTAGTTACCCTGATTGCGATACCTTGACAGAACTCCGAAATGCTCTAATGAACAAAGTTGATCTTATGAGTGAAGACGAAAGGCGATATGAAAACCATCATCCAGAACTTCCTCGAGCATCTGGCAAAATAAGAGAACTTCGGAAATTTGATGCAGGATTTTTTGGTAAAGACCAAGTATTTGTTTACGAAAGCTATTTATGGTTATTAATATTAGTCTGTAAGAGGTTAGACGAAAATTGACGATTTAATAATACTGCCTTAAAAATTTGTTTTACATTCACATGACAGTTATTTCCTCAAATATTCAATTGAAAAATTGAGGCCTTCTAAACAATTTATGCAACTTGACAGTTTTTCAACATGCATATTTTCCGAGTTACAGACAGTTTTCTTTCACAAGTGCTATTTCAATCATTTTACCTAAACTAATTATTGATAAGAAGTCTTATTTTAACAGTTTGTATCACCCTCACACTTTTATCATTAAGAAATGAAAATGTTGAAAAATTGTTTGGAAGAATTTTCTACTAGTTCAATTTGTTTTAACATAGTTTTAATATATAGATTTGATATTTTTTCACAATAATACATATCAATTCATTGTATTCGTCGATTTTTTTTGAATATTTTTCAATGTACCATACAGGCTGGTCCAGTTTTGGAAGCGGAAACCTTACAGGCAGACAGATAACAACAAAATAATATCAGTTTGTGCTATAAACTATATTCGAAAAATGCTTCGTTACAATATACAGACTGTCAAAATTTTTATAAAAAAACTCAGATTTAATAATATTTTTAAAACTACTTTAGATATTTAGATGAAATTTGGCACGTTTGAATAAATAATTTAAATACATCTTTTTACGTTAAAAATATTATTTTACTTCCACCAGTGGCTTGCTTACAGACACATCTTCGGCTATTTTTCATAAAAAATATAGTACGCCACTGAATTTTTTAGAAGCAAAAATTATTTCTAGATTCCTTGTTCAATTTACAAACGGCTCTTTACTTTTTTCTGTTTGACCCATCGTTCACCAGTAAAAAATTAAAATTCTTTAAGCAGCTGGAATTCAGACAAATTTCAATTTGTCGTAGTAGTTCATTAAAAAACAACTACTACTTTAAGTGTTCTTTCATTTTGTTATGACAGTTGATTGAATTGTGTCAGGTGATTTAATTTCGAGTTATTGTTAACGTTGTTATTAGTGTTGCGCAAGTATTAATCTGAAAAATGCTTTTTTCTAACAACGAATACGCATTTTGCTGCGGATTTTGTGATGCAAATGCAGAAGCGGCAGTTCGTGAATATCGTAGACGCTATCCAAATAGGAGAGTTCCAGATGCTCGCGTTTTCACCAGAATACATCAGAATTTTCGTAGCTTTGGCCTGCGTGTTAATAACGAACGGAACATAAACCGTCGATATATTATTCACAATAATCGTATACTTCGTACTTTTGATAACAATTCGAGGCTGAGCTCTCGGAAAGCAGCTCAGAACCTTCACATACCGAAGTCTACAATATTACGAACACTACACGATCACCACAGACATGCATATCACCTACAGCCTGTTCAGGATTTGCATCCTGGTGATGCTGAAAAGAGAATAAGATTTTGCCAGTGGCTTTTAAACTGAATGGAAGAAAATCCTGACTTTCTCCATAAGATTCTTTGGACGGATGAATCCTCTTTTACTGGGGTAACAAATTACCATAATACCCATATTTGGGCACATCAGAATCCCCTAGAAATTCGGCCAAGATCATTTCGAAATGAATTTTCCGTAAATGTTTGGTTGGGTGTTATTGATATTAATGTTTATGGTCCACATTTCCTACCCCCAAGGTTGAACTCGCAACTTTTTATGGAGTTTCTTAACAATAATCTGCAGGATTTACTCATTAATTTAAGGCATGAAAGTTGGATACAACTGGATGGAGCTCCCCCGCATTTTGGAATAGTTGTAAGAGAATGGCTCAATACCAATTATCCTCGGCAATGGATTGACCGGCTAGGGAGGAATGACGTGGCTAATGGTATTGGACCCCTGGCCACCCAGGTCACCGGATCGTAATCCGCTAGACTTTCACGTTTGGGACACTATTAAAGATAAAGTCTACACTAATCCCGTATTAACAAGGGAAGATTTAGTTTTAAGAATTCAGCAAGCCTGCAATGATATGCGGCAAAATCCGCATGAAGTATCTGCTGCAGTAAATGCGTTAGTGAGCAGATGTCGAAAATGTATTGAGGTGGGTGGACTACATTTCGAGTAATTTTGGTGATTTTACCTTCAATTTTCTTTCATTTTGTTATTGTTGTAAGCCACTAATTGAATTTCTTATTTTCGTTTTTGTTTAATTGTTTTTCAGAAATCAGGTATTTAAATTTTTTACTGGCAAACGATGTGTCAAACGAAAAAGAGTAAACAGTCTTTTTTGTTCTAAATTGAACAAGGTTTCTAGAAATAATTTTTGCTGAAAAATAGCCGAAGATGTGTCTGTAAGCACGCCACTGGTGGAAGTAAAATAATACTTTTTATGTAAAAAGATGTGTTAAAATTATCTATTCAAACGTGCCAAATTTCATTTAAATATCTAAAGTAGTTTTAAAAATATTATTAAATCTGGATTTTTTTATAAAAATTTTGACACCCTGTATCTTTGTGACGAAGCATTTTTCGAATACAGTTCATGGTACAAACTGATATTATTTTGTAGTCATCTGTCTGCTTGTAAAGTTTCCGCTTTCGAAACTGGACCACTGTATATTTAGTACTTCCGTCGTCGCGAAAAACTATCTGTAACTCGGAAAACATGCATCTAAAAAAAAATTCAAGGGACAAAAATTGTCCAGAACGCCTCAATTTATACGTCGGGATTTGTTCAATTTTTGAATTAAATATTTTTGAATTAAAATCAATTTACGTGTTCTAGCTTTTTTCAAGTCTCCTGTTAAAACGATATAAATTTTATTTCACATATTTGACCAAACCGGTATGTTATTTGTTTTATTTAATGAGAAGATAGTTGAGAATAAGTTTTATTTGTACAGGTGTGGACCATCAATTGGCTAATTTTGCGGATCCATTACAGCGAATTTTTCTTGAAAGAGCAGTAGAAGCTATTTACGATGCTGGAATAAACCCCGAAGAACTCGAAGGTACGAACACTGGGGTAGTCGTAGGGTGCAGCTATTCAGAAACAGAAGATTATGCATACAAGAATAGGAATATGACTAATGTCGCCGTTACCGGGTGAGGATTTATTCATTTTCCCTATTTTAAATCAAATCTGGATGTTGGTAGAGAAAAAAAAACATCAAGCCTGATGAATTCTTAAAAGTGAAGAACGAGAGTGATTATTTTTTTATTAATTTATTTTAGTTCATTTTATTAATTTGTAGCTTTAGTGCTACATTTTTCAGGATTAAAAACGGTATAATTTGTTTATATAAGTTAGTTAGGTATTTGTTGATAACAATTAACGTGTTGACCAAATGCTGTCTGATTGATCTCAAAATAAAAAACTATTTTAATAAACAATAGTGAATCAAAAAATATTTTTTGTAAAAAAAATAATACCTTAATTAACATAACAACACTGAATCTACACATTAAGGAAAATAGACAATTTTCCCAAAACCATTTTTTTTGTACAGGTTGACTGATACTAATTCACGTAATTATTTCATACTTTTTCCGTATTATTTCAGTTATCAGAAATCCTTCATGACACATAAACTGAATTAAAAATTAAGAAAAATAGATAATTTCTTCCAAAACTACTTTTTTCTAACAGGTTCACTGAATTATTTAAGGATACAGTCGATTATTCTAGTGTCCTGCCATTTACGTAATTATTTTATATTTTTTATGTTTATTTAAGTTTCCAGAAATCTTTCATGCCACATAAACTTAATTACAAATTAGGAAAAGTAGACAATTCCTTCCAAAACCACTACATTTTGTACAGTTTGACTGGGCTATTTAAGGATACACTAATACTAATTTACGTAATTATTTTATACTTTTTCCTGTTCATTTCAGTTACCAGAAATCGTTCATGCCACATAAACTGAGTTATTCCTTGAAATTCAATGGACCATCCATGAATGTAGACACAGCCTGTAGTAGTTCTCTAACTGCTTTGGAACACGGATATAATTTAATTTTGAATGGTGATTGCGACAGAGTCATCGTTGGAGGAAGTCATCTAGTTCTCCATCCCAATATGACACTACAATTTGCACGGTAAGTGACGTAGTTTCTTGATGTTGATACCTGTTTGGTGGATGAATCAAACCATTTTTCTTGGTTCAACACTCCTGATCGTAAGTTCGCTCAACGCTTCCATTGTTTTCTCTCTAACGGACTGTCTGGGGAACAATTACAACAATGAAAATATCCAATCCCGCTTCTAGAAATTTACCTTCTATTACCAAAATTCCAACACTTGCGGCTCTTGGTAGTCACACATGTTCCTAGGTAGCATGCTAGCTAGAGCTGCTAGAGAAAATAAAGCATATTTTTTGTATTTGAGAATACAGCCCAAAGGGAGTTATAATTAAAAAAAATAGAACCGATCCTACATGATCAACCATTACACAATCTAAAATCAGCCAGCTTTCACCATATTTCGCAGTACTCTGTTTTGAAACATTTGGATCTATTCAAAGTGGCACTGTATGGTATACCCCCAAAGTTGTATCCCATAAAAAGCCTGATAAGTTTTAAAAGGGGGTTTACAGGTAGACAAATAAGAATCTTATTTTGGCTTTCGACCTAGAGGTCAATACAATTTAGATATTTTATGCCTAGTTCCTCACGGTTTCCTTCATTCCATCTCTATTTCGTGTCCAGTGTTAAGCCCATATATTTTTGTTGACCATTGCATTATTTTATGCTTCCCTATTGGTGTTTAACGATTAATTGATTTATGTTTTAATGTTTTCCAGTTTAGGTGTAATCAGTAAAGAAGGTCGATGCAAAGTATTTGACGAAGCTGCTGATGGTTATGGTCGATCTGAAACAATAGCAGCACTTCTCCTCGAGAGAGCTTCTATTTGTAGAAGAATGTATTGTCAGGTAATTGTGCAATTGAAACGAGTCAATTTTAAAAACTACTATTACAAGCACATTTGTTGTGAGTTGTTACAATATTGTGAAAAAATATCGAACGGAAAAATACGAGGCCAAAGAGACAAGCACCTGAAAAACGAAACAATCTCCTTATAGCCATCTCATCTAATTTTTCGATCTCTACCAAATAATACGATTCCGGCAATTCTTCAAAATAGGCGTTTGCTTCAGTGATGACCTCATCGTACGAGCCAAATATCTTTACGCCGAGTCATTTCTTCAAGTTTAAAGATAGATAAAATCGCAGGAGGTCAAATCTGGAGAATATGGTGGATGACGAACCAATTCGTAGCGCAATTTATGCAATTTTGCCATTGCGACTGCGGACCTGTGCGCCGGTGCGTTGTTCTGGTGCAAGAGCGCTTTTTTCTTTTTCAAATGTGGCTGCTTCCGCTTCAAATCGGCGTTGAATCGATCTAACAGCTTTGCATAATATACGCCGGTGATCGTTTTGTCCTTTTCAAGGTAATCGATATGGACGATACCGTGTGAATCCCAAAAAACTGTCGCTATGACTTTGTGTCCGATAAACTCACTTTGACCATTGTCTGCTTCGATTCGCCAGGACAAGTCCACTGTTTCGACTGTCCTTGTGTGTTGTGATGGATCCACGTTCTGTCTACAGTTACGAAACGGAGCAAAACGTTCTTCTTATCCCGCTTGAACATTGCCGAACACTCCTTTGAAGTGGTCACACGTTCGTACTTGTTGTTAACAGAGAACAAACGCGGCATCCATCTGGCAGATAGCTTTCTCATATTCAAAAATTTATGCAAAATGTTCCGTGCCCGTTCGGTTGAGATGCCTATTAGGCGGAAGTCATTTAGAAAAAATGTTACCATTTTTGTTCTTCTAATGTGCATTTTAGCATTTCTACAGAGGAAAATGCATCCCTTTCAGGCGATAATATTAAAAATGTTGAAAAAATGTCCAAACATAGCCAAAATTTCTCGCTCGGAGGTTTTTGAAGCCGTTGAACACGATTCCGGTGTAAGATGTACACTACGAAGAACCTGGGGCTCAGGACTTCCTGGTACTATCGTCGTCTCCAGGGAATTCGCAGAAATACCTTCTGCAAAAGGATGAAACCTGCTAGGGAGGTTCTCTTGAGCATACGGGTCATGACCATGACACTCAATAATCACCTGGTGGTCAGGATACCCTGATGACCTAGGTCATCTCCATGGATTGCGATTCCGGTGCTAGATTCGATCTACGATAACAACAGTTTTGACTGTTCTGAGCCTAATATGTAATGTGAAGTTTGCATATGTGTAAAATTTTTGTAAATAACTTTATTTCATATTTATACAATAACGGATATATCAAAACAATTTGTTTGTAGGTTGTGCATGTCAAATCGAATTGTGATGGATACAAAGAACAGGGAATAAATTTTCCTTCGAAAGAATTTCAAGCTCAATTACTGGAAGACTTCTACGAGGAATGTCAGGTGGATGTTAACGACATTTCGTACTTGGAAGCTCATGGCACAGGTGAAAACACCATCATATCATTTAATATAATTTTCGTACAAAATAAACTTTGAATTATAGGCACATATGTTGGAGACTCTGAAGAAGTTGGTGCCATAGATTCCGCCATAGCACAAAAACGGAAAGAACCTCTACTCATTGGTTCGGTCAAGTCCAATTTGGGGCATAGTGAAACCACTTCTGGCATGAATTCTCTAGCAAAGGTATATTGATGTTCTAAACATTCTTAACAATCAATTCGCCATACTTTTCATAGTCTTCACAAGCGTAGTTTTGAAGATGTTAATTTCAAGTGAAAATTTTTTTTCTAATAAAAATGTCGGTACATTTCTAAAATGATTAATTAATTCAAATTGATCATAACCATGCATCACATATACTCTTGAATAAACTATGTATCACTGTAAATAAGAAGCACTTCTTCACTAAAAACTGTTAAGGTAGGTTCTTTCAAGTAGCCATCATCAGAGTAAACTAAATTATAAATCAAAAGTGCTAATTGGTAGCTGAAAGGTCCCCAGTACTTTAACAGTATTTTTGGTGAATAACCATGATTGTTTCTTATTTATGGGGTTATAGTGTATTCAATCTGTTATAGCATATGACACTATAAATAAATATAATTGTTCCCATATCTCCGTTTCTTCTTAAAAAAAATAAATATGCCCTAGTCCCGATGTACATGAGAGTGTAATATCTATTCGTGAATGTACAAATAAAATATGAGATGTCTGTTATGTTACTTCTGGATTCCTCAACTAAATCTCAATTGGCATTATATCCTGCTGAAATATTCGAAATATGGAACAAGATAATTCAATTCAAAGTTACCAAAGAACAACCTCTCTATAAAGGGCCTGGATTATTGCAGGAGGTCTTTCAGTACATTTTTTCAGTGTCAATGGAAGGAAGAACTCCTGCTGTAATAATCCAGACTACTTTCAAATTCATTGTTCGATTTTTTCGGTTACATGCTCAATTTTCCACGAGAATTTGTTATAATCATTACTCAACCAAATCAATCAATTGATTATTGTTTTTTGGTTTCATAGGCCATTATTACATTTCACACCAACGTAATCCCACCAAACATCAACTACAATAAACCAAAATCTACCATTACTAGCATTCACGAAGGCAGGATACAAGTAGTCCAAGAATGTACACCTCTCGACAGTAATGGGCTTGTTGGTAAGTTACCGGCTTGCTTAAACCTGAGTCTGATTAGGCTGTTTACCAAACGCCAGCTTAAATCATGAGGTCTATATTAACCTTCAGTAAGGATATCAAATTAGTCAAATATTCCAGTAAAAGAAGCCCAAAATCGAGCGGACTAAGGAACATTTTTTCTTATGGACCGATTTTGATCTGTGAGAGCTCATTCGATTCGTCTTGACACGTAGATTAAAAATTACCACTTTTGGTCCTTCACAAATTGTTTATTTTGCTAATAAACAATAAATGGTGGCAAAAAAGTTTTAACGCTATTTTCCATTGATTTTAGGCAGGTAAAGTGTTTTTTTTTTATTATTTGACCGATAAACAGTGTTTATCCAATGTTTATAACAATGTGTCAATTGACTATTTGTTAATTATCCATTTCTTAGTTAACTAAAGAGCAACAAAATAAAAGTTTTCAAAATATTCGACATTAGACTCATTTTCGGATGATTAGGACTTGGATAAATGTTTTTTCATATCAAGGAGAGGTTAGATTCTGAAATAAAAAAAACGAACATTTTAAATTATATTTAAATTAGTTTTATTAAATTAATACAAAATATTGAATGATTATGTATATATTATTCATTACTATCATCATCATCATTTTCATCATCGTCATCTCAATTATTATATCCGAAACTGATCCTAGTGTCGAATATTTAGAAAACTTTTATTTTCTTGTTCAGTGGTTAACTGAGAAATTGTTTATTAACTAATTATATTAGCAACTAACTAAAAAATTGACTTCAACTTCATGTTTAGCAGGTTCATATCATCCGAAAATGACCCTAACTAAGAAATTGTTTATTAACTGATTATATTAGCAACTAATTGAATAATGGACATCAAATTCATGTTTGGCAGGTCTAATTATCCGAAAATGACTCTAATGTCGAATATTTTTTTAAATTAATTAACCAAAAAATAGCTTATTAACAAATAGTCAATTAACACATTGTTATTAACATTGAATAAACCATATTTATCGGTCAAATGAATAAAAAAATACACTTTACCTGCTTAAAATCGAGGACCAAAAGTGATAAGCTTTGATCTAGGTGTCAAGACGAATCGAATGAGCCTTCACAGATCAAAATCTGTCCATGATATAAAATTCTCCTTATCAAGTTCCCCGTTTACTGGACTACAATTTCAATACAAATAATATCCAATTTTAGGTATTAGCAATTTTGGATTCGGGGGCGCAAACGTTCACACCCTACTAAGAACAAACAAAAAAGTTAAAATAAACAATAGCTCGCCAAAAGATGACATTCCGCGGCTGGTATGTGTTAGTGGGAGAACGGAAGAAGCAATTCTGACCATATTGGATGATTTAAAACACCGACCATTAGATGCAGAATATGTGGCGCTGTTTCATAAAATTTACAGGTAAGCAAAGATTACTTGAACTATACTAATGCCATATTGACAATGTATCAAAATTTTAAAATATCATCAAATAAAACAATAATGGAGCCACTTTCCAATCTCAGAATTACTGTCTTGGTGTTCTTGTGATAAATCTAGATTTTGAATTTTTCTGTACAATGCTCGAGTTAAGTGGATCGACACCCAGTAATTTTAGCATTTGAATAAATTTCTAACACTGCATTATGAATAGATATCTCAAAATCTACTATATAATCACAATACTCTTTAATTTTTGATACTCAAAACCTATATGTTTTTCCACTTTTGTCTTAGTAATCGCCCAAACAATAGCTCATTAATATATTCTTCATATTTTCAGCAAAGATACACGTTCTCAACTTTGTAGAGGTTACACAGTAATTTCCAAGACTGGAGAAATTTCAAGATCATATACAAGTACACTGAAGAAGCGGCCATTCATATTGGTATTCGATTCTTTCATCGGCACCTGGCATCATATAGTTAGACAGCTATTATCAGTACCCATTTTCGCTGCCACTATACAAAGGTAGGTGCTCACTGAAAAGTTGAGAGAGGAAAATCTCAACTCAACTGCTGATGATTCTATCCACAAACAATTCAACCAAGCCATAATCTTTCAACCATTTTCATAATTCTTTGGACCTTTGTAGGTTGCACACTATTCTGCAGCGAAATGGAATCAACATTACCGACATTTTACTTAACGAAGATAAGAACGTTCATCCGGTCGTACGAGCCATTTTGGGGAGCTTTGCCGTTCTGATTGGATTAGTGGACATTCTTCTCGCGCTAGGGTTGAAACCGGATAACGTTTATGGGAACAATCTTGGTCTTTTGGCTGCAACTTATTTCACAGGACAAGTGACGTTTGAAGATGTTACTTCTTCGGCTTTAGAAATCGCACAAAATTTCAAAGAGTGTTCACGAAACTGGATCGTGCAAACCAGGGAAATCAAAGTAAGTGTTCTTCATTTACATTGGGACCAGTAAGTTTGGTTAGAGAAGATGAACTGAAGTTATGAATATGAGACTACTTGAGTTCGCAAAATGGCGACACCAAACCAAACGAAAACAAGAAAATTAGAAATGTAGGACATATTTATTCTATATGCTGTGCCACTGTCACTATCATGATCTTTTCAAAATTCTTTGGTTCTATTTTGTCTCGAGAGGTATTTCTATATGTCTAATTTTTTTAGGATGAAGAGATAATAGCTAACGGCATTAGTAAAAAAAACCGAAATGAAAGTAAATATAACACCAAAATGGATAAGATCATTATACAAAATATCATCAATGGCAACAAACCTAATTATACGAACGATGTATGCACTGGTTCAGAGTTAATTTTGAAGAACAAACAAGTTTTTTGTGAGTAGCGTATTTTCTCCATAGTTCTGATCTTAGATGGTTCAGCAGAAGCCTTATTAATGTTAATAACGTTTCCTTTCAGCATCTGTAGTTATGAAGCAGTTGAAACAAATATCCACTGACTCACCCAAAGATCTATCGACCAGAAAACAATTTAGTGACTTAGATGATGCTGTACCAGAGAGAGCCGTCGTCTTGGAGATAACATTGGGCAAAAGACTGACTTATACAAGCATTGAATGCCTCAGATTACAATTATCGGAAATCGATATTGTCGTCAGTTTGGTAGAAAATTTGGGAACGTAAGTGTAGATCCGTATCCCTACGAAGTAAAGGTCCGTGCACAGCTAAAGTCCAACCTATTCGAAAAATATGAAAGGAGATCCTTCCTAATAATTATGGACCCATTGCCCTATTATCTGTGATCTCTAAATTGATGGAGAAAGAAATTAATATCGTGAGTGGACGGAGATATGGCCTTCGTCAACAGAGATCAACAGGAAACCTCCTTACCTACGTAACACATGTATGTCAGAAATCTATTATAAAACATGTGGAATCTCTGCTTCCATCACTGGATATGTCCAGAGCATTTGACCAAGTCTTGCACCAAAGCTTTCTTGGGAAATTTCCGTCATATGATTTGCCCCTTCAATCCGTGTGTTGTTTGACGGAGTATCCTTCGATACAACGCTGGTGTTCCACAGGGACCTGTCTTGGTACCAACTTTGCTTCTGCCCCATAACAACGATCTGCTGGAAGTGACCATCTGTCCCATTCACAGCTTTGCATTTTTTCGTGTTATTTTGTTAGTTTTGTAATAAATTTTTCTTCAGCAATTGAAAATCGGGCTTAAGCATTATTGTGCTTATTTTGCCTTCCTAGATATGTCCTTAAAATATTTTCATTGCCTCCTGTATATCCACTGAATTTTACCAGGACTACAATATGTAATTTCTGATTCAAGGTTGTACGAATGTGGACATAATTTCGACATGGCCAAGCTATATCCTGAGATTGAGTTTCCGGTTAGCCAACAGACCCCGATGATTTCTCCTTTGATCAAATGGGAACACTCTAGAGATTGGTTCGTCATGTCTTTCAAGAAAGGCAATTTAACAGTCAATCAAACTCGAAAAACCATCCAGATAAACTTGAAAGAAGTCGTTAATAACTATTTAACTGGGCATGTCGTAGATGGTAAGTAAAAATTCTGAATAACATGGCAATATTCAATAATCACGCTGTCATGTTGGTGTGAAGGACCTGTATACATCTCCAAAATATCGATTCAGTTGATGAAGGTGAAAGTTTCAATTCTTGTCTTCTGGTGTAAGCTACCAAATTTCTCTTCCAGGTAGGAATCTTTTCCCAGCTACTGGATACCTTTTTATATTATGGGACTTCTTGGCCGCCAATGCTAGTATGATAACGGAAGTTGATGTTACCTTTGAAGACGTAAAATTCATAAGAGCGACGAATTTACCCAAAGATACTGTCCTGGAATTAGGAATGAGCATTAACATCTGTAGTGGACATTTCGAGGTTAGAATGTTTTTTTTTTACTCTAATAATACTGAGATACGAAGATTGGTTGATTAATCCTTACAATATCCATGAGATGGCGCTCGGAGGATCAAAACTGAGAAGTACCATCTCTCAATAGACTGCTATCAAATTTTTCTATCCTGCCCATGGTTTCATTTTCACAATATGTTGAAGCAAAAAACTTTCGCTATTTCCAGACAACGGATAAGAAAGGGCCGAGCAGGATGAGGTTTATGGCACCAAAAAACCAACCAGGCTACATACTTACTCCTAGCAGGTTCTTCATTCTTGCATTCTTGATTGTCATTGTCAGTAGAATTTATTATTCGAATAATTTGATGTTGGAATTGTTGCTTTTTGCAGTTGAGCACTGTCAATCCCGCGCATTTGAGTCTGATTAAATAGTATTTCAACATGTAAACCAATGAAATGAAATATTTCCAAACAGTAGATGAATTCCGGGCAATGCAATGTTTCAATAAACCACTTGGTCTAAACATTCTTTAAAAGAGTCCTGGTGTTCAAATAATGTGTTCCCAGATCGACTTTTGAAAATCTAGCGTGTAGGAGCAGCGCGTGGTAATCACGTTAGACTATTTCATCAAGAATTACCGTTCGTTTTGGCGATCGAGAAAAAGCTTGAAAATGACTGTAAATTTCCATAGAAAATTTTTACTTCTTTATTGCACTGGGCCGCTCGTTCAATAAATAAATTGAATTGATGCGCGTAACAGTGAACATAATGTGCATTGGAAATGTTCTCTTGAAAATGGCTTGGTCACCATTTGTCTTACCACTCATCACGAACGCCCCACCGTAATTTTGAGGGAATAGTTTATTGTTATACCCAGAAGGAGAATTTAAAATAGTTTGCAATTCATTCAGCAATGTTTTTGTTAATACATCAGCATTATGTTCACCAGGCTTAAAAAAAGACCAAAAGCGTTCAAAAATTTGTCCATTAAACACGTATCAAATAATAACAACCATTTGCTGATGATTAGAGGTGTCTGTAGTTTCATCGACCTCCAACGCAATCAAATTTGCAGATTTAATTTCTTTGTAATATTTCC
Source organism: Endomychus coccineus (assembly GCA_958510875.1). Classification (NCBI taxonomy): domain Eukaryota; kingdom Metazoa; phylum Arthropoda; class Insecta; order Coleoptera; family Endomychidae; genus Endomychus; species Endomychus coccineus. Next base: position 20,023,506 of record OY294070.1, on the reverse strand, counting down.
TGCTTGTAAATTTGTAACATTCCATCTAGCAATTCGTTCTGAATAGTTTTTGAGACGAACCTTCCATACATTTTGCAAGCACAGCGTCTAATTCAGCTGCAAAGTTGATTAAGCTCACATAAATACCTGTAACAATTTCATATGGCTGCATTACTTACAAATAAATACCTGCACGGTATATTTGACCTTAGAGCAAGTATGATTGAGGATTGAAATCAATAATGATGGTTATTTCTAGATATTACACGGTGATTCTCTAGTGGTAACTGGAATAATCAAGAAAGGTTCGTCTGAGACTACGTTACCCGTATTGCCGCTCCTTAAAAGTGACATGATGATGACAACTAAAGATATTTACAAAGAATTGAGATTGAGAGGCTATAACTATGAGTAAGTATTCCAAGAGATTTTCATTTGATTCAGGATTTCATCACTTATACTATTTTTTATTCGCAGGAATGATTTCCGTCAACTCAAAGGATGCAACCTCGAAGGTTCCTATGGCCTGGTCCCTTGGAACAACAATTGGGTAACTTTCATCGACCATATGCTCCAACTGAAAATTCTCCAAATCGATACAAGAGGGCTATATGTTCCAGTGAGCATTAGAAAAATCAGCATTAGTGCAAACAAACATATAAATCTAGCCATCGATACGCCTGATATGCCGGTATACTGTTATAAGGATCTTGATATCATCAAGTGAGTATTTTTGATTTTGGAAATTGGAAGGCTATAAATGACAACACAATGAATGAATATTATCCACAACTAGTGCTGATTCCGAATGATTTGAGTTTGACATGAGTACCTCGGAGATCAGTGCTTGGTCTGTTAATGTTCTTGTGCTACATTAACGATTTCTAATGAACTATAAAAGATTGAATACAGTAACAATAATGTTAGAAGAACATCGTGTGAGCCAGCGGTGGAATATTGGCAGAGGGATCGCCAGGAATTTGTCTCGAGGTTTGGTGGCTATTGTCATAGAAAAAGACCTCACTAAGTAAAGAGTTGTACAACTTCGCTGTTCGATAAAAAAAAATAAGTCTAGTAGGAAGAAGTTCGGCAGGTCTCAAGCTTGACAATGAAATCTATCTGGAATCGCTCGTGGTGGAACAACAGACGAGATTTCTGATGAACACCGACCATGAATATATCTATTAAAAGGCAAAGATCTCCCACAATTCTATGATGTTCTAGAGAGGTCAATGAACTCGTAGGTATGACATCATCAATCAATCGAATAGCTCCCTTCTGGATATAATCCAAGAGCTTCAGAGTATGTTTAGAAGCCGAACTTCAAAAAGGTGAACAGTACTCGAGAACAGATCGTATCTGTGCCTTGTAGATTATGAGGAGCTGCTGGGATGTAAAGTAGCTCTTGGTACGGAATAGAAAACCAAGTTCTTGTGAAGCAGTTTCCGCAAACGACCACACTATCGTCCTACGAGAGGGTGCTGTTGGTACTGATCCCGAGCATGGTTATGGAAGACTTTATGAGAATATTCGTACCTGACATCATCATATTAGGGATTGTGGGATCCGCCTCCCTGAGGAAGACGCAAGTTTCAGAATTGGTTACAATAAACTCTACTAGATTATCAAATCCCCATTTCAAAATCTTCACTAGATCTCCAATAATTGCGTCAACCTGTCTCTGCCTCACTCTTCTTGCTCCAATGGATGGTATATGGGATCTAGATGAAAAAGCTGTATGGAGTGTACCATTATCAGCAAAGCTGTGAGGGACAGGTGGTCACTTCCAGCAGGTCATTTATATGGAGCAGAAGCAAAGTTGGTACTAAGACAGATCCCTGTAGAACACCATCATTCATATCAATTGTATTGGAGGATACTAAATCACCATATGGAGTGATCTATCTGAGCTTAATAGTTACCGAGAAAGTTGAAGCGGCAAACCATATGACGGAAATTTCCCAAGAAAGCTTTGTTGCCAAACTCGGTCAAATAATTTGGAGATATGTAATGATACAGTTACAGATTCCCCATGTTTTTCAATACATTTTTGCGATACATGTGTTACGTAGGCTGTCTTCTGTTGATCTCCGCTGACGAAAGCCCGCATTGCCGGTCATTCACGATTTAGGAGCTCTCTGGGTATTGGATGAGCTCGATGTTGATTGCTTTCTTCATAACTTTAGAGATCCCTTATGATAGTGCAATGAATTAAAAATCATCAGGAAGGGTCTTATTTATTTTTTCTGGTATTGTTTGGACTCAAGCTGTCTTCTAGCTGGAAGGAAACATACAAAGTTTGTATGAAAGGTTAAACAACCTGCATGAAATTGGTGATCTGGCACATAGACTCTTTGATATTGAGATCAAGCAGAGTATGCCTAATTGTGTAGTGACGGAAGACAATTTCAGGCATGTGACTATCGATAGTAGCAATATTAGGAGGGTTCTTCCTTTGTGGATACAAAGGGAAATTTGCTGCAAACATTCCAGGAAAAAAGTTTGGCCTTTTCTTGTTGTGTAGTAGCCATTATGCCATCATCTTGGATTAGGGGAGGGAATGAGCTGGAAGTGAAATTTCTACCAATTGTTTTGGCGACAGTTCAAAACAAACGGGAGCCATTCGGGCATTCGATAAGCTTTGATCTTATTTTGCCATTATATGACTCTTTCGAAACGTTTATCGTTCCATTGAACATATTTCTGACTTCAACATATTCTGCTCTGGTATTCAGACATGGGTTACTGCGACAACGACGGTATGCTATTTGTTTGGAAGCGACGGTCGTAGAACATATTTTATTGCACCATCGTTCACCAGATGACGGTGATTTGTTGGTATGGTGTATGAATGTTGTATGAAAGGGTGAACAACCTGCACAAAATTGGTGTTAATCCATTTTGAGAATCTCACTCAATAAGAACACTATTTTGAAACTTCAATTCAATTCCAGATGTGGTGGCATAGAAATACATGGAATGAGAGCTGGCAGCATAGCGAAGAAAAAATCGATGACGGATCCAGTTTTGGAGGAATATAAATTCGTACCGAATGTATGTTGCTTAAGTCTGCAAGAATCTATCAAAGTAAACTTACAGTTGATGATGGAGAGTAATAACAATTTGAAGCCTAAGGTGATCGTATATATTGACGAAGAAGATTTAGAAGAACACCAATCTACAGTGGCTTCTCTCGTTCAAAAAAGTCTGAGTGGAATGCTTCTTGTACAACCTGATGTCAGTGTTTTGTGCAGCAAACCTCTGAAAATAGAGGGTGTTAAGATATCCACCAAATCGTTGAGCAGCGAGAAAGATTGCCTACTGGCCGTTGGAACCAACATTCTAGCAAAACGCGAGGTAAATATAAATATTCCCTTGTGGAACGAAGCCACTAGATCAACTTATAAATCATTCTTTCATTACAGATTCGGGAGCAGATCTTGAAAGTGTTGAAGCCTTCTGGCTACGTATTGTCGCGCGAAAATTTAGATTTCTCAATGGACACCATAAGTGATAAAATCAGTATTATAACAGTACATATAATAGGTGATCAAAAGATGATACTGTTTACCGAAAAAACGACGAGACTCGATTATCAAATTGTCAAAATCGACAACTCGAATTTCGATTTCTTGTCCGAATTGCAGAAATCGCTGGAAACAGATAGTAAAATACTCATCTATGCAGAAAACGAACCAAAAAGTGGTATTTTAGGATTCATGAACTGTCTGAAGAAGGAACCAGGACGTAATAATATCAAGTGCATCTTCACTTTTGACTCTGCACCTGAACTCGATCTCAATAACTCGTTCTATTCAACACAAATTAATAAGAATTTGACGATTAATATTTATAAAAATGGTCGATGGGGTACGTACCGACATATTGATTTAGAAGAAAGTCAACTGCTGGGAAGTAGCCACTGTTTTGCCGATCTATCTACTCGAGGTGACTTATCCAGTTTCAGATGGATCGAAGGACCAATTTCTATCGATCGCTCAGAATCTGGAGAAACAGCAGTGCAGGTTAGTGAACATATCATTTTATGAGTTTATTGATGTTTCAATTATAATTCATTTGGAAAGTATCTGCAGACTCACACTTTTATAATTTAATTCAAGAAGAATCAGCAGTTCTGAATCTCGAACAATTTTTGGTTGCATTTAACTTCTTTGAATTATGAAGCTTATAATTGTCTTCTTATCAACTGTTACTTATTTTTTGGTCAATCCTTTCCAGGTAGCTTATTCGGCGTTGAATTTCAGAGACGTGATGCTTGCAACTGGACGATTGAGTCTTGAGAATCTTTCAAGATTGCAACAGGAGTGCGTGGTAGGTCTGGAGTATTCCGGTCGTGATTTGGAGTAAGTTAAGTAAGGTTGAACTAATTTATATACATCCGTAAGGTAATTTACTTACGCTAATAAGTGCGAAATAATCATCCTTATCGACTATTTTTCCTTACTTTGACTATACCAGAGTGAAACCTATGATGTTCGAAGAACATCGTGAGAGCCAGCGGTGGAATGTTGGGAAAGGAGATAGGCATTCTTATTTTTCTTGCAGGTTTGGAGGTTATAGGCATAGGGAAAGACCTCACTAGGTAAAGAGTTCCACAAGTTCACTGTACGATTGAAACATGAAGTCTGGTAGGAAGAAGTTCGGCAGGTCCCGAGCTTGATAATTAAGGAGCGACTAGTTTGATTACGTCTAGTCTAACCATCAGGGGAATCTCTCGTGGTGTAACAACAGATAAGATTCCTGATGAACACAGACCATGGAAATATTGATAGAAAAGGGAGAGATCTCCCACCTTTCTACGAGGTTCTAGAGAGGTTAATGAACTCGTATGTGTGACGATCGTTCACACGAATAGATCTTTTCTAGATAGAATGAAAGAGCTTCAGAGTATGTTTGGGGAGCCAAACTCCAAACCTGTGAACAGTATCGATAGGTCGAAGCTGTGCTTTGTAGATTATGAGGAGCTGCTGAGATGTAAAGTAGCTCTTGGCACGGAATAGATTACCAAGGTTCTCTGAAATGGTTTTTGCAATGGACCTCACATGATCGTCCCATGAGAGGGTGCTGTTGGTGATGTTCCAGATCATGGATATGGAAGACTTCATAGCAATAGTTGTACTTGACATCATCATATTAGGGATCCGCCTTCGTGGAGGAGACGCAAACTTGAGTTTTGGTTGCATTAAACTCTACTGAATTATCATATTTCCATTTCAAAACCTTTGTATATATTTTTCACTGTTGAACCCCTCGAGCACCCCTCGCCCGGAAATACGAATGGGGAGGTATTTCTCTTCGGAAGTAGTTTACTCTAGGAGGCTTCATCATTAGAATCTTCATAATAACCCTGGAATGGATAAAATGTTGGTTTGGGTAGGGTGACAGGAAAATGGGTATGAGGTTGAGACCGGAAACTTCGACCAAACACTGAAACATGGGGTTGCCCACTTCACAGCATCTTTGTCGTTGAAGTGGTGTTTCACCAGACAACGAGGAAAACATGTACCACCCATGGTTATCCTTTTAGTCGCCTTCCACTGAAAATACTAATAAAGTACTAAGAACCTTTTAGCTACCAAATACCCATTATCAGAGTAAACTAAGTTGAAAAGCAAAATATACGTGTTTGAATACTATTCTCAACAGGAGATAGATCTGAATTCAATAAATTGCTTTCCCGCTTATACATTTCCATCTCTAAGTAACTCAGATATTTGGCCGTACTGTGTTTTAAAAGTCATAACAAACTATGAAATATATTGATTACTGAAGGATTATAAGTGAAACTTTTGAATTTCATTGAATCATTTGAAATTGATGGCTCTAATTTCAAGTGGATTTCATCCCATTTTCCGTTTTTTGTTGGAAATTAACTTATTTGTCAAAGATTTTCAACTTCATTTTTATGGCTGAAAAGAAAATTCAATAATCTATGAACAGGACTACTGCATTCTTAGAACTACTGTACGTGAATCCGCTGGAATATCTACTCGTTTTGAGTAGGTTTCTTGTATATATCGAATTCCAAATGGTGGATAAGGGTGATTATTTCTTACTTATTAATGAATGGTATTGTTTTAAGCGTCATAAAATTGTTCCCATATCTTTCTGCATATACAATCAAATCAATTTCTGCAATTATAATTGATATTATTTTCAGAGGTAACAGAGTAGCTGGTATAGTGAATTCAGGCGCACTGTCCACTTTAGTGTTACCAGATAAAAGCTTCATATGGAAGGTACCTGATGATTGGAGTTTGGAAGATGCCGCCACCATTTCCATTGTGTACTTCACTGTTATTCAAGCTCTCATAATTGTAAGAACCCAACTATCCTTAGAGAATTCCCCTCTAGCTGAAAAACACATTCATTTCTGTTTTAGATACGTATATAATGTTTTACCCTTCTTCAAAGGTACATCAAGACAACTGGATTGTTTTTTATCACTCATCATCAATATATCAACATTAATCTCACTTTGGAAACAGAGGAAGAAGTTTATAAATTACATTTCTTAAACCTTTCCCTCACATACCGAGATATCAAATATATGATATATGGTTGTGGAATCTAAAAAGTGTGTCTTACTTTACGTTTGAAATAATTATGTCATAATTGATTTGAAGTTTCTAAAAGTGCACAATTTCGCAATTTTATACGAATATTGTAACACTCAGAAGTCTTTAGCGCTTTGGACTCCGGGATTTTCACGTGGCTTATCGAAATTAGTAGGTTCGATTTATCTAAAAACATAATTGCATGAACGCCAGACGTCCTATGTAATTAGCTACGAACGAAATCATTTTGACATATGCCTCGAGGAGCTCGCTGCGCGTGAGTTAGAGTTTATACATTTTACCTCGGTCTTGTTAATTTGGGGGCCGTTTCTTTCCCCGTGCGACCGGCGCCAGTTGTAATAAAGTGTTTTTGGCTATGAGATGCTAGCTTTTACCCGCTTCGTGTATATTTTAGTAGCGAGAAAATTCCCTTTGGTACGTCGCACGTTAGACGCGCGTAGTTGAGATCTGAGAATAGCTCAAACTGTTTTAATTGAATTTTCCTATTTAATGGACATTTATCGAAAAAAGAAGGGCCGTCGGACACGGACCGATATTAAATCTAACTACATGGAGCGAAAACGGCACGCGAAAATTTGCCGTAAAGCCGTATTAGGTACAACCAGTTTGCACTTTTCTAACTCGCGTGCTACGAGCTTCTCACGTGAATGTCATTCGATTTACGGAAAATTAACTATTTCAAAACAGTTTTTGACCCGGATTGTGGCTATCACGACCTCTGAAAAGGTTCAAAGTTCACATAATTATTTCATAATTTGTAGTTCATTATTGTTTTACAACTGAAATAAATAGGTATGGAAGTTGTAGGTTATTGATGATGTCAGTGTGACAGTGACATAATTATTTTAAACGTAAAGTAAGACACACGTTTTAGATTCCACAACCACCTTTGACCAAGATAATTTTTGATATCCCGGTACCTTAATATACTCAAGTTTCGTTCTGAACATGACACGCTAGTTGTCGAAACTTTGATGACAATACTGTTCTATAACCTGAGTGATTCAAAAACCAATTTAAAGTGTTTCATTCTATCAATAGGATTTTTTGGAAATTAACTGTTAATATTGAATAATGACGACCTTAACAAAATCCAAAATATTGCAGAACATTGAGAAATAAATATTTGTTTGAATATGCTTCATGTATTCAAGTATTCACTTCACTCGCGTATAATCCACAACCAACTAATCAAACACTATGAATAAGAAACAATTATCCTTATCCCCTAAAAGTACTGTTAAAGTACTGAGGACATTCCAGCTTCCAAGTAGTCAGTTAACTCATCTGTTTACTCTGATTATGACCACTTGGTAGCTGAAAGGTCCTCAGTACCTTAACAGTATTTTAAGTGGATAAGGGTGATCGTTTCTCATTTATAGTGATATTGTGTATTCACAGTTTGACAGTGTGACCCATTGTATAATATAACTAGTCAAAGCTTGTCGGCTATACCAAGGAGGTCCTTAACAGGCTAGTCGGTGGGAATAGGCTCAACCTGATCTGGATGGAAAGGAAATGGAGAGCGGACATATTGACCAGAGACGGGCCAGATTGGACGATTCTCTACACCCCTTGCTGATATCTTCTACAATGGAGATCAACATGCCTCAGCATGGAGAAGCATTGACGGCTGCCGAACTGCCAAAACGCTGCATGGCGATGAGGTAAGCCTAAGGGCAACCGAGATTCTCTCACTGAGTAGGTAAAGCATCAGGATAATCTCCGAGATGTTTACAGGTCACGGAATCTGATGAAATTTAAAACTGATGCGAGTGACCCAAAGTGGAGTCAGCAACCCACTTTTTATCGAATATCCTGCGCTCATTCGATCCATGTTTACTAGGCTGGGTCTGGGGATCATCATGGCCGATGAAAAAAAGTTCCGTCGAGCAGCGGTGTATACAAATGCCCCCTCAAAAACGTAGCAGGGGATAGTGAAGAAGGGTCTTAGGCTGAGTGCACTGAACTTTCTATTGAGCCGGTACCATCTCAAGCAATACCGATAGTCAAAGCATACAACGCTATTGTTTATTCTAGACAGATCGAGAGAGAGAGAGAGAGAGAGAGAGAGAGAGAGAGAGAGAGAGAGAGAGAGTTGCGGCACTGTCCTGACCAAGAGCTAGTTAGCTCACGACACGAACATGTTGAGCGGCTAATTTTATTAGTGGGCAGAATGATACTTTTTTTTTTAAAGAAAGAAGAACGTAGGATATTCACTTTTAGTTTGTCATTCTTATTCATCAATCAAATTAAAACACTTCTGACCTTCTCCACTGTTACATATTTGACACATTATGACACAATTTCATCATCAGGTATGGCTCAAGTGGCGCCGCTGTAACAAAACATATACTAATAACCAATTTCCATGCCTAAATGTACGCCAATAAGCTGAATTCATGAAGAAGTTGTGAAATATTTAATAAAAAAACAATAAAATACTACTTTAAAATCATTTTATAATCTCTGGGTACTCTATGTTCCAGTAGTTATGACTCATCCTGTACAAATCATGTTCAATATGAATCGATTCCGTTGTCCATATCCGAAAAAAATTCCATGAATGTTCTTTCAAAAGCTACACTCATGAGTTTTTAGACGACAATCAATCTGTGGGTACTTCAAGGCTCTGGGCATGATTCTATTGTTCTTATCACCCAAAGGATAAGCAGAATATAGTTTGTTGCCATTTTAATACGATTAAATGTAAAAATAGAATTCCTCATCCACAAAAATCAAATTCCATCCGAATCGATGGTTCTATAATCAATGAATCCTGAAGTACCTATAATAAGTTGAATTCCATAATTATTCATGAGCAGCAGTAAACCCCAAGAGAAAGTGAAGGAACACCAATTATAACGTGTTATTCCATATTTTTCTCTGATGATATCCACGATTTGACCTCTACTTTTAATTAATTCTAGGACGGAAAAATGAAAAGAGGCGAATCAATATTGATTCATTCAGGAACTGGAGGAATTGGTCTGGCTGCTTTGAATGTAGCGTTACATTACGACTGTAAAATATATACAACTGTTGGAACACCTGAAAAGAGAGATTTTCTGAAGAAACATTATCCAATGTTAACTGGTAGGTAATTGTTCCTGTTAGTCAATTATTATCAATAAGATTATATCTACAACTTGTTGGGGAGACGTTTTGCTCAAAATGTACCAAACTCATGCCCTTAAATGCCCAAACAGTCAGAACATCCTTTTTATCAATAAAGCTACGACTTCTTTTGGACATTTGAACTCTATTTTTACTAGCCACTCTGATTGTTTGATATCTTTATCGAGTTGCAACACGAACAATATGATTGTGTAATAGGAATTGCCTCTAAAGGCATTTAGCGACATCTTGTGCATATGTGGCAAATATGTGGCAACATGTACCTATTTAAAACTGAATGTGACGCAGCTAATAAGCTGAATAAATCTAATAAAAGATGATCAAACTTGATGAAAGCTTATAGGATCTAATTGTATGCAGATCAAACCTGATACGAATCAGATATTTGATGCTAAATATTCGCCACCTCGGCAGGAGATTTCGCTAGACGTCTTCATTTACTACTTTACTTACATTTGTTTCAACTACTTCGAGCCATTCTCGTTTTCGCTGCAATTTCATTAAAATCTCTTTTGCTTATTGTTTTTTGTTGGTTTCTTCTTCATTGCCCATTTTGGGAGTTAAGTTAAGGCTGTTCTTGGCTTCTTGTACTTTAGCTCCAACAGCGGGTCATAAGTATCTGAATACGATCTGATTACCTTATTCTCTATTATTTGAAAATTCTTCAGTTTTGCGGGTGATGTTTGTAACCATACTTCGGCGGTGTATGTTATGTTCGGTCTTATTACCGAAGTATAGATCATTAATTTACTTTTGGTACTTAGTTTGCTTTTCCTGTTGAGTAGCGGATATAGGTGCCCCTTTATCTGATGTGCACTCTTCTTTATGTTTCTTAGGTGAGGAATGAAAGTTAGCTTCCTGTCTAGCGTAACTCCTGAGTATTTCACTTCATGAACCACTCTTCGAGGTCGGTAATGCATCTTTGAAGCTTCGCTTGTGAGGATTTTATTTGAATGTGTTGGCTTAAGGCAACATATTGTCTACTCATATTGTCTTAGGTATATCTGCGGAATACAAGCTTTATAGTAACGTTTGGCAATTTCAAAGGAGGGTTTGGCTTTCAATCGGGATAGGAAATACTTTTTACGCCGTTTCGTAACCGTGGACGAAATATGGATCCATCACAACACACCAGACACCAAAGAACAGTCAGAACAGGGGAGTGGCCTGGCGAATCGAAGCCGATAAAGGCCAAAGTGGGTTTATCGTACATATCGACTACCTTGAAAACGCCAAAACAATCACCAACGTATATTATGCAGAGCTTTTGGATCGATTCGATGCCGATTTGAAGCAAGAGCCGCCGCATTTGGGAAAGAAAAAAGTGCTCTTCCACCAGGACAACCCACCGGCGCACAGGTACGCAGTCGCAATGACAAATGCATGAATTGCGCTACGGATTAGTTCGTCATCCACCGTATTCTCCAGATTTGGTCCCCTGCTATTTTTATCGTAACGTTAAAGAGATTTGGCTCCAACGATGTGGTCATCACTGAAACAAATGCCTATTTCGAAGTATTGCCAGTATTATTTGGAAGGAATCGAAAAATTAGAAATACGTTGGACGAATTGTATCGGGCTTAAAGATTATTATTTTTCAGGAACTTTTTACCTCACCCTAGTATCTGTAAATGTGCGATGTGGCTTCCGTTTTCAAAATTTACGATACAGTTGATCTTGTTATGTTTGTTTCACTGTAAAAAGTTCGTCCCGGTAATAAATGAATAAATAGGTAAAGGTCATTAACTATCGTTTTCGTTCCAGATAGACAAATAGGGAATTCACGCGACGTTTCGTTCGAATCGATGGTCATGAATGAAACAGGAGGGAAAGGAGTCGACATCGTTTTGAACTCCCTCGCCGAGGAAAAACAAATAGCATCTGTTCGTTGTCTGGCGCGTTGTGGACGATTCATGGAAATTGGAAAATTTGATTTGGCCAGTAATAATTCATTGGCGTTGATGCTCCTCAAGAGAGAAGCTAGTTTTTACGGAATTATGCTGGACCAATACTTTAGTAGCGACGCAAATAGAAAACGAACACTCTATAATTCCTTCCAGGCAGGGTTGAGGAACGGTATGATAAAACCGTTACCAAGAACGGTGTTCGGAATGGAGCAGTTAGAGGACAGTTTTAGATACATGACGTCTGGAAAACATATTGGCAAAGTGTTAGTACGAATCAACGGAGAAACAAACGAGGAATTATCCAAAGAATTCAAATGTTATCTTAGGTAAGTACGTTATCATTTTATGTCTTCTAACATTGTTGAATGTTGTCACGTGCTTTGCCACTTTTGCGCTAAACCACTTACTGCGAGATGAACTTCAATTCCTTGAACGCCAGATCTTTTTAAAGGTTTACACGTCCTTGACGACTTCTCCTAGGGTCCTCACCACGAAGCTTGTCACGATGCTATCCAAATTCAGAAGCGAGTATGAATGCGTTTATATGTGCGATTCATTTATTGAAATAATCACACTTATTCGGAATTACGAAGGTTCAGAAAAGTCACTACACATTCATTACCCTGTAATACCACGGAGTGCACATTTGGAGTCCACTTATTTCTGTTGGAATAATGAACTGTTGAATCGGAGCTCACGTGAAATACATATATTTTCTGCCTGACTCAAGACAAATGATACATAAAATTTTAAGTTTCGTTACAATATCATTATTAGGGAACAGATCATTCGAATCGACAAAGCTATTTTGATTATCCTTCATATTTCATAGCACTATTATTGGGTGACTAATTCATTCATCTATTGTTATGGTCTTGAACTTTTTTCTAGGTATTATTGTAATCCCAAGAATACTTACGTGATAACAGGTGGATTAGGAGGATTTGGCATGGAGCTTGCAGATTGGTTGGTTTTGAGAGGAGCTAGGAAATTGGTCTTAACCTCACGGTTTGGAATCAAAACCGGTTATCAGTCATACAGAATAAAGTAAGTAGACTAGGTTCTCAAGAGAGACTCTAAGTCATATTTTTTTATCATTGACTGAGAACATATATATCATATAATTGTGGTTTTAGGTTCTGGAGATCTTATGGAGCTGTGGTCAATATTTCGACCGTTGACGTGACCACCAAAGAAGGTTGTGAAACATTGATTAACGAGGCAAACGACCTAGGACCTATAGCTGCTATCTTCAATTTGGCTGTGGTACTCAAAGATGCTCTTATTGAAAATCAAACTAAGGATAATTTTACGGAATCTTTGAGTCCCAAAGCGCTTTCAACCGCGCATCTTGATGAACTATCCAGGAGGCTGTGTCCAGAACTGAGGTAACAACTATTTCATTAACTTATGTTCAAATACTTCAATTTTAATCCTATTGTGAGAATTGTACCGGGGCTAACTTACTCCACTCGTAGTGCGAATCGTTCCTGCGAATTTTTCTGGAAAATGAATATGGCCACTCGAAAATCCATTGAAGTGGGGAAGGGGGAATGTAAGGGTTAAGGAAAAAATCTGAAAAAGTCGGGTTAATGTATTATCGAAATACGAGTTTTCTTCCCAACATTTTCCTCAAGTGTATATCTCGAAATCCAAGTGATTACCATCTTTTATAATGTCAATATCAAAGAAAGGAAGCTCCTTATCTGTTTCTATTTTGAGTGTGAATCTCAGTGAATCAAATCGACTATTAAGCGTGTTCTCAAAGGCATGTAAATCGAAATCTTTACTTATAATCGCGAAAATATCATCAACATTATACAGATACCAAACTTTCGGAAATTGACTCAATTTTAATTTTGAGGAGGTTTCAAGTTCGATTAGAAAAATATTTGGCCTAAAACGCAATCCTCAAAATCAAAATTGAATCAGTTTCCAATAGTTTGGTTTAGATTTAGATGATATTTTGGCGACTGTAAGCAAACATTTTCATTTACATGGTTTAATAGCCATTTTGATTCACTGAAACTCACTGTCGAAATAGAAGAGCTTGGTTTCCTTGATATTAACATTATAAAACATGGTAGCCACTTGAATTTCGACACTTCGGCGGATTCAGCTACACCATTTAATTATAAAATAGCTCAATCTAATAGTCTTGTTCATAGATTATTGAACGTTCTTTAGAGGCAGCAAAATTAAAACAACGAAGTTGAGAAACTTCAGCAAATAGCGTTTGATAATGGTAACGACAAATCTTTTGATCAATAATTTAATTTCTAAACAAAAAACAAACATAACCAACTAACCAAATTAGGGCCATTATCTTCAAATAGTTTAATAAAATAATATCTAGGTAATTTAGAAGGGATGGAAAAGTGTAAACGAAAAAACAATTTATCAAATTCCAATCTATCTCCCTTGTTTGCATTATTCTTCCCAAATAGTATTTAAACAGGCACAATTTTTTTCTAATCTAGTTTACTCGATGATGGCTACTTGTTAGCCTGAAGGTCCTCAGTAACAGTATTCTTAAGGATGGTTATTTCTTATCTATATTGTTATAGTGTATACACAGTGCGAACTCTTTCATAGTTAGAATTATTTATTTCAGAAAAATTCATATCGTTCATAATTTCTATGATTTTCAGCGATTTCGTTGTATTCTCTTCAGTATCTTGTGGGCGTGGTAATGCAGGACAAACAAATTACGGAATGGCTAACTCGGTGATGGAAAGAATTTGTGAGAAAAGGCATCAAGATGGTTATCCTGGCTTAGCTATACAATGGGGAGCCGTAGGAGATGTAAGTAACTATTTTATTTGTAATGTAATTCGTTTTCAACATTAGACTTTTTTCTCTTTTGGAAAGTGATTTAATTTTAATTTTAAAGAGGTTTCTTTGCTTAGAAAAATATTGTCAGGAAAGGGGAGAATAGAATGACCATTGCACATCCGCTTGTTTGTTTACAGAACTTGTTGTTGAAAGTGGAAATAATTTTGCACCATACATAAAGATGTGAGGATCAAATATTCTGAACAGTTTGTATCGGGATATTAATATTTGAAAGCTAGTATTACCAGGTTCAAATTTGCGATTTTTCAATTTTAGAACTAGTTTCAAAGACTTTTTTATAGAAGAACATGGTGGGTGTTGGATGCTGTTAAATTCATATACAAACCATTTTGCTGTAATATGTGGGACAATAAAAGTTTGAAATTATTGGTCTCATAGAGTCCGGCTTATGGATTTAGGTAAAGAATACGGCTCACGAAGATTAGGATTAGTAAGTTTAATTTTGTATTTCAAATTATCGGAGATTGGCAAGGTACAGAATTTTAATGTTTGATTTACTGAATTTATGCATTTCGATAAAGGGTCCCTGAAAATCTGTTCATATTGCTCAATAACCGTTATTGAGCAAGGTATTTACCGAATTATAATCGTAACAAACTGACCAAATAGGAGCCATTACTTTCAAATAACTCAATGAAAACCCGTTTATAGATACAGGAACAACTCTTTAGTTGAAGGGAGGAATGATATGGGGATTTAGATCATAAGAACTCTGGGAATGTTTGGAAACCAGGCTGTGGTAATTTAAATTACATTTCTGGGATAAATCTCTTATGGCGTATTGCAGTGTTAGTTATTCTCTTCTTAATCGTTGGGGTAGTTCCCTGGGAAGGCAATACATACGAAAGCAAGATGTAAAAGTCCATGAAAAATGATTTATTTGGTCAAAACTTATTTTGTTTCTCAACATAATCTCCTTATAGCCCGACACTTCGTCCAACGTATTTTGTAAATTTCCGATCCCTTCTAAATGAGATCATTTCGGCAATCCTTCAAAATAGTCGTTTGTTTCAGCAATGACCTCATCGTTGGAGCCAAATCTTTTTCCGCCGAGCCATTTCTTCATGTTTGGGGATGGATAAAAATCACATGGGGGCAAATCTGGAGAATGGTGGAAGACGAACCAATTCGTAATGCAATTCATGCAATTTTGCCATCGCGAGTGCGGACCTATGTGCCGGTGCGCTGTCACGGTGGAAGAACATTTTATTCTCTGCCAAATGCGAGTTTCGCTTCAAATTGGCGTCGAATTGATCCAACAGCACCAGTAATCGTTTTGTCCTCTTTGAGGTAATCGATATGGACGGTACCGTCTGCATCTCAAAAAACTGTCGCCATGACTTTGTTTGCCGATAAAACCAATTTGGCCTTTTCCAGCTTCGATTTGCCAGGACAAGTCCACTCTTTCGACTGTTCTTTGTTCTCTAGTGTATTGTATTGGGTCCATGTTTCGTTCACTATTACGAAACTGCGCAAGAAGTCCTTTTTATCTCGCTTGAACATCGCCAAATACTACTTTGAAGTTGTCACCAGGTCGCGCTTGTTGTCAACAGAGAGCAAATGCGGTACCCATCTGGCAGATACCTTCATCAAATTCAAAAATTTATACAAAATGTTCCGTACCCGTTCGGTCGTTCGTCCAATATCATATCATAAATTTTATCGGCGATTTCTGAGGTAACCTCAATTGGAAGACCAGAACGTTCGGCATATTTTTTGGTCATACCACCACAACGAAAATCAGTAAGCCACTCGTGAATCGTTCCAATCGATGATGAAGAGTTCCCATACTGTTTAACAAACGATGTTTTGTTCAGCGTAATGTTTTTTCCAAGGAAGAAATAATGTTTATCTAAGTCGCGAAATCCATTTTTTCCATGTTTACAAAAATCTTCAAGGTTGTTTGCTTTCGATGGATGTCAAAACAGAACTGAATGAACATTTTAATGCTTCCCAGTTTAAGATGGTACATCACAAGTGTCACATGGAATTTTCGATTGTGGCGCCATCTGTTTTATTTCTCAGGGACTTTCCACCTGCCCTCGTACTCTCTACTGAATTGCTTCTAAGTGTTCCAAGTATGTATGAGAGAGAAAGTAATTTATTGGATACAGATTTGCCTCCAGCTGGGGGTAACCTTTGTTCACATTATTAACTCCAAATAGTATTTAACGGGGTACATTTTGTTTCCTAATTTAGTTCACTCTGAAGACTTAAGTAGATAAGGGTGACTATTTCGTACTTATAAGTGTTATAGTGTATCCACGGTTGTTAACTTTTTTAGTGCATTACGTTTACCTGCGACCATCTTAACTTTTTAGTTGTCTTCCACAGTGCATGATCATTATAGAAAACACCATTGTGAGGTGTCGTACAAAGATTGAGTTTTGAAAACTACCAACTAATGACCACACTAATTGAAAACATACACGGCTTTGTGACTTATTCTGTTTTTTTTAGGTTGGTATTATAGCTGATGCGCAAGAAGAAGATAAAATCTTAGAGATTGGAGGAACTCTTCAACAGAGAATAACTAGTTGTATTGAAACTATGGATGTATTCATGACACAAAAATGTCCCATTGTTTCTAGTATAGTAGTAGCAGAAAAGTCAAATAGCAGCAGTGGAGCAGCCAATATGATGGATGCCGTTGCCAATATATTAGGTAACTTCATTTTTCTACGAAACCACTATCAACCTATTCAGAATTGGATCTAAAAGTCCAACTGACTTAACTAATAAACTCTAATTATTGGGGATTTCAAAAACCAAACTTTAATTGAAACTTTGACTACCTTCCCTCAGCTACGAGCAAATTAGAAAGTTAATTTGACAATAATCAAGTGATTGCTATTTAAAGGATTTGTCCTACTTTTTATACTAATAGACAAAGCGTCATTCTTGATCATGAACCAATATGAAATTAGGGCAGGAACTATAAAAAAGTAGTTAAATAAGTGATAACTTGACTTACGAGGGATGTCATTCTAATTTTGTACCAATAGTATTTGAATATAGGTTTGCTCTAGATCGATCAGTGACACCACAACACAATAGCTCCAAACTGCTGTTTCGTCTTTTCTGGAACGATTAGAGTTATACTGCCAGCGATCGATATCTCTGCTGATGTTTGCATAAACCAACAACAGAAAGTGTTACAGATGGATAAGACAACGAACGCCATGTACCAGCATGTGAATGTCGTTTAGAAAAACCAACTCAATGTGAACATTGACTAAATAGAACTATAATATATAATATATAATAAAATTCATGATGGGCAATGTTAGGATCAAGTGTGTCAGAGGGCGACACAAACCAATGCAAAAGTCGATAATTGAACAATTAAATAGAAATTAATATAATACACAAAGGTAGTATACATCTCTCTAGATCGATGAGTGATACCTAGAGGTGGCTAACCAATACTGGAACTGATACTATGGAATATGTTCTGTGTGCTGGACTATTAGAGCTGATCGCATATGAATCAGATGATACAATACAATTGCTGGACTGTAAGATGCGGCTATGATTCTAGAATACGGATAGCTCAGTTGCCAACCAGAGGAAAGATTTTTACATTTTATTGACCGGTGGACTCGACGTGTACGTCTACTCAACACGAACAAAACAGAAGATGGTCACATCATTTCTGAGTCAAACATGGACTGGTCAGCAATAAAGGACCACGCAGTTTTTGATGGGAGATGGCTTTCAGTGAAACTCGTTGAAACCAACTGGGAAATATAACCTAAGTCATGCAGATCAAATGTCTCTATGGTCACAACAGCCGAAGATCTCAAGATCTCGCGCAAAAAGCTGTTCTGTACCTAATACTTTATCATAATTACCGAAAAAATCAATATATACCCATATATCTCATATCCATTAAGCAAGATTCATGAATATATGCATAGACATGATGAATATATATAATATACCCTCTGCTCAACATTCATCATGTCTATGCATATATTCTTGAATGTGGCTAAATGGATGTGAGATATATGGGTATATATTGATTTTTTCGGTAATTATGATAAAGTGTTAGGTACAGAACAGCTTTTTGCGCGAGATCTTGAGATCTTCGGCTATTGCGACCATGGAAACATTTGATCAGCATGACATAGGGTATATTTTCCAGTTGGTTTCAACGAGTTTCACTGGAAGCCATTTCCCTATCAAAAACTGTGGGGTCGTTTTGCTTTATATTTTGACTACACGAGAGGGAAACGTATAATGTTCGAAGAACATCGTGTGAGCCAGTGGTGGAATGTTGGGAGAGGAGATAAGCATTCGAATTTTTCCTGAAGGTTTGCAGGTTATAGGCATAGGTATAGACCTCACTGGATAAAGAATTTCACAACTCCGCTGTTCGATAGAAAAATGAAGTCTGGTAGGACAAAGTTCGGCAGGTCTTGAGTTGACAATGAAAGGGTGACTAGTTTGAGCTCGTCTAGTCCGCCTATCTGGAATCTCTCGTGGTGAAACAACAGACGGGATTTCTGATGAACACCGACCATGGAAATATCTATAGAAAGAGGAGAGACCTCCCACCTTTCTACGATGTTCTAGAGAGGTCACTGAACTCGTAAGTGTGACATCATCAATCATACGAATTCTGGATAGAATTCAACAGCTTCAGCGCATGTTTGAGTCGACCTCCAAACATGTGAACAGTATTCCAGAACAGGTCGAATCTGTGCTTTGTAGATTATGAGGAGCTGCCGGGATGTAAAGTAGCTCTTGGTACGGGATAGGAAAACAAGTTTTTGCGAAGCTGTTCTCGCAATGGGACTTCACATCGTTCCATGAGAGGGTACTGTTGGTGGTGATCCTGAGCATGAATATGAAAGACTTCATAGGAATAGTTGTACCTGACACCATCATATTAGAGATTGTGGGATCCGCCATCTCGAGTTTCACTTGCTTTTAACTCTTCTAGATTATCAGATTTTATTATTTAGCATTTTCATTTTTTTTCTCTATATGGCTCTCGTATCATAACTGTGATCGACTGGTTTTGGCTGAAAATTGTGCTTTTTATAATAGATCAGGACTTGTTTACAATACATTTGTCTTGGGTTTAATATCCCTGTTTCTATGTAGTTCTGAGCTATATAAAATAGGTTTGTGTAGCATAATTTCTAAAAAGCGCTCTTGCAGTCTTTCAATTTTATTGTAATTAGAATGATTAAGTGCTCCCTATGCAAATATCCTACATTGGAGGATTGATTCTACTAGAGTATAGCATATAGTTTTTCAACACGAAGGCGTGAGTATCTTCTTTATGCTTCGAATTTGTAGATTAGGTGTCTTAATTTCTTATTTAGTTTAACATCATGTACGTCCCATTTTAGATGTGAGTCGAGTATAACTCATATTTATCTTAAGTCGATACTCTTTCAATTTCAAAATTTTCCTCACGTCCGAATTGAATTTCACTACAGCAAGGTGAATTTTTTTTGGTATGGGTTGTAGGTAAATATTTTGTTTTTGTTATATTTATAGAAACTAGGTAGGTTTGATACTATTGTTTCATGTATTGTAGATCTATAGCTACTATATTTTTCAATGTGTCCCAGTTATTCCCTTCATGTACGATGACCATATCATCTGCGAGCTATTAGTTTTCCACATAAGTTATTACAAAGTGAGAGATCATTAATGTATATAGAGAATAACGTAGGCCCTAATAACCTTCCTTGTGGTATGCCAACGGTTGATATTGTATCCAATGCTACAGCTAGAGATTCTCAATTTTTTTCAACAGAATTCTGCCATACATGTTCTACGTAGGCAAGCAGGAATCCTGTTGATCTCTGCTGACGAAAGCCGTATTGCCGGTCATTCACTATCTTGGAGCTCTCTAGGTACTGGATGAGCTCGATGTTGATTGCTGTCTCCATTACTCTAGAGTTCACAGATAATAGTGCAACGGAACTATAATTATTAAGAGGGGTCTTCTTTCCTTTTTTTGGGATTGGTTGAACTTTAGCTGTCTTCCAGTTGGAAGGAAACACACCAAGTTTATATGAAAGGCTGAACAACCTGCAGAAAACTGGTGTTATTCCAAGCGCATATTCCTTGGGAACGACAGGTGGAATACCTTTCGGTATTGAGATCAAGCAGAATGCGTCTAAATGTGTGCTGACGAAAGACAATTTTAGACATATGGTTATGAATGGCAGCAATATTAGAAGGGTCCTTCCCTTGTGAATCCATAGTCGAATTTACTGTAAACATTCCAGCAAAAAAGTTGGCTTTTTCTTGTGGTCTAGTAGCCAGTGCGCCATCATCTTTGATTAGGGAAAGGAATGAGCTGGAAGTGAAGTTTCTACCAACTGATTTGGCGAAAGTTCAAGACGAACGGGAGCCATTATGGAATTCGTTGAGCTTTGATCTTATTTTGGCATTATATGGCTCTTTCTAAGCGCTTATATTTTCATGGCACATATTTCTGGCTTCAACATATTTTCTTCTGGTCTCCAGACATGGGTTACTGCGCCAACTACGTTATGCTGTTTGTTTTGAAGCGACGGCTATAGAAAAGATTTTATTGAACAATCGCTCACCAGATGACGATGATTTGTTGGTACGGGGTATGTAAATTTCCATTCCTAGCCTGATAATATCCGAGGTGCCACAGAGACCTCAGATTGCGTTGAGTTATAAGATTCAAACCAAGGAAAACTATGCGCAAACCGAGGTTGTAAGTAAAATGTATTATTATGATTAGAAGACGTTACTTATTACGAGTTGTCTAAAAATTAGTGGAGTTATATTACTTCCTTTTATGCATTCTTTTGAATTCTTCAGTATTCAATCACAACAAGTTTGATTTTGACACGGGACTTCCTAGAAGTGGAAATGGATATCTGCCGAATATTTATAGAGAGGAAGAGAATTGGCATCTTTCTGTCATTTCCAAAATCTCATATTTCTCACCCCAATAATACTCGAATACGTTTTTTTTCTTTATTCATGATAATAAATTGCATTTCGATCTTTTAATGGAGTTCATCATTCTAGGTATTCGAAATCTCAAAACTGTCAGCTTCCAATCCACTTTAGCAGAATTAGGAATGAACTCGATGACGTCAGTTGAGATTAAACAAATGTTGGAGATAGAATTCCAGGTCATTCTTTCTGCGCAAGATATAAGAAGCTTGTCATTTGCCAGGTAATGCCAAAAGTAACCGTTGCATTTTACCATCCATATCATATTGTGTTCTTGATTTAAAGAAAGCTTGATTGTGATAACAATGAATAATCAATAAATTGTTTCAGATTGTTAGAAATCCAACAGGAAAAAATTACTTCCGATGCAGGATCTATAAATTTAGTGGATACAGTCATGAATATGGGCTTAGAAACTCTTTTCACAGCGATGGGTGATGAAACAAAATTCAGGATACCTTTGTATAGGTTACGAAGTAAAGTGGAGCGAGACGCGAAGGTTCCAAAAGTTTTTGCGTTCCCCGGGATGGAAGGAGTGGCTAGTGTTTTCGACAAACTAGCTGCAAATTTGAACCTTCACATATTAGGACTCCAATTCAGTCATATTGATCCAGATATACCTTTCTTGGAGGCAGCTAAATCAATGTTATCTGTAAGTATTCTCATTTTGGTTAGAATGGAGAGTGAAAAATAACCAGATATACAATGATAGTGGGATTGGACGATATGAAATAATTAGAAAATATTTGCATACTATTAATATGTTACATTAAAAATGATTCGGGTAAATTCCAGTTTACTAGAAGGTTTCTGAGATTTATTGTCTTATTCTTGGAAAACCACCCCCTAAAATATCTTCGAGAAATGTGGTTCATACTGGGGCAATACCAGTTAATACAGTTTTTTACTAACAACTTTTTTCTAGATATCAACAAAATTCTAAATTGATTATTACCAATCATAACATCATAACAAAATATCCAAAACCAGAAAAATTCAAAATGATTCTCAAATCTTAAAAATGTTCAAATTCAATTTAATTTCAATACAACTTCATTCAGACACCATTAACTTATCCCCCAAATTGTATATATATGGATTCCCAGGTTGCTGGAGCTTACTCACAAGAATAATAGTCACACGTAAAAATACAGGCATTCATAATGGTAACTGGCGAAGAAACTTCAAAGTAACAGAAATAGATGGCAGTACGATGCTATTATTCGAAACAAATTTCTGGTGATCTCTGCAAGGATACTGTGAAGGTATTGTTTGAGTTGGAAAAAAAAGGGCAATGTTTATCGTCTGCCAATTGCATGCTATTCGGCGGATTGTAGCGACAGTTTCGTATGCTTTCTGCATGGCTTCTTCCAAGTACTTGGCAACGATAATCACAGCAACATCTTCTGCGAAGCCAACACCCTTTGTTATTGTCAACTTCAGCACTGCATCGTACATGATGTTCAACAATAAAGGTCCAAGTACCTAGCTTTGTGGGACATCTCCTGTGATGTGTAGGCTTTGAACCTCTCGTCCGAATTGTACAACATCCTTGTAATGTACTTCGGGAACTTCATCAATGTCAGCGCCTGCAGAATTCAATTCCAGTTCACTGAGTTGAACGCGTTCATCACGCAGTACTTCTTGCCACCACCCTTCCAACACTTCCCTTGCGATGGCCTCACGAACAGTGACTACGACGACGTCAATGGCGTCCGACGGGCCCCTCGCACCTTCACTGAATTCCTCTATCCGATTGCTAATAATCCTCTCGAGCACCTTTCCTGCTCTGTCCAATAGGCAAATTGGTCGATGAGATAATGGATCGTCCGGAGCCTTGTTGCCCTTCGGAAGAAGGACTAACTTCTGCTGCTTCCAACGACGTGGGAAAACAACTCCACGAAGGCACGCGTTATAGGTCTCCTGGAAAACATCTGGTCGTACTTTGATGGCTGCTTTAAAGACGACTTTCAGGATACAGTCTGGACCCGGAGCTTTGGCATTATCTGTCTTGTTGCAGGCTTTCATTAACACATTCTCCGAGATGGGCATGACGTCGAAGCGACGTATGGCCGGTACATCGACGGTTGTTCTTGGAACAGGGTGGTTACTATCCTTCTAAGCAGAAGTGGGCAAGATAGCGGAACCACAAGGTGATTTTTCAGCCTGCCCATTATCGTTTTCATATGGCATTCCACAGGGGTTTTCGTTGACCATATCACAGAGATCACTCCAGCTGCGGCGCTTGCTATTCATAATGACCCTTTTCAGACTCCTCCTTGCTTTGTTGTATCGCAGCTCTAGGGCTTCGTGGTTCTCACGACCTCGGGCGCGCTGTTACTGTCACCCAACTATTCGAGTCCCTGATTTGTGAACCCAGCTGCTTAAAATATTTGCAAGATATTCCTATTCACTTGTTTTAATTTTAGGTTGATATGATATACTCTCTTTCCAGATAATAGAAGACAACGTATCACATGAAGAGACAGTTAATATTCTAATGTATTCCTTCGGTTCAATATATGGTTTCGAAATCGTCTCAATGTTGGAAAAGAAAGGTTATAAAACGTCCGTTGTTTGCATAGATTCAGCACCGGACTATGCCAAGGTCGGATCTCAACTTTTGGGAGTTTCTGACCAGGAAGCCCAGGTTAACCTCGTATGTTTCCTAATGGCGCTGGTCCTCGACAGATCTGTCGAAAGCGTGCTCAAACATAAAGTAAGTAAACGATTATGGTTTGAATGTGTGAACTTGTTATTACCCAATTAAGTAAGTGGTTTGCTTGATCAGTCCACCTATCCTTTGGAGAAATTTACAAAATGTGTCCTTGAATCAATTTTAATTGATTGATGACAAAAGCCGACAAAATTTGATTTTTTCTCTGTCCTTGAGACTAGATTGACATTTTTCGATTGTTTGGGTGTAAAATAGTAGGAAATCGCAAAATTTGAATTTTTTCGGACTTTTTTCTCTTTATATATAATAGTGCACAATATGTTTTATGCATTTGAATGCATATAGAACGGACTACAATTTCTACATGTCACACCTCTGTATCGTGAACAGAAGTCTTTTAAACATTATTTTTTGTTTGAAAAAATCACCAAAGCTGCATTTTTCGAACATTTTTTGTAATAGAAAAATTCTCCTGCACCATGCAATTGAAATCCGTTTGTTGAATATGAAAGACTATAAAAGGGGCTTCAATTACTGTAACGCAAACATCGGTCACTTGAACGACGTAAAATGAAAATTCATTTTTATTTTAAGAAATCAGGTTATTTTCTTTGCGCCCTAAAAATGCAAATTTCGCGATTTTTTCAAACAAAACCCATCATTTAAAAGACTTCTGATCAAGTGACAGAGGTGTGCCATACAAAAATTGTAGCCCATTTAATAGGCTTTCAGGTCAGCAAAACTGATCTGAGCTACCCAGCGTAGTTTCTTTTATAACCGATTAAAATCGCAAAAGTGGTTTGGAAAAAAGCGATTTTTGCGTTTTTTTGACAGAAAAATTGATTTTTATCAGGGTTTCGTTCATTCTACCAAGGTCATTCATATACCAAATATACCCTTTAAAGCAGTTTTAACAGATTCAAATTATCTTGCGTTACTTCGAAGTTATAGTGAAAAAAGTTTAAAAAATGCTTTTTCACGTATCCTAACCACAAATGCAAAGTCTGAGGAGTTAGATGGCGTTTTTTTACTATTTTACACCCGAACAATCGAAAAATGTCGGTCTAGTCCCAAGGACCAAATGGCTGTCGGCTAGTGTATTAGTTTTGAACCGATTCAAGTATTTTTTTGTTCTTGATGTCGATACATCAGCTATTAATTCTGATCACTAATTTTTTTTTCAAATGTACATACGTATTCCAAGAATGTGCGTTGATCTTGTGATTACTTAGGAACAAGAATTATCACGAAATGTGATATTTGCAATTGGTACATATTTTTTTTCCGAAACCATATAAGAGAGAACCAATTTGTAATGAATATTTTTGCAGGAGCGTATGACAAATTATTCAACGATAGCTGAGCAAATTACAGCCCTTCAAGATTTATCTCCTAAAAAGTTACCGTTCTCTTTGGAATACCAGATTGCACTCGCTTCTGGAGTATTCAAGCGAATGAGGAATGTATCTTCATATCAACCGTCTTATAATAAAGTAGGATCTCAGATTGTTTTATACAAGCCGAAGGAACAGATGATGTCTGATCTACCCAATGATTACAACTTGTCCAAAATTAGTGAAAATCGTATATCCATTACGGCTTTCGAAGGAAATCACGCTACGATTTTAGAGAATACAGAGTTGGCCAGGAGTATTGAGAGTGTATTCAACTAGATAGTTGATGGATAATGAGAAATAGTGATATAACAATACATATTTTCATGTTACAAAATATTAAATTAAAGATTTTCCGAAGTGTTTTTGAGTTTTAATTATTCCTTGCCGTTTTCACCAAATGTTCTCCAATCGTGACCTAAAAGAGAGATCACAACTGTGGGTATACTCAAACAATATACTGTTGAAGTAATTAGTATCTTTCAGCTACCAACCAGTTATCATCAGTCAAGTAAATTAGAAAACAAAATAAGCCTGTTCAAATATCATTTGGAGTTGGTAATGCGGTTATTGAACGGAAGGGTTGAAATTGAATATATCAATAAAGATTCTTGATCCAGGTATGAAGTATATATAAATTCTTGGGAAACAGGTCACACTAACACACATGTTTATTATTTTCGTCTTTACGTAAAATTCGGTATCACGACCATAGTAGTATAAGTAAGTATAATATATCAAGTATCCACTGTTCAGTAGTACTCCCAAAAAAAACGAATTCATGTCAACAAAGTCCACTAGAAGTCCGACTAAAAACAAGAACAATAGGTTCAAGTATCCATTTTCGAATCAGATGTTAAGATTTATGAGGTTTAAAAAAAATATTTGTCATGCCTTATTGGAAATACGCTTTTGATATTTTACCTTTAGGTAGAAGTATATTTTAATATACTTTGAATATTATAAAGAAGCATGTAGGAATGCAAGAGTTTTAATTAATTAAGTTAGTATAAATCTGACTTATTGTCTGAACATCTGTCCTATAACTTACAGATTTAAAGTCACGTTTTATGTGAATCATCTCCAGAATGACATATCAGTCAGAAAATTTTAATGCGTTCTAGGTAGTTGAAGATGGTACATCACAATCCAGTGAAATTCAAATAAACTTTCACATGATTATATAGAGTATAATTTGTCCACGTTCTCAGCTATTCCTACTTATTTGGAATATACTATGTAGGTACTCTCCTCCGGTGAAGATTTATTAAAATGTTCTTCAAAAAATAACTAAAACTGAGATGATTAATCTTATACAGAGAAATGTTGGATGTTATCATCATCTGGCATAAATCAAATTTAAATGTGTCCTAATTTTTCTTGAACTGCTTAAACTATCTCGCAGAGATGTTTGGACGAACTTAGAGGAATTTAATTTCTCTGAATTCCGCTCATGAAGTGGAGTTCCACAATGCTGGTCAATAAAGTCATCTTTATAAACAAACTCACGAATCGTCTAAAATTTTATTAAATGTGTGTTCTTCATTTTCCGGCATACGTAACAGAAGTGAACTCTTATACAGTAACCGTCTATGCAACTGATGATTGATTATTATAAAAGGACAAAAGGTTAATGATTTCCCAATAGTTAAGCCTCGAGCCTCGATCAGGTCAATTTTCCTAAGGAACCATTACTAAACAAGCCATTGATATTCTATTATTGATCCAAAACTTTATTACAGAAAGGTTTAGTAATAGAAATATGAATAATATCATGGGTAGGTAGGTAAAAAAGGCACAAAAAGGCGGAATTTACGAAAAATTACAAAATGTGCTAAAAATACCTAGAATAGGTCAAGTAGGCAATGAAAGGCAATTTGCCTATAATCCGAGCTTTAATTATAACTTGTCAATAATGCACGCAACAGCAAAGCCATGAACAATGAATTTAGGACACACTGCATTTTGCCCACACCGTTTATTCTATTTTTGTCGTTCTTTCCCATATCTCCTCAATGCCGATCTACAAGAAGGTACATGAACTGTGAAATTATTCGTTCGCTGAACCTCCTGGAAGAAGTTGAATGGCCTTAGGTCTAAGCGCCTTGTCAACTGAAATTCCTCATAAATATGAGGAAGTTGGCAGTCATTACCTAAAACTATCGGTAGTTCAAATATTCGAACATTGAACTTCATTGTATGTAATTTTTTTAATTCTATTCCGGTAATCTTTAATAGTTGGTGTTGGATTTAGTGTCCAAATATCACCAGGTAGTGGTCCGGAATCTATTCATCTGGCGAAGGATTTTAATTTTGCTTATTAAGGTGTGTAATTCTTTTTAATATCTGAATAACTGTATTATTCGAGCCATCGTTAGGCATTAAATTAATCTACCCAATTTGCTATTTTCGGAAGATCAGAAGAAACGCTGATTCATCTGAAGGTGGCAACTTGCATGCCTAAATACAAGAGTATGTTTCTAAATATCAGTGTTAAGTTGGGCATCCACGACTAGCGCGCAGCTGATTAAAAATAATACGACAAGCGCGCGAGCTACCTGCCGTATACCTGCACCCGTAACCTTCTTTTATGTGATCAAAACAAAATTAAAATGCACTTTTTTTTTGCAAATAATTTTTTTTTTAATTCATCGCCTTTTTTGATTTTTTTTCTAACCTGAACCAAACTCATAATATACATTGGTATTCAATATAAGAAATAATAAAGATTCTTGACCCAGTATGAATTATATATTAAATTCTCCGGAAATAGGTCACATTAACACTCTGATTTAAATGTTCGTCTTTACCTACGTTTCGGTCTCAGAAGACTTCTGATGATGGTCGTGAGATCGAAACGTAGGTAAAGACGAAAATTTAAAATAGAGTGTTAATGTGACCTATTTCCCGAGAATTTTATATATAATTCAATATAAGCATAGATATGGTACGGCTGATAGATTCTTTTGCAACATTTTCACTTTTTTTTTTGGAGGGTTATTTAGATAATTATGAACAGATGAATTGTTTAAAAAGAGCCCATCATCATGATATGTTATGCAATCAATTACTATTTGGACTTATTTTCTCAATTATCCGTCAACTTTTTATATTTTATTCAGATTTACTTTTAATTTATCTGTTCTAATTTTCAACCATGTTATCTATGTTAAGTGCAAAATGGAAAGGGTTACGTGTGATCGATAAATATAGATCTAGAAAAGACCGTGCAATTAATGCAGGCCAACGTAGGAGGTATGTGTATATAAGTTGCAATGTCGCCGTCGAATCATTCACACAAGAAGATCCGAGCCATTCCAAGTGACATTGCAAAAACTCATGAACGTATTGATTGTATGATCCAGAATGATCAGATTTTTTACTCCAGACAATGAAAGTATGATCCTTATAAACGATCCTGTCAACCGAAAAATAGTGCTTGGAACTATTCAAAGTCTACAGTTTTTATGCCAAATGAGAATGAGAACGATCTAAATGGACGGCACATTTGAGTATTGTGTCCAACATTTCCAGCAACTTTTCATCATCCATGGAGTGAAAAACAACAACTAAATACAGCTGTTGTTTTTTTTACGACATTTTATTTCAATCAACAATTGATAAATGTTGGGAATATCCGTGGATATTTTTTCCATACAAGGTTATTGTGGATTTTGAATAGGCAATTCAAGATTAGTTGAGATCACGTTGGCCTGGGTTGATAAACCATGGATGTTTATTCCACCTAACCCAGGCGTGGTTCAGGAAAATTCATGAATTTGGTCTGGTTCGAGAATACAAGAATAACCACCAATCTGTAATTGGAATGTGGCTCAGATGGACATTTGGCATACCTTTTCTACGACCAGACGAGGTACAAGAAGCCTATCGTATCATGAAACCGTACGTTGGTTATTTGTCACAATTGGAAAGATTTGACGGTTATTTGAAGACAAATTAAATGTATAATGACGCAAAATATTCACCACAGATATGGGCAGACAATATTTGGAATTGCGAAACAAGAAATGCATGCGTATCATTTCATTCGCACTTCAACATTTATTAATTCGTCGGAGATTTAAAAGAATTTATTGTGGAAGCACAAAGATGTAAACCGCAGGTAGCTCGCGAGCATAGATAACTCTACTACCGTAGAATGAAATGTTCCTTGTTAGGTACCGAAACCGCGACAAGAGCGCCGCAGGAGGATTGGAAGCGTACTAAACGATGGTTTGGAGGGAAATTCGAAGTTACACAGCACATGAATGGAAATTTTGTTTTCTTACAATTTAAGTAGGAAATGAAAGTCGATAGTTTTTACCCATAGTTTTTATTCAACAACAGAGTTAGAACAGAAATATATAAAATAAACATATAAATACAATTAAACATCAAAAACAATAGAAATGACTATATATAATATAATAATATAATTAAATATTGAGACTAATGGCAATGGGTTAAAACAAAAATACATGAAATATACATATGAATACAATTAAATATCGAGACTAATTACAATGGGTTAAAACAAAAATACATAAAATATACATATAAATACAATTAAATATCGAGACTAATTACAATGGGTTAAAACAAAAATACATATAAATACAATTAAATATCGAGACTAATTACAATGGGTTAAAACAAAAATACATAAAATATACATATAAATACAATTAAATATCGAGACTAATTACAATGGGTTAAAACAAAAATACATAAAATATACATATAAATACAATTAAATATCGAGACTAATTACAATGGGTTAAAACAAAAATACATAAAATATACATATAAATACAATTAAATATCGAGACTAATTACAATGGGTTGTTCTGCAATTTGAAGATTTAGATATACACTTATTTCTTATAATATGACAAAAATTAAACTTACCATTAATTGCCTTAAGGTTAATAGTCGATGCAACAGTTCTACTCAAAACTTGAGCACATATTGATACCTTCATTTTCTTCACTTTATTCAGGAGTTACATGAAACTCAGTCAATTTTGGCATTGCTCACAAGTATCCACTAACATTACCCAGTTGCCATGTCTTTTGTATATCTTCCCATTTAGCTTTTTTTGGAGTTCCGTTTAACGTGTAATGAACGGTTTTTGTTAGGAGGTTGTTTCTCACACCTTTCAGTAAATGTGGTGGATCATACAATGGAATAATTTGTTGTTCATCGACTTCAAATATGAAGTCATATAATTCTTTCCCTCCTCTTGCATACTCCTCTTTCGTTTCCTTCACTAATTTGTTTATCGTACTGACATTATTTGTACCTTGATCGCAAATTGTGGCCACCACATTGAAACCAATTTCCCTGCAAGATCGTACAATGTTTTGAATTGAACATTTAATGGTTTCAGCTTTTGCTGCTCCTTCAATAAATTGATACATAATTGGTTGTTTCCATTTTCCCTCAATACCTTGCAGCATGAAAACCTGAAAGTGTCAATGAGAGAAATTCAATTATTTCCATTCACCTATAGTTTACCTGTACATGATTAGCTATATATATATATAATATATATAATATTGTAAAAATAGCGTGTATGATAGCAAGCAACAAGTCGTTATGGAAACAAAATCCACAAATGAATTAAACATGGCTACTATTGAAAAACAATAACAATCGCATGCGCATTATAATTTCTATTAATTCCGGACGCTTGACGCGCCCTCCCGTGTTTTGGAAGCGTAAATACTTTCGCCGGCCATTACAGTGTTGGTCCCTTCCATAAGACATTTCATTCTACGGTAGTAGAGTTATCTATGCTCGCGAACTAGTCGTATACTGACCCTAGCGGCTTTAAGAGGCTTTGCGCGCTAGTCGTCGAAAGCCGTTAAGTTTGGGTACATTTATTTGATGCTTTCTGTTGGTTACTGCTTACGTAATAGTCTAAGAGCCAGCTTAAATCTTAAACTTTAAGTGGGGCAGGTCTGAAAATTAAGTGAATTTTTAAAGTATTTTACGGCGGCTTCCATTTTAATATGTCATAATATACCTCCACTGGAACTGAAAAATAACAATGGGGCCAATTTCAGAATTTCGTAATTCGAAAAACAAAATTTTGTTCGAGTATTTTACGACTTCTGAAATTTATATATGTTATTCATCGAACTATGTTGAGTTTATATTGAACATGGCTGCCATTTTTTCCGATTGTAAATATCCGGTTGACAGCGAAACAACTTTACCTGCAGCCCGTGCATACATATATTAGTTCTAATTTTTACATCCGTAGACTCTATATAACATTGAAATTACTCTAGTAAATATGAAAAATATTATAATTATACAAATAAACAAACACATTTAGTACTATAAATGTGCATAATAAGGTAAATAGGTCCATTATAAAGCTATAGAAAATATGAAAGTATTATGTAACAAGTAAAAAATTCAAAGTTTAATTGAAAATTTTAATTTATTCATACCAGAATGTCAATTTAATTTTCGAAATGAATAATTGCTCATATTATGAAAGTTAGAATTGTAGTATTTATGTTATATTTCAGCATGTGAAAAGTTCATCATCCACCGGATCAGATTCTGCAAAAATGAAATTGAAATTTAATAATTGAGCTTAATATAATTAAAATAAATTTTACTATGTTATTCTTCACCTTCGAAATTTTCAATTAAATTCGCTGACCACGCAAAGAAGCTAGTCTCCTTCGAACCTATAAACACAAAAGAGCTATTTATCTCCATACAGTCATATTCCAGGGGGCCAAGTGGTGTGGGCTATTTCACAGAAGCATTTTTCCAAATGCTGGAAATATAATGCGCCCTCAAAAACTGCTGAAATAATTCAGACTTACACGGAGGGATCAAGCTTGCATCAAAGTTACGATATTTCTTATTAAAATTTTCATTGAATTCTGCAGCCCTATAGGTATTAATGAACAGCTGGAACCTCCCATCATCAACATTGACTGATTTTTTCGCAATGTACATAATGCAAGTGTACTTCTGAATAACGTCAAATAGATTACGTATGGCATCATTAGTTAGGCTAACGTCACCGAAAGCAGCGAATGCTTGTTGAAATTCAAGGTTATTTTTCAATAACGTGAAAGGTCTTTTATTTCCCCGAAAGCGTAGAAACCAATTGAGCTTTTATCTAGTAGTGGACCAAGTTGTTTGTATATTTTAGTGACATCAATGAACCTTTCATTGTTACCTCTGTCCCGGGTAGCATCCAGATGTGAGAGGAAAGATTTTTCAAGTCAACCATTTTATTCAGCATGATTATTAAAATGTCAGTATCTGAAAATTCCACTTAAGTCCGAAAAATTACTATGATTTATTTTCGCCATTTTTACACTTTTTCACAATTATAAGTATCTAGATCATCAACTTTAAACTAGAAATGACTACGTACTTATGAAAACTGATATATCTACAAAACAAAATATAGTTAGTTAGGTACCTGTTACAGGGGTTAGGTACCTGGAATAATTTTATGCCGAGTTTCTAGTTGTAAAAATATAATTTAAAATGCATTAAGATTCAAAGATTAGGATGTGCCGATTTTGATGCCGCCCTTAATGTCTGCCCAACGTTTTTTAATGCTATTCAATGCCAAAACGACTGGTATATTTGTAAATAAAGAAACAACATCCAAAGAAATTAATAGATGATCTACGGGTACGGGTTGATTTTTTATAAATTCATTAAAATGCCACGAGTCTTTCACATGAAATTAATTTTTTCCAATAATCATATTGTTGATAGATTTGATAAAATGTAGGGATTATCTTATTTTTGTACCATTTTTTTATTAATTTATTCATGTCATTTTGTATTGATAATGCAGGGTCTTTTTTGTAAGTTGTTTCATCATTTAATAGATTTCCTATTTTGTTTCCGTAGTCATTTCTATGTATTATGACGGTTTTTTTTTACATTTATTCGCCTTCAAAACTAAAATTTGAGGGTCAGCATCTAAGAATCGGAAATCAATGATGATAATGAGTTGGTGAAAGTTCGACATTATAAAATAAATTTTAAGTTATTTGGCTACGATACAATGTTTCTTATATGAATTTCGAGCAACGAATTGTGAATTCCGAGGAAATGGCTCCGTGAGAGGGACCAATAACGATTTCAGGTTCAATCGCATGAATGCATCAATGTAGTAAAATTTTCCATTGTTTTGTTGTCAATATATGCCCTCTTAATAAACAAAAGATGTAAATAAGGAGATTGCTTGCATTACAAAAGTTATTTCTTGGAATTATAAATGTTTATAATTCATTTACAGAACACTTTGATGCATTTAATTGTATTCAAAAATTTCCTTTAGTACGACAAATGTTGCGTCGTCGTTAAAATATTCATTAATAATAGGTAAATGTATATTGATGGGGAATAGGTCACATTAACACATATGTCAACTATATTTTCGTCTTAACGTACGTTTCTGTCTCACGATCATCATCAGAAGACGTTCGAAGAGTAATTCACGTCACTAAAGCGCGAGATAACTTGAACTAATTGTACTAATAGTCCAGTCGCACGGCCGACCGAATCTTCTGAGAATCCGGCAAAATTTGATATGGCTGGAATGTGATAAAATCCTTTTTTTTTTACAAATTAATCAATAGAAAGCACTTTTATCAGAAAATGCTGCTAAAAAAGTTATGGCCATTTTGTCAAAAAAAGACTGGAAAATGTCCGGTTTTTAAAAATTTATTTAAATTAATTTTGAAATAAAGCCGCTAATCAGAGATAAGCCCGAGATAAGGTCCATTTTGAGATTTTTTTCGGCTTACAAAATTAGAAAAAGGATTGCAAGAATATTTTTTTGAGTGGAAAGCTGCCATTTTTATTCTGATTCCCACTGGATTCTTTGTGTCGCCAAAATTTGAATTTCGCGAAAAACCGTAAAATTGCGATTGCACACTGAAAAATGTTTATTTTGGCTCAAAACAAAATGTATTTTGTAGATTTTGACAAATATCACATAAAATAACAATCAAATCATATTTTGCTATAAATGCCGAATTTTGGCGGGACTTTGAAAATTTGTGACCTCGGAAAATTGAAAAAATTTGGAAGCTACAATATTCGAAAAAACAAACAAATTCAAGATACTGTTAGTGCTCTTCAATACACGTATTTTGAGCCAATACAGATCAATTTTTCTTTAGTAAAAGTCTAGATATTCAGGTAAACGTGTTTGAGTCTGTAGCAGGCCCAATATTGGGCCCAGCCTGAAAACAAAATTCAAGAGAAAGTAGATATTTGAAGGAATAGACTCTACAATAACCATGAATCAATTTCCTTGTTTGATATCATTTATAAGCATTGTTGGTGAACTCTTAACAATTTTCTGACCGATTAAGTATCTAGTGCTAGAAGTGTACAAACCACTGAAGTTATTCAACCATAGCTTGCTATGTTGGTGTTCGTTTTGAAATAAACAAATCACAGACTAAACTGAGCTCAATATTCTACATCTTGAGACATGCGCTGGCTCGAAGGACCATGTTTCGTTCAAAAACTAATTAACATATTTTCATAATACTACTATTTCGTTTTAATTACATATCATTATATAAAAAACAATCACCCTTATCCACTAAAAATACTATAAATAAAAAATAATCATCCTCAAAAATACTGATAAAGTACCGAGAACCTTTCTACTACCGCTGGTTCGGCGCCTCAAAATGTCGAATAAATAGGAAAATTCAATTAAAACAGTTTGAGGTATTCTCAGCTGTCACCTACTAGCATCTGACATGCGACGTACGGAAGGGAATTTTCTAGCTTCTAAAATATACCGAAAGCGGGTAAAAGCTAGCGGCCCATAGCCCAAAATACTTTATTACAGCTGGCGCCGGCCGCACGGGGTTCGAAACGGCCCCAAATTAACAAAATAGAGGTAAATTGTATAAACTCTAACTTACGCACAGCGAGCTCCTCGAGGATATGTCAAAATTATTACGTTCGTAGCTAATTACATAAGACATCTGGCGTTCATGCAATTGTGTTTTTATACAATTCGAACCTTCTTATTTCGATGGGCTACGTGAAAATCCCGGAGCCGGAAGCGCTATCGAGATCTGAACGTTAAAACTTTCGTTTAAAATTGTGTTTACAAGTCAACTGACACTTGTCCCCATAGATAACTCTACTACCGGTAGTAGAGTTATCTATGCACTTGTCACAGAATACTCTCCATAGAGATCAAGATGATACTCTTTTTTACTCATAATTCGTGAAGATTTTGAAGGGGTAGTGGATGTTTTTCTGCCCAACTTTTTCTAGTGGCGTAGTGCTATGCAATAGCTCTACCGCGGCAGTCCTCGAGTGCCACACGTTTCATTTTTTAATCAAAAATGTATCGCATCAGCCGGCGGCTATTAGTGACGGTACAATACATGGTGACAGTGAGCTAGATATTATTCAGTAAGTTAATTGATTTCAGATAGTCAAACAAATTCACAAATGAAGCATCAGTTGTCTTCAAGTCGCCGGTTTCCGACTTGGAGATGCCAAGGGAAGACATCATTCTTGATTTCTCGTAGCTTAGATTGAGAACTTTCCCATTCCCGATTCCATTTAGAACGAACCATGTCTTTGAACACATTTTTTTTATCACTTGGAGCACTACGACACTTCCGATTGAGGATCCACTACGGCTGTTCGCGCGCACTGGTCTACTTCCACATTACCTGTGATGCCAATATGGGAAGGTATCCAAATGAAATTTATCCGTCGGAAATTGTCTTGTGCGTGTAGTAATTCAGATTTGATCATTTTCTCAATCGGAGTTTTGGGATAGACATGCTGTAGAGCTTAAGTAGCGCTGAGGAAATCGGTCAGAATTATGGTTTCAGGTATGTTGGATGCCTTGTAGATGGCATAGAGCTAAGCTGGAAAACTGCTTGTCGATGAGTGTAGTCTAAATGCTGCACCTACACCTCTTTCGCCTTTTGATGCATCTGTGAAATTTTATTTTTTTTACGGCGGTTTGTTGATAATTCAAGGTGGAGGATGATCAATACCTATTGGCAAAATTTTTGGAAAAACAATATCATGATGAGAAAGGTTAGAACGTATCCTCTCGTAAGAGAGAGGTTTTGAGATACGTGGATTATGATTGTAGGAATTGCGATATCTATCTGTGAACGTGTTATGGAAGAGAGGTTCAGTTTTGTCTCCGGCTATTGAAGTTGCATGAGATAAAGTGAGATACATTCTCCAATTGTGAAGAGATGGTTCGCCTGTTTCAGTGTATAAGCTTTCGATAGGTGATGTGGGAAGGCTCCGAAGGCAATGCGAAGTGCACTATTATGTCTTCTGTCCAACATCTTCAACGTGGTTTTGGACGCGAATACATGGGCATTAGAGGCTGTTATTATTGCATTAGCTAAAGATAAGGAAGGAAGTGAAGTGAACTCTTCGTGGAGACCTTTTCTTTGCCAGGCTGCTCCCAAGGAATGGAGATGTTGAGTGGTCGCCTCATTCCCTTGATTCGAGGGCAACAGATTTTTTCTTGTGGAGATACTTGAAAATTGGAGTCTTCATTAATCGCCCACAAACGTTAGAACACTTAAAGGCAAATGTTCGTGAAGAAATAGCACATATTCCAGCTGAAATATTGCGCAAAGTTATGCTACAAGCTCAAAATAGAGTTGGCACTTGTCTGGCTTATCGTTGCAATCACTTACTCGATGTAGTTTCTCATAAGTAATTTTACATGTTTTAATAAATAGTCTTCATCAAAAAACTCAGCTGGGTTTATTTTGTCGCACCCTATATTTGGTATGTTTGAAGATAGACAGAGAGGCCGTCTAGGTCCATGGAAATGGCCTCCGCGATCTCCAGTCCTAACTCCATCGGACTTTTATTTTTGGCGCAAGATCAAGGAGGCTATGTAAAACACACCTATAGACACAAAACATGAGCTACAAGCTAGAGTCTTTGAAAGCGTTTCCTTAATGTGACCAAGGAGAAATTTAGAGGGTGACCATCAATCATGAAATGACTTCAATTAACAAATGTTTAAGGGACAATAGTCATCATCTTAAGTATTTAACTCACTGAGGTCTGTTTATATCATTATATTATCATTTTGTATTTTTGTATGTTATTTAGTGTTTAGTGAACGTCAAATAAATTCAGTATATCCGTATTGGTGGTTAATTTATGTGAAACTTTTGAAAGAATACTTTCAAACTACATTTTCGTTTTTATATTATTGAAAGAATGTAAATTTTGGTACTCTCTAGCTTCCATATTCTTGTCTTTTCATGTACAAACTTTTTTATGATTGAAATATGATCTTAATTAAAGGTACTAATATATTAGCCAGTCACGATCAATTATTAATAATTTTTCCGGTGTAAAAAACAAGAGTGCATAGTAACAGGTCAACAATTCACGAACAAAAACAACTTTAATTTATTTTAATTGAGTATGATTGTGTTTCAGGTACAATATATTAATTATATGCTTTTGTTAAAAGGAAAGATCCTACCAAAATTTATGTAAATGTTCAAGCAAACTGCCCGACTCACTATTACATAATTCATGGTATGACGTTCAGCACGTCTGTGAATGTTCTATTTTGATTTTATTCAAATTGTAACACTATCAATAACGTCTCATTTTTCCAATTGAAACTTCCATAATCATATCTCACATAGGTATAGCATTTTTTTTTGTAAAAATGGGTAAAGTTTGGTACCTGGAAACATATGGGACCACCCCGCTTAACCGAATATTCTTGCTTCATATATATATATAGGTATATATATATATTTTTTAGGTCAAAAATTGAAATATCTCGGAAAATATGCATTTTTTCGAAAAAAGTTTTGGATAAAAGTTGTGTAAGGTAACATTTTCCACCAGAAATCAATCATAACATCTACTGGCAACATTGTAATGAAATTTCGTATGAACATGTTTTGGAAGCTGACACATCTTATGAATTTATTCTCATATCTGACTCTCATAGAGGGCGCTAATTACACGGTTCGTACCAAGTAGTTTCAAACATAACTTTTTTGAAGTTGAATTTTCTAATTCAAATTTCAAATGAAGTTGAACATCATCCAATTTTACACGAAAAAGGTACTCTTGTTAAGACTCGATATTGTGAACCGTTTTCGGAATATTTTAATTTGAAATTAATGAAGTGATATCTGATGCTGGTATAAAGTAAAAAACAATCACCAATTCATTAAAAACCTAAAAAAATAACATTATTCTAATGCTAAAGTTATCATTTGAACGAAGAATAACACTAAAAATTAAATTGAATATGAATAAAAACATGAAATATCCAATCATGCGATTTCAATCCTTTGGACTGACTACACAGTTTGGTAGTATGTAGTTACTTGGAGAAATAAAATTATTATTATTATTATTATATTATGTTAAGGAAGAAGTTTATTCTACAGAGGTAAATTCAAGTCAAGAGTTGCAAGACAGAATTGAACGTCACATTAATGACCTCATAGTTGATCCTGAAACGCTTAAAAAATTAATGCATTCTTTAGAAAAAAGATAGAATTGTGTATTCTTGAAATCGGAGGACTTTTTGAAAACTTACTCTAACTGATTAAATATTTCATGTTTACATTCAAATTTATTTTAATTTTCTTCTTGTAATTCTCTGCCCAATTAGTCACTTTAGCATAAGAATAATGTTATTGTTTTTGAATTTTTAATAAATTGGTGATTGTTTTTTACTTTATACCAGCATCAGTTATTACTTCATCATTTTCAAATCAAAATATTCCGAAAACGGTACACAATATCGAGTCTTAGCAGGAGTATCTTTATGCTTAAAACTACTTGGTACGAACCGTTTAATTAGCGCCCTCTATGAGAGTCAGATATAAAAATGAATGCATACGATGTGTCAGTTTCCAAAACATGTTCATACAAAATTTCATTACAATGTTGCCCGTAGTTTCGAAATAATCGTAAAAAATGTGAATTTGTAAATTAAAAAAAAGAAATTATTTTCTTATTCGAACTAATAATTAGTTATTAAAATGAACTGTCAACAATAAGTGTATACAAAAATTATAAGAAAGTGAAATAAGTTATATTTTGATATCCAATCAAATATCAAATGTATTTTTTCTTACTTTCTTAAACTCAAATTAATAAAGTAATCGAGAAGTCCTTCCTATTCTACGTTTTCATATTTTCAAATTGCGAAAATGTATTAAAAAAAGAAAATATTATCTAAAAAAGAAATTGAGAATTTATGTACCAAATCCAGGACTCATCAACATCATGAAGTATTAATGTTGGTCTAGATTTTGCAAAACTTCAGAATTTAGTTCTTGCCTTGATTTCATTTTGTTGAACCAAGACAAGACTATATGTAGACATGTCTTGAGGTTTTGTCCAACACCATCCAAGATGCGATGTTTAGATCGCATTCCTTTATTTGGATTGTGAAAGAAAATCGAAATTATTGCCACAATCTCGTTACTACTCAAAACATTGTACCAATTAAAATTATGCAAAAAGTATGTTATCCTACATTGAAGCAAACAATGAATTTGCAACTTCATAATTAACATTTTTTAGTAAATTGTACGGTAAAACATGAATGTTCTGAGTGGTCACTGTACTGAATTACAAATAAGCACGGAACAAAATGAATTTAAAATATGCCCTATTTGATGTACAGGTTGACAATAGTTATTGTATTTAAATAAAAAATGCATAAAAGATTTTTTCTATTCGAAATTGTATTGTAATGTATCACTTAAGCTTGGAGAGAAGAAAAAGGTTATCTGTAAGACAAATCAAACGGTCATTTGATATTTGCTGTTAGGCAAGTGTG
This sequence comes from Endomychus coccineus, assembly GCA_958510875.1. Lineage (NCBI taxonomy): Eukaryota > Metazoa > Arthropoda > Insecta > Coleoptera > Endomychidae > Endomychus > Endomychus coccineus. The sequence continues at coordinate 19,983,136 of OY294070.1, read as the reverse complement.
TGTTTCCAAAATTGTTTCCCATTATACAGTGTTTGTGCTATTTTTGATTGTGGAAGTTTCTCAGAGGTACGTTTAGGTGTATTTTTTTGTTTTTAGTTTCGAATTAATCATGATGATCATCTTATACAGGATGTCCTCTAACTGCGTGGCTAAAATAAAACCGAAGATTCTTTGATTCGAAAAAAATTTGATGAGCCTTTTTACTTTTGCCTCAAGTGTTTTGTTTAGCCGGTAGAGGGCTTCAAATTTGCAAAAATTATTTTGTTTTTTCGGTATAACTTGAGAACGTGATGGAGGACTTTTACAATATTTGGCAGGTGAGTTACTGTCAATAATAGCCGTTTTTGAGAGCGGAGCATAGAGCCTTAGAAACCATAGAAATGGCTCAAACTTGAGGATGTAACGGGAAAAATGTCCAGAACTTTTGGTCGATGTAATTCACTTTATATTTTTCATGTAGATAGCTTATCTAATTTGAAAACTTTTCTTAACCTTAGAAAATTTTGATAAAATTAACGGATTAGCTTGAAAAAAATAATATGCGAGTCTCTGCAATTTTGGCTTAAAATACCTTAGTTGCCTTTGCTTTTCTAATGTCATTTTGGCATTTGGAGAATTTATCCTCAAAACTGTCAGTTTTTACTTTGCTTTCCGTAAAAATTTTATAAAATTATGGCTCAAAATTTCACTAGCACTGAAATGGTTAATATCTCAGTAAAACACGAATAATAAAAACAATAGAAATGGGGAAACGATGTGATTATTTAGGAAAAACAAATGCTAAATTAGAAGAAACAACAAAACTTTTTGGGAAATCGCTAAGGCATCAATTGTTCGAAATGTTGCCCATTTTCCTGAATACACAAATTAATTCGTTTCAAGAAATTGGATTGAACTCTGGCTAGTACTTCAGGATCATTCTTCAATAAATCCGCTTCATGATTAATTCGTTGCAACAATTCCTCTCGTGTGTTTACTGGAGCTGCATAAACTTTCGACTTCAAAGCGCCCCATAGAAAGAAGTCGCAGGGCGTCAAATCAGGGGAGCGGGCCGGCCAGTTCACCGGTGCATCGTGTCCTCTACCTATCCAGCGATCTGGATATTCCGCATTCAAATGTCGCCTCACAGCTAATGTGAAATGAGGAGGTGCACCATCATGGATAAACCAGGCCACGACGAATGTGTAAGGGCAAGTCTTCCAACAGTTCAAGTAGCCTTTGTTCCAAAAAGTTCAAGTAGTTCTCCCCGTTCAATCGATCGGGTATAACGGTAGGGCCAATAATAAAGTTATCCACAATTCCAACCCAAACATTGATTTTAGTTTGATTCTGAAAATATGTAACTTCCGTTTCATGAGGATTTTCATCAGCATAGAAATGTTCATTATGGAGGTTAAAAAGACCACATCTCGTGTAAGTATCTTCGTCCGTGAACAGAATTCTTCTACAAAAATTGGGGTTTGCGTTTTGTCTTTGGACAATAAGCCGACAGAAATCTAGCCGATGACCTGGATCCATGGGCAATAAGTCTTGAACTGTTTTAATATGATAGGGATACAACACTTCTCCTTTCAGTACATTATGAACTAATGATTTTGAGGCTCCAATACGAATTCCCAAACGTAGTGTGCTTATCCCAGGTTCAGTTTCAACCGCTTCCAGTATCGCTTCATCGAGCTCTAACGTCCTTCTTGTCCGTCTGCGTCCAGTTTCTCTGCGATTTACTTCAAATTTGCCAGTTTCGCGAAGGTTTGCCGATTTGGAATTCTTCGATGCGGATATCTTTCCTTTCTCCGGCCATTGCAACGACAAAGTCCATAAATCAATAACATATCAACCATTTCAGTGTTAGTGAAATTTTGAGCCATAATTTTATAAAATTTTTACGGAAAGCAAAGTAAAAACTGACAGTTTTGAGAATAAATTCTTCAAATGCCAAAATGACATTAGAAAAGCAAAGGCAACTAAGGTATTTTAATCAAGTAAAATTAGTAAGCCAAAATTGCAGAGACTCGAAAATTAATTTTTTCAAGCTAATCCGTTGATTTTATCAACATTTTCTAAGAGTAAAAAAAGTTTTCAAATTAGATAAGCTATCTACATAAAAAATATCGAGTGAATTACATTGACCACAAAAAAGTTCTGGACACTTTTCCCGTTACATCCTCAAGTTTGAGCCATTTCTATGGTCTCTAAGGCTCTGTGCTCCACTCTCAAAAATGGCCATTATTGACAGTAACTCACCTGCTAAATATTGTAAAAGTTCTTCATCACGTTCTCAAGTTATACCGAAAAAACAAAATTATTTTTGCAATTTTGAAGCCCTCTACCGGGTAAACAAGACACTTGAGGCAAAAGTAAAAAGGCTCATCAACTTTTTTTCGAATCAAAGAATCTTCGGCTTCATTTTGGCCACGCAGTTCGAGGACACCCTGTATAACGGAATATCCTAAATCTGGTTAGAAAAATTGACAGTAGTTATTTCGGAACATTTAGGATTGATTTCATTCTGCTCCCTTCTTCTCATATCTACCTATTTTTCTGAAATACTCCATAGTTGATAATCTCATTTGTAGAATATTGCAATTATGGCTTTAGATTACGGAATCTAAAAGAAGTATGATATTATTCTTAGAGCTACAGCAGCTCCACTTTCTCTGGCGTATCCACCCATCATCTCTCTCCCTCGACAAACGATGCCAGTTTAGACTAGATTTGTAGAGTTCCCTGCCTAGACCCGTCTTTATCACTCCATATGCCAGACCTCAGGTCCTAATGTAGGGGTTGTGGTGTTTCTTTTCCTGTCGTTGTGAACCTTAGGCCTTCGCAGTAGCACAGTATGTGCACTAAGGTCTCCTCGCCTTCTTCGCAGAGCCTGAATAAGGTTGTAACTTTCAGTCATATGTTGTTCATGTGTTTGTTCAGTTCATAATGCCCTGTGAGGAGTCCGGTCTAAGCATGATCCTAGTTGATCTTCTATTCTGGCTTAGTAGGTACTCCATGAATTTTGACGATGGTTCTTTAATGAATTCTTTGGCCTGTCTAATTTCCTGCGCCTTGTTGCACCATTCTCGATATCGATTTTTCAACCAAGTACTGTCATTTGATTTGCGCAACGCTCTCGCCATACCACAGAATGTACTAATTACATGCTCCTACTCAGGCCAGTGAATCAGCCTTTGTAAAGACAGTTTGTTTTGACTACCTAACTCTTCGAAGGTTTCTAAGCAGTCTCAGACAAGTTTGGAATTGACCTGTGAGGAACTGAATGCTTTTATAGCCGCTTGGCTGTCTGACTATATGGTGAGGATTTTTCCTCGGAACTCTTGCCTTAATAGCTCTTCGGTACAGTGATGTATTGCAGCAACTTCTGCCTAAAATATCGTCACGTGTTCGCCCAAGCTCAGTGAGATTCTTGTCTTTGACTTGGGTATATATTTTCCTGCTCCTGCGCCGTCCTCGGTTTTTGAGCCGTCTGTATAACAGGCCATTTCTGCATTCATTTGAGATTTTCTCTTCCATGCGTCTCAGCTTGTTATGACTATTTTGAAGTTTTTCTCGAAGCTATACTTGGGAAGCATCTCATCCGATGACATCCCCATTATGGGGTCGGTTTCTAACTCATTGTATAGCTCGTACATGTTACCGTGTAATTTGCTTATGTGCGCATGTCCTCTGGTCAGACTACTGGCGACTGACCTGGCTTCACCTTGTATGTGAATGTGAAGCGGGGTATGTTCAGCAAGGCTTCTAAAGAGGCTGTTGAGGTTGTTCTCATAGCTCCTGTGGCAGCCAGGCAAGCTTTGCATTCGAATGTCCCTTAGACTACGGATCGCACCAACCTGCTTTGCCTCTCTTTGGCCACTATAACACAGAGCGAGGAGTTATCATGGGTTCAATGACTCTGATGTCTAGCTATGTGATCATTTTTGGCTGTAGCGCCCTGTGTTTCCCAAACATTCTTCTGGATGAGTTGATGACTATCGTGTTCTTTTGGATTGTTTTCTGTAGGTGTTGATTCCATGTCAGCTGGTGATCAAAAACAACAAAGTATTTTGCGTCTTGTGCAATTGGAATTTCCATTCATTCAGAACTGGTAACTTCAGTCCTCCCAGTACTTTTTTCTGGTAAAGACAAATATAATGATATCAAGGGGATTCCCGGTGAGGTTTTCCTCTTGGCATCAATTCTTTATTATGTTCAGAGCCGTTTGTGTGAGCTCCGATACTGTTCCTGCGAATTTGTCTATTGCGACACTCGCAAAGGTCGTCGGCATATCCTAAGCAGTAAATTCCTTTGGATGCTAGCCCTATCAATAGTTCATCTAGCAGGACACTCCACATAAGAGGTGATTACACTTCTCTTTGCGGGCATCCCTTATCAGCTACAGATGTGACTGTGGTTTCGTCGATTAATGATATGATAACCCTTTTAAGCTATTGTATATAGCTTTTATCGCGGGCCTTGAGCGCGGCGACCGAACCAAGAAAAAAAAAACAAAAGACGATTACCGTAACGCAAATCTGAAAAACAAAAAACAAATACTGTAATGAAATATCCTGACACCCACCACTCCGCCTACCATGTAGCTCGGCCGAGCTTAAAATTGTCGAAATGTTAACTTTGAACCTTTTAAAAGGTCGTGATAGCCCCAAACTGGGTCGAAAACTGTTTGAATTGGTTAATTTTCGATAAATCGAATGACGTTCACGTGAGAAGCGCGTAGGTCGCGAGTTAGAAAAGTGCAAATTTACGGTACATAGAACGTCTTAACGAGGACTTTTCGCATGCGGTTTTCGCTCCATGTCGTTAGTTTATGAACGGGGCCAACTAAATAGCATAGTCTCGGGCCCCAAAATGTCGATTAAATAGGAAAATTTAATTAACACTGTTTGAGGTATACTGAGCTGTCACCTACTAGCATCTGACGTGCGACGTACGAAAGGGAATTTTCTAGCTACTTAAATATACCGAAAGCGGGTAAAAGCTAGCGGCCCGTAGCCCAAACTACTTTATTACAACTGGCGCCGGCCGCACGGGGTTCGAAACGGCCCCAAATTAACAAAATAGAGGTAAAATGTGTAAACTCTAACTCACGCGCAGCGAGCTCTTCGAGAATATGTCTTAAGTCGTCTGGCGTTCATGCAATTGTGTTTTTATACAATTCGAACCTTCTAATTTCGATAGGCCACGTGAAAATCCCGGAGCCGGAAGCGCTATCGAGATCTGAACGTTAAAACTTTCGTATAAAATTGTGTTTACAAGTCAACTGACACTTGTCACCATAGATAACTCTACTACCGGTAGTAGAGTTATCTATGCACTTGTCACAGAATACTCTTCATAGAGATCAAGATGATACTCTTTTTTACTCATAATTCGTGAAGATTTTGAAGGGGTAGTGTATGTTTTTCTGCCCAACTTTTTCCAGTGCCGTAGTGCTATGCAATAGCTTTACCGAGGCAGTCTCCGAGTGCCACACGTTTCTTTTTTTTTCAGACTGGCGTTCATCCACTGGCACAGGAGGAATGTAATCCCTTTTTTTTCTTGAGCGTTGTTAATTTACTGTGTTGATGCAATGTTGAAGACACTCTCGATGAAGACAAACGTCGCCATGGCTATCTCTTTATCCTCAAGGGATTTTGTTAGTAGCCTGATCATTCAGTGCCAAATATGTTGATTTACTTGGCTGATACGCGTATTGTCTTTCGTTGAGGGGGTTTGTTGATAAAACCTCCTTTTATGGATCTGTTTATCAGTCTTTCCAGTATATTAAGCAGGAAAGACACTAGACATATAGGTCGGTATGACTTGGACGTCGTGTTATTTAGTCTAGCCACCTTGGCATATAAATGACTTCCTTTTTGCCACTCAGTAGGTATGTCTCGAATAGCTATACAATCCTTAAATATCCTATACATAGGATGGGGTATATTCCATCCTCTCCAAGAGATTTGTATGGTTGGAACATTTGGCCATTTTGTCTTGCCTTGCGGACTGCTCACCGCTGCGGGATCATTTATGGTCGTTATCGCCGGAAAGTGTGCCTCTATGAGTATTTGCATGCTTTCCTCAAAAACTATTGTGTAGGAAACCTACTTGATTTACAGTACCCTCCTTGACCATCACTTTGTGGGCTAGAATATATGGGGGTATCCATCAACTCTTCACAGAACTTCTTCCACGATTGCCTCCTTGATTATTTTGATCTCTTTGTTGTACTGTGTAAGTGTAGTTTTATATTCGGCCCAATCTTGGCTGGTTTTGGTTTTATTAAATAACCTGCGCACGTCTCTTCTAAGGGTTTCCAAGTGTTTATTCTACCAGACTGTTTCGTTTTTCTGATACCTTGTTTTTTTGGGGCAACTTTCTTCGTAGGCTGTAATTATTGCCTTGCTTACTTGGCTTACTGCCCTTTTAAGATTTTTGAGATTTTGTATCTCAATCATTTCCATTTTGAGAGCCTCGCTGAGTGACAATTTGTATCTATATAGTTTTGTATCTGTGTTAATGTACTATTCTGTTTCAGAAGGCTAAGTCATGAGTGAAAACTCCCCCATAATAATATTAAAAAATGCAACTGCCAGGACGAAACTCCACCCTGGTGAAGAAGTGGTGATATCAGGTAACTCGAAATGTTATTATACTAATTCAAGTAGGAAAGCATTGCTCTCTCACCGAATTACAACATGGCGGATGGCTGTGGGAATTAGCAATCTATGTCGATTCGACAAAACATATGAACGAGCTGAATTTGAAATTGCAAGGAGAAAACCAGCTTCTCCCTGATTTATACACTAATATCAAGTCGTTGCGGTAGAAAATAATACTGTTCCAATCACAATTACGTAAAAAATGTTTCACACATTTTAAAACATGTGAAATATTCAGCCACACTATTGAGACGTGAGTTTCACGTTGATTTTGCAATCGAAGCTTTGAGTGCTTTGAAAATAAATTTTGATCCTCGTTTCTCAAACTTTGATGTTATTGCGAATGAAATTGAGATTTTTCAAAATCCTTTTTATACTGACATTGAAACCATAGCCGGAACTTCAAATGGAAATTATTGATTTACAGTTCTGTGATATAATTGAGAACAAATATCAAAACTCATCGTTGTTGGAGTTCTATAAGTCTTCTACTGGTACAATTTGGTTATTTGCATAAATTGGCTCGTGGGCTGTTTTCTGTTTTTGGTACAACTTTCTTGTGTGAGAAAACATTCTCCGAAATGAAGTGGACAAAGAATGTTTACAGATCTAAGTTAACCGAAGAGCATCTTAAATCTCTTTTAATAATTGGTATATATAAAATTGGTTCACAACTACAAACTATTGTCAGTTACATAAATTTCATTAGTATTTTATATGTTATAATGTTTATATGTTCATGTGTTCATATGTTATAATGTTTATAATGTAAGAGGGTTTCATTTCAATTATTTGTTAGTTATTGTGCTTGAGTTAAATTATCTGCGTATTATACTTGTCATTAAGCTTTACCTAGCAAGTAAATAAAACCGAGTTATCATTCTGTGTTTTTTATCCATTTAATCACAAAAATATAAGAACAATAAGCCATTAGCTGTAGGGGGATTGTTGACACTGGCGGGCCGGATTTGACCTGCTGGCCGTAGGTTGGAAGCCCGATAGTCCAGTCATTATAGGTTTAAGCTGCGGAAAAATTCCTAGTGAGCTGAATTTTTGTTTACACCTTCATTACGGCATTTTGATGAATATGTGAAAAATCGACATTGATATCGTGCCGGCTAAAAAAGTTAAAGGTCAAAAAAGGTCACGAAAATCAGTTTTCCGCGAATATCTCGCGACCTATTGCTCGGAGGTCAATTGAGGTCATGGCAAAAATTGTAAATCGTGCAATTATCGAGGTAGAATGCAAGGCGCGTTTCTTTACATGGTTGCCCCAGTAGGCATAATCCATGATATGTAATAAAGGGTTTTTTGAGTTAAAAGTGAAGAGTTTTTTATTCAAAAACTGAAAAATACAACAAAAAAGAACTTAGTACTAACTTATACTTTTTTTATTCACTCATTGTCGATATCCTCAGTTTCTCTATCATTAAAATTTGCTGACAAAACATCGAGTGAACTTATTTCGCATTTAAGGAGGACTGGCCACGGCAATGTCCACAAACTTTTGAGTATCTCAAACCAATTGTTTTGCATCCACATTTTCCGCCAAAACCTTTTGTACAATTACAGAAGAATGTGTTTAGTAGATCAGCAGGTGCTGGTTTTGATAAAGTTGTCACTGGCTGCAGCATGTTGTTTTTTAACTCCCAACCTCACTGTTCTGGATCAATTTCTTTTCCTAGCCTGGTTTGTATTTGATAATACACTCGAAAAATATGCTGTTGAGCTGCTGAAGAAGTAGGTGGCAATAGCGGAAATTTCACAGCTTCGCTTTGTCTTGTTAGCTTAGCAAAGCTACAATATCTGTAATTATTTATCGAATGTTCTGATTTTGGAGCACCGTACATTGCTAGTAGAAACTATGCCAGCATCGACAACGACTTCTCGAGCGCAATTTTCTTGGAGAAATATTTCTGCAGAATTGTTTAAATCGGGTCTTTTTTCAAACAACTTCATGACTCTAATTTTTCCTTTCCCAAAAAGTGTTGAAGTTGTATCACTCAAGAAATATTTTTCAACTGAGCTAAACACAGTCCGACAGGCAGTAGCAGGTATGAAGGGGCGGGTCTCGGAACAATGAAATACGAAACATCTGCCGGTGGAGGTAGTTTGTTTCCGAATCCTCTACAATATAAGTATATTTTTCACAAAACACTCGAGTATCAGATGAAAGTTTTTAATATACTTGAGAACATGAATAAAAAGCAACTGGGTTTACGTCTTGGTGTACGGTATACAATACCGTACTTATGTGAATGCATTCTAGTCGCTTTTTCAGCGCTCTACTCCAAGAACGGTTGATTTCACAAAAAAATGCAGAAAGCTATTTTTGTAGATAATTGCACGATAAACAATTTTTGTAATGACCTCCATTGACCTTCGAGCAATAGTTTGCGAGATATTCGTGGAAAACTCATGTCTATTTCATATTGGAATTTAAATTTGTATTTATGGTGGTACCAAAACGTGAAATTCTGGTTTTGTGAATCAATGGATTTGATATGATGAATAATGCTTTTCACAAAAGAATTAAACTTTCAAATTTTTCTTTGCAGGTATGTCTGGTAGTTACCCAGATTGCGATACCTTGACAGAACTTCGAAATGCTCTACTGAACAAAGTTGATCTTATGAGTGAAGACGAAAGGCGATATGAAAATAATCATCCAGAACTTCCTCGAGCATTTGGAAAAATAAAGGAACTTCGGAAATTTGATGCAGGATTTTTTGGTAAAGACCCAGTATTTGTAGACGAAAGCAATTTATGATTATTGATATTAGTCTGTAAAAGACTCAACGGAAATTGACCATTTAATATTGCTTTAAAATTTTTAATTTACACTAACATGACAGTTATTTCCCCCAAAATCAGCTTTATCGAAAAGTCTGATAAATTTTATTCATGCAGGTATGGATCATCGATTGGCAAATTTTGCCGATCCATTACAGAGAGTGTTTTTTGAAAAAGCAGTAGAAGCTATTTACGATGCTGGAATAAACCCCGAAGAGCTTGAAGGTACGAACACTGGGGTAGTCGTTGGGTGCAGCTATTCAGAAACAGAAGATTATGCATACAAGAATAGGAATATATCTAATGTTGCCTTTACCGGGTGAGGATTCATTTATTTTCTCTATTTTAAATAAAATCTGGATGTTGTTAGAAGGAAACAACATCAAGCTTCAACTTGATGAATTTTGAAAAGTGGAGAACAAGAATAATTAAATACTTTTAATTAATTTTTTTAATTTGCAGTTTTGGTGCAACATTTTTTAGGATTAAAAACGATACCTATATAACTAGAACTTCATCTTCGATAATTGATCTTATATTAGTTTCCAATCTCGAGAGTATCATGTCGTCTCATGTAGGGGGAATCACTATATCCGATCATGAAATAATATTGTGTGATATCTAATGTGAGAAATTTAAAGCTCCACATACCTTTTATATATACCGTGATTACAAACATTTTGATGATAATATGTTCTACAATGAACTGGAATTACTACCTTAACACAATCTTAATGGTATTGACCAAAAAGTTGATTTTCTTAATGTTAACCTGTTGTATATGTTTGACAAACATGTACCTCATAGAACAATAAGGATCGGCAGAAAAAATCTCCATGAATAACTGATAAAATTAAATTACTAATGACTCTGAGGGACAAAGCCAAAACGAAATTTGGAAGAACTAAGCCCCTTTCACACTGGGATTACTTCAAGCAGTTAGGAGCATGTTTTGAATAAATTTCCAAAAATAAAAACAAAATCTTTGTGGAAACAACTAAAATCATTAGATATTGCCAAAGATAAACAATCTCTCATTCCAAATCATCTCCAAAATGTTGATGATATTAATAATTATTTTCTGGATAGTAAAAAAAACAAACAATGTTGATGGAGAATTGATTACAAATTACTACAAGTCACACAAGCAGCAGAAAAGTAATTTTGAGTTCAGTCTTGTATCCTTCGAGGAAGTCATAGAAGCAATAGTTCAGATTAAAGGGCAATCTGCAGGATCAGGTCTTTTAAATATCAATTTTATCAAGTTATGCTGCCCACATATTCTTCCTTATCTTGTTCACATTATAAATGCTATGCTACTTGAAAGTAAATATCTCACTTTATGGAAAGATGCTTTGATCACCCCTTTTGCCAAAACTAAGGATCTCACCACGTACAATGACCTACGTCCAATAAGTATATTACTCGCTTTATCAAAAGTAGCGGGAAAATTATATATGTACAACGTAATGGATATATAACAAAAAACTCTCTTTTGCCATCTGTAAAATCTGCCTTTCGTGGAGGCTATAGCTGTACTACGGTTTTATTAAGCATAACAGATGATATCATAAATGGAGTTGATAAAGGTTACTTTACAGCCTTGGTTCTACTTGATTAAGTGAGGCTTTTGATAGCATAGACCATGTCTTGATAATAATGAAATATCTTGGCATATGATTTTATGTCATGGAACTAATTTTGTAATTACTTTTTTCCGGCCTATATTGGCCATTTTGGTTAATTTGAGATAAATCGAATGACGTTCACGTGAGGAGTGCGTAGCTGGCGAGTTAGAGAAGTGTAAACTGGTTGTACCTAATACGTCTTTACGACCACTTTTCGCGTGCCGTTTTCGCTTCATGTAGTTAGATTGGGTATCGGACCGTGCCCGACTGCCCTCCTTTTTCCGATAAATGTTTATCGGAAAAAATAGAAACAAGTACTCTCAGGTCTCAGCTACGCGCGTCTAACGTGCGACGTACCAAAGGGAATTTTCTAGTTACTAAAATATACCCTAAGCGGGTGAAAGCTAGTGGCACACAGCCGAAATACTTTATTACAGCTGGCGCCGCCTGCGCGGGGCACGAAACGTCCCCAACATAACAAGAACGAGGTAAAATGTATAAGCTCTAACTGACGCGTAGCGAGTTTCTCGAGGGAAACGTCAAAATGATTACGTTCGTAGCTAATTACATAGGACGTCTGGCGTTCATGCAATTGTGTTTTTATACAACTTGAACCTTCTTATTTCGATGAGCCACATGAAAATCCCGGAGCATAAAGCGCTATCAACTTTTGAGCTTCACAATATTCTTATAAAATTGCGAAATTTCGCACTTTTAGAAACTTCAAATTAATTAATTTGACACAAGTTTTGGGGATATTAATACCGAAAATGGCCAATATAGGCCAAAAAAAAAAAATGAAAACCGAGTTCCATGACATAAAACTATATGCGAATACCTATATTTTCCTTCAAAGCAGATCCAGATCGGATGTAAATGACATGAGATATCTTAATTTGAAAAATAACTAAAAAATTGACTTAAAGTTGAATTTCTGGAAAACCGTTCAATATTTTCACTTGAAATTTGGAGCATAGTTTTGAGATCATAACAGCTATCATCAGTCCAAAATCGGTTGAAAAATGACCGAGTTAGCCGTTACGCAAGACTCCTTGCATATATGAGTATATATATTATCCATTACGGGGAGGGGGGAGATCGGATCAACTCGAAATTTGGACTGGAAGTTCCTTGGACATTGACAATAAAAGGGTTTCACTTTGGTTTCTTAATTTGCTAGACTACCCTTAAAAATGTCAAAAAACCCCTTTTTGGCAAAAAAAGGGGTTGCACCCACTTTGGGAAATAGAAATTTCAGGAGGTTGTTATTGGTATCCTAACAAACACTTTCCACCGTGTCGTTAAGCATCGTACAATTTTCGCCAGCCTTGCCTTTTTTCTTGCCAGATTTACTCCACTAATACATCCATATTGTTTGCTTATTCCACAAGATTATCCTGCATAATACACCTCCGTATCTGTTTGAGAAAATAACATTCAGAAGTGATGTTCACAACATAAATATCAGGAACAAGGAACTACTCTCACCACCTTTTCATAGAATGGCTTTTTTTGAAAGAATCCTTAGTTATAATGTATATAAATTATATAATATTGTACCTGATATTCATGAATCGCATGGTTCAAGCACTTTAAAAATGCATACAAAAATTATTATCTTGTACCATATAAATTCTGAATAGAATAGATCATGCAAACTTATACGAGGTGTTCCATCTCAGACGAGCCACCCCGTATATTTCTTATCCCATAGTGAGTGGAAAAATCTCCCGAAACACGTCGAATGATTTTGTTTGGGGGACATCTTTTGACGTATATTTGAGGCTTGAACGAGCAACTCCCTAATAGGGGGCGCTTCAACCCCTCAAAATTGAATAGGGGAGAGGGGTTGAGTGATACGTCATTTGAAAGGTCTTGGAAGCTTCTTTACAACGGTGTATGAAAAACGTGAATTTGATGAACCGTTTTCGCCAAAAATTAATTTTGTTCCTCGAATGCGCCACCTTGAATATTTTGGTTATCTGTGCAATGTACAAGTTCATTTTTATCAAGCCTTTTTTACAAACTTAAACAATCTTAAGAAAATCACATCCGTGAAAAAATTGAATTGTGTTGTCATGCTTACAATGAAAAAAATTAAATCTGCGTGCTTAAATCAAATGTTCAAATTGTCCTCCATTGACTTCCATACAATAATACAATCTTGAGTGAAAACCGTCTCTAACATGGTTCAGCATAATTGGAGTTATTTGACGACACTCATTTACAATTCGTTGCCGTAGTTCGTCCAAATTTTCAGGCTGAGTCACAAAAATCTTGGACTTAAGATGTCCCCACAAGAAGAAGTCCAGAGGGTTCAGGTCAGGAGATCGTGCAGGCCACTCCGTAGGATCTCTTCTTCCAGTCCAACGACCGGAGTATTGCAAATTGAAGTATTGGTGAACTAGTGCGGCCTAGTGAGGAGGAGCTCCGTCTTGTTGGAAATGCAATTGTTGTTAAAGTAGTAGAGGATCGTTTTCTAATTGTTCAGTTATTAACGGATCAATCGCATTTTCCAGCATTTCAAGATAAATTCCGCCATTTAAATTACCAGGAATAAACAGAGGTCCAATTAGGTGGTCTCCCAAAATTCCTACCCAAACGTTTAGCTTTTCTCGATGTTGAGTGTGAGCTTCTCGAAATACATGAGGATTTGTATCGCTCAAAATTCTACAGTTATGCCGGTTAACCTCTCCATTAAGTGAAAAAGTGCATTCGTCAGAAAAGCAAACGTTGTACAAGACATTTGGGTTATTGTTGATAAGCTCGACCATAATTTACCAAAACTCTTGCCTTCGATCCCAATCATCATCATTTAATTCCTGAATTAATTTAATTTTGTACGGATGGAACTTGTGTTTATGTAAAATTCTGAAAACGTTAGATTGGCTAATACCGGAAGCTGCAGAAAGTTGTCGTACAGATGGCGTGTTTGGCATAAGTTGGACATGTCCCAATACCGCCACAGCTGCTCCTTGATCATTAACAATTCCAATGGGTGCCCTTTTTTTATCCATTATTGAACACGTCTCCACAAATTTTGAAATCAATTCCATTACGTACTTATGGCGAACGCTACGTTCAGGGTGGTTTTCGTTAAATATCCTTGCAGCCGCTCGAGCATAATTTTGATTTTGGTAATAAAGGCTAACCAGCTCAACACTTTCTTGCAATGTGTACACCATATTTTTTGAAATTTTAAGCAAATCAGCAAAGTAGTAACTCAACAGATTGAATAAAATCATGAAATGATCGAAGAAACGTTAAAACCAGATAAACACCTTCTAACAATAAAAAATTAAGGCAACATAAGGAAATGTTTTGCTGTTTATTTATTTATTAGTTTGAGAGAATGTATTATTGTATGGAAGTCAATGGAGGACAATTTTAACATTTGATTTAAACACGCAGATTTAATTTTCTTCATTGTAAGCATGACAAAACAATTCAATTTTTTTACGAATGTAATTTTTTGAAGATTGTTTAAGTTTGTAAAAAAGGCTCAATAAAAATGAGCTTGTAGATTGTACAAATAACCAAAATATTCAAGGTGGCGTATTCGAGCAACAAAATCAATATTTGGACAAGCCGGTTCATCAAATTTACGTTTTTCATACACCATTGTAAAGAAGCTTCCAAGACCTTTCAAATGACGTATCACTCAACCCCTCTCCCCCACTCAATTTTGAGGGGTTGAAGCACCCCTCATTAGGGGGTTGCTCGTTCAAGTCTCAAATATACGTCAAAAGATGTCCCCCAAACAAAATCATTCGACTTGTTTCGGGAGATTTTTCCACTCACTATGGGATAAGAAATATACGGGGTGGCTCGTCTGAAATGGAACACCTTGTATATTTTGTACAGACAGTACAAAAAAATACGTTTCAGTCTTATTATACTTTTCTCTTCAACAATATTCTTCAATAATCAAGAGCTAAGTGGTGAACTTGTTATTTATTTTATAAGAATCTATTATATCGTTGTGATATAATTTTTGTTTGGAAATAAAGACTATTATTATTATTATTATTATATAATTTTTTTATAATAGTTTTTTATGTATTTGTTGATAACAATTAACGCATTGACCAAGTGCGGTCTGATTGACCTCAAAAGAAAAAACCGTTTTAACAGACAATAGTTAATTGAAATTTTTTTTTCGTGAAAAATGTAATACATCAATATAACAACGCTGAACCTACAAATTAAGAAAAACCGACAATTTCTCCCAAAAACCTTTTTTTATACAGGTTGACTGAACTATTTAAGAATACAGTTCTGCCATTTACCAATTTACGTAATTATTTTATATTTTTTCCTGTTTATTTCAGTTACCAGAAATCTTTCATGCCACATAAACTGAATTATTTCTTGAAATGCAATGGACCATCCATGAATGTAGACACAGCCTGTAGTAGTACTCTATCGGCTTTGGAACACGGATATAATTTAATTTTGAATGGCGATTGCGACAGAGTCATCGTTGGAGGAAGTCATTTGGTCCTCCATCCTAATGTGACACTACAATTTACACGGTAAGTGACGAAGTTTGTAGACGTTGATACCTGTTTGGTGAGTGAATCAAATCATTTTTCTTGGTTGACCACTCCTGATTGTGAGTTTGCTTAAGGTTTCCATTGTTTTCTCTCGAACGGATTGCCTGAGGTGGTGGCGACTCGTGAGTTATGAAAGAGGGTGCGCTCTAGGAAAAATAGCTAATTTGGCTTTTAAAATAGTGTCACATACTTCCTTTATAATAACAGCCCTGTTATCTACAGCAGTCGTTCTCTTGTTTTCTTAGCCTTTTCTTCATTATGGTTGTCTTGATTGTCATTGCCAGTAGAATTTCTGATTCGAATAATTTGCTGTTGGAATTGTTTAATTGTCTTTTGCAGTCAATGCCGGGCAATTCAAATGTTTCAATAAACCACTTGCTTCACTAATAGTAACTGAATCCATCCCATGTTTGTCAATAATTTTGTCTAAACATTTTTTGATAGAATCCTGGTGTTCAAATAATGTGTTCACACTTCAAATTTTGAAAATCCAGCGCGTAGGAACAGCGCGTGGTAATCTACGTTTGACTATTTAATCAAGAATTACCGTTCGTTTTGGCGATCGAGAAAAAAGCTTGGAAATGACTGTAAATTTGCAAAGAAAATTTCTACTTTTTTATTGCACTGTGCCGCTTGTTCAATAATTGAACTAAATTGATGCGCGTAGCTGTGAATATATTGTGCATGTGGAAATATTATTTTGATAATGGCTTGGACATCATTGTCTTACTACTCATCACGGACGCCTCATCGTAACTCTGAGCGACTAGTTTATTGTTATCAGACCCAGAAGGAGAATTTGAAATATTTTGCAATTCCTCCAGCTATGTTTTTGCGTATACATCAGCATTATGTCCACTCGGCTTGAAAATAGACCAAAAGCGTTTAAAAGTTTGTCCATTAAAGATGTATCGAATAATAACAACCATTTGCTGATGATTAGAGGTGCCCGTAGTTGCATCGGCGTCCAAAGCAATGACATTCGCACATTTAATTTCTTTTCATATTTCCTGCTTTGCATTAAGCATATCGTTCTGAATAGGTTTTGAGACTCCTTCAAACACTTGTGAACCCGAACCTTTCATATGTATTGCAAGCACAGTGTCTGATTCAGCTGCAAAGTTGATTAAGCCTAAATAAATACCTGGATTCTCCAACGTCAATGTCTAATCATGGCCTCGTAAGGCCAATTCAAAGGCTCCGCAAGATATGAAGTTTTGTCCAGAACCTCGTTGTACTTAATTTTATGTCACAAATAAGCAATGTTTAACTGTTCACGTATGCCAACTTTTCCTAGAACACTGAACTCCATGTATACATCCATGTGAGAAGCTGAATTTTCATGTTTCTGTACCCTTTTTGCGATGTGTTTTAAACATCGACATATACATATGGACTGCGCGTGGCAATGATAAGCGCGGGTAGTGCCGGCGTGAGAGAGGGGAAAACGAAGAGAACTAATATTGTCTTTATCTATCGGCTCGGGACGTAAACGTACTAGCTACAGTCATGTTGCATTTCCATGGCAACGCAGCGGCCAATAGAAACGCGATAGATAAAGTAGATAAAGACAGTATTAGTCCTCTTCGTTTTCCCCTCTCTCACGCCGGCACTACCCGCGCTTATCATTGCCACGCGCAGTCCATATGTATATGTCGATGGTTTTAAATCATTCAATCCTTGTTTATTCCACGCACTAGCCTTTTTCTTAAGAATTAAGCACATAAAAGAAAATAGTTTATTTGTTTCCAGATATCCGCACACCCACTCTTGTTTTTCATAGATATTCTTGTTGAATACTCTATTGTGACTTCGGATTTTATTTGTGGAAGTGTAGTTTATTTGAAAATCAGGAATAGGCCTTCCTTTCTTTTTAATTGAAAGTTTTCCCTCAAATGATAGCGGGTTTTTCAAAAAATTTTGCACACAATTAACTTACATCATCACTTCACGTCTTAGAATTGCATTCACACACTGTACAGAGTGGTCCAAATTGGACACTTTTGATAGGAAACACCAATTTCTAGAGAAGATAGAGAAAAACTAGCCTACATGTTACGAGGTCGATTTTTGAGAGAAAATGAATGCCGAAAACCGCACTCTGATATCTTGACTTGTTCAAAAGATACAAGGTGTTTTTCAATTTTGTGCATTTCTGACCCACCCCCGTAACTTGTTTATTTATGAATATTTCTAGTTTCTGTGAAAACATTCTCAAGACACTTTTTTGAAAGGAATCTAATGGTGTCCCTTGTTTTTTATTGAAAAATACGGTTTTGAAGTTATGACATAAACTTGTATTTTTTCTCATGGACCAACCTGTATATTTTTACATATTCGTGTTTGAAATAAAATTCTCTTTTCAAATATATATAATAGTTGCTACTTCTCTTCCAAAACATTTATTTTGTGGCTGTTTTCGACTTATTTTAGATGAATAATCAAAATCTGGGTTGCCATGCCTGAATACGAAACAAAATAGCTCAGTCTATGCGTACTGTCAAACAATTATTATTAAATGCAGTGTGCTTTACAAGTTTAGTGTGCTTCTTTGAACTGAGTTTTGAACTTCGACAATATTTTCATCTTCCTGTTAATTCAAAATGTATGAAAATTACGAAAAATATGATATGCTAAAGTGTTATTGGGAATCACATGAAGATGCACAGGCTGCCAGCAATCTTTACTTTGACCGATACCCTGAAAGGAGACAACCGTTTCGGGATATGTTCACTAGATTGCAGAAAAACCTAGTTAATTACGGTTCTTTTTCAAAACCAAGGACAAGAGTTTACGAAGCCAGGAATAGAGATAGAGAGTTAGAAGAAATAACAGTTTTGGGGGAAATACAAAATCAACCCAATATTTCACTAAGCAAAATGCAGTTGTATACAGGTATTTCAAAGACTACAGCAATGCGAATTCTAAGAAAAAATAAATTCAAACCGTATAGAGTAAGAAAAGTTCACAAGTTACTACCAAATGACCCACAATTCCAGCTCGAATTCTGCCAATGGTATTTAGGAAAATGTGCTGAAAACTTAATCTTTGGACAGAACATCATATGGACTGATGAAGCATGCGTTAGCAGCGCTGGTATATTTAATAGATACAATTGCTACAATTGGACTTTGGAAAATCCATATATTACAGTGGAGACACAAAATCAAGGCCGATACAGTTTTAATGTTTGGGTCGGTATTTTTAGTGGCAGGTTTATCGGTCCCCATATCTATGAGGGTAACCTTACAGAAGCCCGATATGTGGAAATATTGCGGGAATCTGTCGAACCTATAATGGATGATTTGCCAGTACAACAAATTGGACACGTATACTTCCGACAAGACGGAGCACGGTGTCATAACGCACACATTATAACGACGTATTTGAACGAAATATTTGGGGACAATAATTGGCTTGGCAACCGGGGTCCTGTTCATTGGGCGGCAAGATCCCCCGATCTTACGCCTCCAGATTTTTACCTCTGGGAAAGAATAAAGGACCTCACATATAAACACGCCATCCTGATTCCCGAGAAGCGTTGGAAGCAGCAGTGCGACATGCCTTTCGTTCAATACCTGCGGTAGAATTAATTAATGCTGTCAATAATGTTAGGGAGCGAAGTCAATTATGTTTCCATTTAAATGGTGCTCAATTTGAACACATGTTGTAAATAGTTTAAAAATGTAATATT
This sequence comes from Endomychus coccineus, assembly GCA_958510875.1. Taxonomy (NCBI): domain Eukaryota; kingdom Metazoa; phylum Arthropoda; class Insecta; order Coleoptera; family Endomychidae; genus Endomychus; species Endomychus coccineus. The sequence goes on along the minus strand of OY294070.1, from coordinate 19,963,812 downwards.
TTTGTTCTTGTTATTCTGTTTTTTTAATTAAATTAATGAGTTATTATAAAATAGGCACTAATTATTGTTTTCAACAGCAGTTATGTAGAACTATTTTGTTTCGTAATCAGGCATGGCAACCCAGATTTTGATTATTCATCTAAAATAAGTCGAAAACAGCCACAAAATAAATGTTTTGAAAGAGAAGTAGCAACTATTATATATATATATATATATATATATATATATATATATATATATATATATATATATATATATATATATATATATATAACTTATGAGATATAGAAACTGTCAAGTAACTGCCAACCATAGCAGTACTAACCTACCATCCTTACTTCAAAAAACGACTGAACTTCAGATGAATGTGCGTGAATAGTTGATCTATGGTAGGGCATCGAATCGCATTGTGTTCATCAATGATCTACTATCCTTTCAGAGGTTTATATTTACAAAAATATAAAAATCTAACAGGACCGAAGTGGTGTAATTGGTTAACACCCTGGACTAGAAATCCAGAAATGTGGGTTCGAATCCCGCCTATGGTTCAGTCTTTTATGTTTATTCATCTTTATAATCCTATGTTAAATTATCTAAGTTATCTTCATAATTCAGAAAATTTAATTCTATATCTCATAAGTTACATACACGATAGTGGCCAATTAGGCAAAGAAACTCTAAACTTGTTTATATATATATATATATATATATATATATATATATATATATATATTTGAAAAGAGAATTTTATTTCAAACACGAATATGTAAAAATATACAGGATGGTCCATAAGGAAAAATACAAGTTTATGTCATAACTTCAAAACAATATTTTTCAATAAAAAACAAGGAACACCATTAGAAACAAGTTACGGGGGTGGGTCAGATATGCACAAAATTGAAAAACACCTTGTATCTTTTGAACAAGTCAAGATATCAGAGTGCGGTTTTCGACATTCTGGCTTAGTCAGCCGAATCAGACTTGTAATAGGTACACTTCAGATCGTTCCCCGGAACATAGTTTTGAGCGTTAGTATTGCATGCGCCTGACGTGCGGAATAAAATAATGCACCTGAATTACATGCGAATTTCTTTCTGTGTTCATCTTAGTGGTTGAGGGGCACGTGCCCTTGTGCCCTTTAGTAACAGCCGCCATTAGTCTGGGGAACAATTACAACAATGAAAATATTCAGTCTCCTTCTATCACCAAAATTCCACAACTTGTAGCTCTTGGTAGTCACACATGTTCCTACGTAGCATGTGAGCAAAAGAAAATAATACTTCTCATTTGTATTTGAGAATACAGTCCAAAGAGATTTATAATAAAAAAAAATTCGAATCGATCCTACAGGATCAACCATTACACAATCTAAAATCTAAATCTCAAACACTAATGTTCACCCAATAATGGTGTTCTGAAGTTTTCTCCTTAGAACACTCACATCTCGCACTGGGCTCTGCTTCTGACTAAAAGCTCTACAAAACCAATTCGAAAAGTTTAGTTCTCCTTAGTCTTCTTATCATATTCTCATCTTCTAGAAAACACCGGTGACTTCTGTTTTGGTGAAGACGAGATTCAAGTTTTCCTGCAAGTTACCAGCCAGTTTTCACTATATTTCGCAGTACTCTGTTTTGAAACATTTGGATCGATTCAAAATGGCACAGCTTGGTACACCCCAAAGATGTATCCCATAAAGAGCCTGATAGGTTCCAGAAGGTGGTGATTAGCTGGATAAATAAGAATCTTTTTTTGGGTTTTGACCTAGGGGTCAACATAATTTCGATATTTTATTCCTAGTTCCTCACGATTGCCTCCATTCCATCTCTATTTCGTGTCCAGTATTAAGCCCATATATTTTTGTTGACCATTGCGTTAATGTATGCTCTCCTATTGGTGTTTAACGATTGATTGATTTATGTTTTATTGTGTTTCAGCTTAGGTGTCATCAGTAGAGACGGTCGGTGCAAAGTATTTGACGAAGCTGCGAATGGTTATGGTCGATCTGAAACAATTGCAGCACTTCTCCTCGAGAGAGCTTCTATTTGTAGACGGATGTATTGTCAGGTAAAATAAACTACTCCATGATAATTGTGCAACTGACCATAAATACTGCTGAGATGTGAGTTGTGTATCATCGCGATGTTATAATCTTGTGAAAAAATATTGAACGGAAATATACCAGGGCAAGGTGAAAAGTCCCTAAAAAATTAAACAAGAATAGTATATTGTACAACAAGTGAGAAATATGTCGTTTTCTCACGAATTGTACATTCTACTTTTTCTACGGATGCGTTGTTTTCAAGTATTGAAAATTAAAATACATATACAATAATACTTGTATGTCATCAACTCATTTTTATATTTTATTTAAAATAGTAATTTAATTAACAGTTATATTTGAACTATTTTGTAAAGTAATTCCTGGTAGGTTGTTTTGTTTCAACATGTTTTCGATAATTGAAATAGTAGCTGCGGTCGAAGTTGAAGTTGATGGGGAAACGTACTGAGCTTCCACAGCATTGTTGTGTTCAGGTTCTAACGGCACTGGAGGCTGAATGGATTCTACTGTACTTTTTGAAACTTTCATTTTGTTAGTTATGGAGTTGTCGATATAAGATTCAGCAACGTTGCTGGATTTCCAACCCCCATGGCGTTTTAAAGTTAAAAGATCTGCCGTGCATTAACTAAAATAGTCGCAGATGACCTTCGAAAACAGTGGCCAGTATATAATTCAGAGTTCGGTAATTGCAAAAATTTCGCTATTTCTTTTGCCATGGTGCCAAATTTATTTATCCCCACAGGCTGTTTCGTACATTTGCTATTTTTGTAATTTAAAAAAAAACGTGTTTCATTTGTGCATGGTCGAAGCTTCACATATTTTTTGTAAATTTGGTAGAATTCTCCTGTGACTGTGAAATTTCTAGGAACCTTGGTTTTAGTATCGGGTAATTTTCTTAAAAGGGCCGAATTAAGATCTTCCATGTCATCAATTTTTAATTTTCGAAGTTCATCACAATGGCATGCCATCAAAAAGCCTGAAATCAAAACCAAACATTCATTTTCCGATAACAATTAAAAAATTTTCAATTCATACCTTTATCAGCAGATACTTTTCATCAGGTGCATCTTTTAAAAATTGTTGAATTTCTTCAGAAGTTAATGTTTTTGACTGTTTTGGAACATATTTTTCAGATTTGCGTTTTAAAAATGCACGTAGTTTTACGTATTTTGATATATCAACACAGTTTTTAATCAATAAGGTACTCCTTAGCATCGAGTACTGAGACCATAATGTTGATGATTTCAATCTTCTTGACAACTCTTCAAAATAAACTAACAAGGTATTTTCGGAACAAGAATTTATCTTGGCTCTCATTTTCCAGTCCATAAAGTTTCTGTAAGCGATTTTATATTTTTCTCTTGATGTGCTTGGTAGCAAATTATTGCAAACATCTATTGCTTTCTGAATAATTTCTGGAAGTGTATTTTCCGACTCTAAATCTTCGTATTCCATTATATTCAATATTTAATGAATTTGTACTGTTTATATTATAACAAATAACAATAAAACTATTTTCGTTGGGTAAGTTGAAGCAATAATTATGCAGTGCTTCGGTTTTGTTGTTATAGAAACGCCAACAATGGGCTACTTGGATATTGCACGCGAATCGTCGGCGTAGCGTTGTCAACGTGTAGAACGTGTCATATCAATCTGACATGTAACAATTCATGAAATTATTTCTCACTGTGAGAAATTATATCTCACTGTATTGGCGGATATTTCTCACTGTGTGAGAAATCTTTCGTTTTGAACGTATGAAAGCGATGAGAGAAGTGGCACATTGTATAGCATCCGTAGAAAAATAATTTATTTGGTCAAAACTTATTTTATTTTTCAACATAATATCCTTGTAGCCCGATATACTTCATCCAACGTTTTTCTATATTTTCGATCTCTTCCAAATAATACGATTTCGGCAATCCATCAAAATAGGCGTTTGTTTCAGCGATGGCCTCATCGTTGGAGTCAAATCTCTTTCTGCCGAGCCATTTCTTGAAGTTTAAAAATAGATACAATCGCAAGGGGCCGAATGTGGAAAATATGGTGAATTCATGTAATTTTGCCATTGCGACTGCGGACCTGTGCTCCGTTGCGTTGTTCTGGTGGAAGAGCACTTTTTTCTTTCCCAAATGCACCGTGTGCATCCCAAAAAACAAAGTCGCCATGACTTTGTTGGACGATAAACCCACTTTGGCCTTTTTCGACTTCAATTACCCAGGACAAGATCACTTGGTCTTTGATGTATTGTGATGGATCGATGTTTCGTCCACGTTTACGAAACGGCGCAAAAAGTGCCAAACACTCCTTTGACGTTGTCACACGGTCGCGCTTGTTGACCACAGATTGCAAATGTGGCTCCAATCTGGCAAATAGCTTTCTCATATTCAAAAATTTATGCAAAATATTGGGTACCTGTTCGGTTGAGATGCCCATAGTCTTGGCAATCTTGTGCACTTTAACTCGCCGATTGTCCAATAACAACCATGGATTTTATGACGTTGTAACCTCAAGCTTCATTCCAAAACTTTGTAACATTTTCAATTGTTAAAACTTTTGATTTTTTAAGTTCATATTAGTGATTTTCACGTGTCAACAGAGCGATTACCTTTTTATATTCCGAAATATCCGTATTTTCATTGATTTGTATCGTACTGTTGATCATAGAGTATGTAGCCCCATGAACTAGAAGATTTAAGGACTTTTGCCTAAAATAAATGATTAAATTAGTACCTATGTACTACACTGTAACCATATAAAATAACCAACCTTTTCGTAAAAATAAACCAGCATTAAGTTTTCATCAATTCCTTTGAAGCTCTTGGTCTTTCTCCCCTCGCAGAATATACATACTTTCTCAAACCTCTCCTTAGATTTCACCGAAAGTAAACTAGAAGAGGCTTCCCGAGCTGCATTTAAGAAATCTTTCAAGTCGTTTCCATCAGCTATTTTGATAATTATTTCTAATCTCGCTGTTCAGAGTAGTTTATTTGGAAGGTGTCAACCATTCTCAATTGAAAAACGTCCTGTTCAGATTGCTAGGATACCGGAAAGTCAGACCACTACTTTGTTGTTAGATTTTCCAAGTTAAATATTGTTATAAACAGATTCCAACATGGAATGCAAAATAAGTGATTATTTAGAAAATGCGAAAAAGTAATATACACACCTCGTCAGAAAAGTGATTTTCTACTTTTCTGAACTTGATATGTAATGTGAAGTTTTCAAAAAGATCAAAAATAAATCTACTTCAGGTCCCGATATGATTCCGGCGTTTCTACTCAGAGACTGCGCATCCATTTTTTCAGTACCCCTCACTCACCTATCCAATAGGTTTCGTACGTTCTGTACTTTCCCACTAGTATGGAAGCAGACGATCTTCAAATGTGTTGCAGTCTGTCCGATCTTCAAAAGTGGTGATAGAACAGATGTGCATAATTATAGACCTATAAGCATCTTTTTCAAATTTTGCTAAGGTCTTGGAGATTCTTATCTACGATAGAGTATATTTCACGCCTTCTTAATATACAACACGGTTTTGTAAAGGGTCGTTCCACATCCACCAACCTGGCATCTGTCACACAATACATTGCTGAAAATATAGATTCCGGCTCCCAACCGATGTCATATATACCGATCTATCCAAGGCCTTCGACAGGCTTGACCACAGACTTCTGCTAAGTAAACTTGATGGTATTGGTTTCTCTGTGGAACTCTTATCTTTCATCGCCTCATATCTTAGTGATAAATGGGCAGAGATCGGTGGAATATCTTGCTTCTTCAGGAGCCCCCAAGTATAAATTTTGGGACCACTATTTTTTAACATCTTTGTCAATGATATTTCAATAAGTCTAAGTGTACTCAGTCTTTTTTAATGGCGATGATTTTAAAATGTTCTTTGTGATCAAATCCACATTTGATTGTTATCTATTTCAGAGAAGTCTTGATATGATGGTTGTATGGTGTTCAACGAACAAGCTGTCTCTTAATGTTAACAACGGCTGCGTTATGTCTTACACAAATAAGACCAACTTGACTATATTTGATTACAAAGTAGACGGTACTATCCTCAAGAGACCAGCAACCTATAAAGACCTCGGCGTAATTTTCGATCCCAAACTAACCTTCGTTTCTTATCTGGAGTTTGTGAAGGAGGCTGCTAACAGACTACTTGGGCTTATTGTGCGAAGCTGTCATGATTTTTCAGACCTAGACACGCTCAAATTGTTGTTCGTAACATTTGTGCGATCGCGGCTTGAGTATGCATCTTTGATTTGGTTCCCTGGTTATGCCGTTCATAGAGATGCCCTGGAATCTGTTCAGCGCCGCTTTCTGAAGTACCTGTGCTTCAGGATAGACGGTTTTTATCCTATCGAGGGCATTCCTAATTCTTTCCTGTTAGATAGATTCAATGTATTATCCCTTTCTCGCAGAAATAAGTATGTACTCCAGGCCAGTTTGTACAACTTGCTCAATAACCTGATTGACTGCCCCATGCTGGTGGAAAGAGTCAATTTCCTAGTTCTTCGGCTGAACACACGGTCTGTAAATACTTTCTACCTCCAAACTCCTCGTACTAACTTACTTAAATTATCTCCATTATTTTGCAAGTGCCATGGCTATAACACCAATGACACTCGTACTAAATACGATATTTTCAATTCTAGCCTAAAACAGATTGCTCGCCTTCTGCGATGAAACAATATTCATACTTTTCAGCTCCTTCTTTCTTCTTTTTCGCTTTGTACATTGCTGTGTTAAATATTTTTGGCTATTTTTTCTTTTCCTTTTTGATTTTGTCTCCTCTCGGACTAGAATATAATTTAGGTTATTTAGATTTAATTTAGATGATAATTGTTAATATATAAATTTTCTTATGCATTGTCCTGATTTTCAATTGAGCTTACACCTGTTCATCAGTGTAACATTAGATAAATAAATAAATAAATGAATAAATAACTTTATTTCATATTTCTGTAATACTGGATATATCTAACTTCAACACACTAGTGCTACACCTGTATATCATATTAGAGGAAACAATTTGTTTGTAGGTTGTGCATGTCAAATCGAATTGTGATGGATACAAAGAGCAGGGAATAAATTTTCCCTCGAAAGAAACTCAAGCTCAATTATTGGAAGACTTCTACGAGGAATGTCAGGTGGATGTTAACGACATTTCGTACTTGGAAGCTCATGGCACAGGTAAGAACACCATCATATAATTCAGTATCATTTTCGATTAGCACAAAATAAACCTTGAATTATAGGCACATTTGTTGGAGACTCTGAAGAAGTTGGTGCCATAGATTCCGCCATAGCACAGAAACGAAAAGAACCTCTACTCATTGGTTCGGTCAAGTCCAATTTGGGGCATAGTGAAACCTCTTCTGGCATGAATTCTCTAGCAAAGGTATATTGATGGTCTAAACATTCTAAACAATCTATTCGCCATATTTTTCATAGTTTTCACAAGCGTTGTTTTGAATATGTAAATTTCAAGTGAAAAACATTTTTTTCCTCATAAAAATGTCGGTACATTTCTAAAATGATTTAAATTGATTCAATTTGATCATAACCACGCATCAAATATGTTCTGGAATACACTTTATATCACTATCAATCAATCAATCAAAAGGGGGGTGGACGAGTCCGGAGCACTTAGACCGCTTGATTGGGTCCATTGTGCGCCCTTTGATACAAGAGTCAGTCCAGCAGACCTAAGGCAGTGCCAGAGGCTAAGATTTTGCATGGACTGATATCTCTTATGGCTCCAAGCGGCATATGTGTACTGCCGTGGTGTTTCAGCCTGAGAGAATCCAGTGCTGGACATTCTGCTGGGATATGAAAAGCAGTTTCATCCACCTCTCCACATCTACTACAAGCTGGGTCTATTCAGATGACAGTGTCCTGCTCATAGAGAGTAGGGTTTTAGATAGTTTAGGCGAGAATTCCTTGATGTGAAGCTTCGCCTGCCTCATGCCGGGAAAACCACGCCAGACCGAGAGCCCCTGTCTATCCAGTAGCTCCTTGAGGGCGTGGATCCCGGTGGACAATGAAATTCCGATCGTGAAATCGGGGCCATGGGCGCTGTAAACGAGTAGATTGTTTCTTATATATAGGGTTATAGTGTATTCAATCTGTTATAGTTTATCACACTATACACAATTATAATTGGTTCCATATCTTCGTATCTTCTCAAAAAAAAAATATGCCCTAGTCCCGATGTGCGTGAGATTATAATATCTATTCATGTGTACATTCATGAATAGATATTATAAAATATGAAATGTCTATTGTATTACTTCTGGATTCCTTAACCAGATCTCAGTTGGCATTGTATGCTTTCGATCTGGAATTTTCCAAATATGGAACAAAGTAACTCAATAAAGTTACCAAAGATCAACCTCTCTATAAAGGGTCTGGCTTATTGCAGGAGGTCTTTTAGTTAATTTTTTCAGTGTCGATCGAAGGAATACTGCTGCTGTAATAATCCAGACCCGTTTTCTAATACTTTTGTTCGATTTTTTCGGTACCATGTTCAATTTTCCAGGAAAATTTGATATGATTATTACTTAACCAAATTCATTAATTAAGATGCTTTTTTTTGGTTTCATAGGCCATTATTACATTCCATACTAACGTCATCCCACCAAACATCAACTACAATAAACCAAAATCTACCATTACTAGCATTCACGAAGGGAGGATACAAGTAGTCCAAGAATGTACACCACTCGACAGTAACGGATTTGTTGGTAAGTTACCGGCTTGATTAAGCCTGGGTCAGATTACGCTATTCACCAGACGCGAGTTCACCAAAGGCTACCTAGCAGCGTTGTGGGGAAGATAAAAATAGCCGCTGGTTCCACTAGCCAGCAAACATTCGCCAGCGCCATTAAAAGACAATCGTTCAGCTGTGTTATGAATAAAGCGCTGAATAGATGCAGAAAAAAAAATGTTAATATATGCACATATTTATCCTAGCCTTTATTGAAAATAGGGACATATTTCCTCAAGAATGATCAAAATATGCACAAATTTTTTTATCATATGCAAAGATAATAGAAGAATGTGAGAATAAATAATGTATTTTTGAGGGAACCCGTTCGCATGCCTCTGTGTTGAAAATAAAATAATTACAACCACTATTTAATGAAGAATACAAAGGAAATGATCTATGCAAAATTTCAGGAGGCTATCTTCTTTCAATATAAATTTATAACAAATTATTTAAAATAATTTATTTTCTTTAACATACAAAATACCTTTATTTTTCGATAAGCTGTTGGCTGGTGAAATCTTGATGATATTAACTGGACCATTCTGTATATTAATGGTGCATAAAATCCGCGCCTTAGTTATGAACCATTAAATCATGAGGTCTATAATTACTTTTAGTAAGGATATCAAATTTTCCTCATTTCACTCATGTTTTCAATTCCAATACAATGAATATCCAATTTTAGGTGTTAGCAATTTCGGATTCGGGGGCGCGAACGTTCACGCCCTACTAAGAACAAACAAAAAAGTTAAGATAAACAATAGCTTACCAAAAGATGACATTCCTCGGTTGGTATGTGTTAGTGGGAGAACGGAAGAAGCAATTCTGACCATATTGGATGATTTAAAACACCGACCATTAGATGCAGAATATGTGGCACTGTTTCACAAAATTTACAGGTAAGCAAAGATTACTTGAAATATATTTATGGCATATTGACATTGTATCAAAATGTTAAAATATCAAATATTACAAAATTACAACTTGACGAAATTATAGAATTGATTCTAACAATCCGGAGATTATTACTAAGAAAAGGCCTTGAATTAATATTAAATTAGCTAAAGTAAGAGCAGCATTAGAAAATTGTTTGTAATACACTGGGAATGAATGGTTACCCAAATACATTTTACAAGCGCATCATTAAAGAAAGAATAACTAAATCTATAATGGAACGTCAACAGATAATTTTATAATATTACGATACATTTCGGAGACCTAAGAGAAAATTGAAAAATGTTTAAAAAAGTATGATATAAATATTGCGTATAAACCGGACACTTCAAGTCTTACAAATTTAAATGGAGATTATAGACACAACGTAGACATCTTAAATGCAATCAATACAGTTTTTCTAAATCAGAGTTTAAATTTGAATAGCAAAATCAATACTAACAAGAAAATTAATGATCGCAACAGTCATCTTTTTCCTACTTGCATAGAGGAAGTAACCAACAAAATAAAATCTCTAAAAAACGCAAACTCAGTAGGGCATGATCAGATTCCAATTAAAGTGATCAAATACGCTCTACTAGAATTGGCAGCCCCCCTTAAGTACATTCCTAGAATTCTAGAATTACAAAATTTTATTTGCATTTTGTTCCTAATACCCCATAGATCCTTCATGACTATGAAGACCGCGGGAGTCGACCTTTCTACCTTCCCAAAACGGGGTTTCAACCCCTCAGAGGAGCATTCTTATCAAAACAATCCAAAAGATTAGAAAATTGATGAATTAAGAGCCGAAAATGACCCCTAGTATTTTTTTTTTGGGTCGCTGATCACGATTCCGTAGTTAGTTTTCCCGGAAAACTCCCTCCAGATGGGAAATTTGGAAAATTTATATACAGGATGTCCTCGAACTGCGTGGCTAAAACAAAACCGAAGATTCTTTGATTTGAAAAAAATTTGATGAGCCTTTTTACTTTTGCCTCAAGTATCTTGTTTAGCCGGTAGAGGGCTTCAAAGTTGCAAAAATAATTTTGTTTTTTCGGTATAACTTGAGAACGTGATGAAGAACTTCTACAATATTTGGCAGGTGAGTTACTGTCAATAATAGCCGTTTTTGAGAGCGGAGCATAGGGCCTTAGAGGCCATAGAAATGGCTCAAACTTGAGGATGTAACGGGAAAAGTGTCCAGAACTTTTTTGTGGTCGATTTAATTCACTCTATATTTTTTATGTAGATAGCTTATCTAATTTGAAAACTTTTCTTACTCTTAGAAAATTTTGATAAAATCAACGGATTAGCTTGAAAAAAATAATTTTCGAGTCTCTGCAATTTTGGCTTACTAATTTTACTTGATTAAAATACCTTTTGTTGCCTTTGCTTTTCTAATGTCATTTGGAGAATTTATTCTCAAAACTGTCAGTTTTTACTTTGCTTTCCGTAAAAATTTTATAAAATTATGGCTCAAAATTTCACTAACACTGAAATGGTTAATATCCCGGTAAAACACGAATAATAAAAACAATAGAAATGGGGAAACGATGTGATTATTTAGGAAAAACAAATGCTAAATCGAAAGAAACAAAAACTTTTTGGGAAATCGCTGAGGCATCAATTGTTCGAAATGTTGCCCATTTTCCTGAATACACAAATTAATTCGTTTCAAGAAATTGGATTGAACTCTGGCTAGTACTTCAGGATCATTCTTCAATAAATCCGCTTCATGATTAATTCGTTGCAACAATTCCTCTCGTGTGTTTACTGGAGCTGCATAAACTTCCGACTTCAAAGCGCCCCATAGAAAGAAGTCGCAGGGCGTCAAATCAGGGGAGCGGGCCGGCCAGTTCACTGGTGCATCGTGTCCTCTACCTATCCAGCGATCTGGATATTCCGCATTCAAATGTCGCCTCACAGCTAATGTGAAATGAGGAGGTGCACCATCATGGATAAACCAGGCCACGACGAATGTGTAAGGGCAAGTCTTCCAACAGTTCAAGTAGCCTTTGTTCCAAAAAGTTTAAGTAGTTCTCATCGTTCAATCGATCGGGTATAACGGTAGGGCCAATAATAAAGTTATCCACAATTCCAACCCAAACATTGATTTTAGTTTGATTCTGAAAATATGTAACTTCCGTTTCATGAGGATTTTCATCAGCATAGAAATGTTCATTATGGAGGTTAAAAAGACCACATCTCGTGAAAGTATCTTCGTCCGTGAACAGAATTCTTCTACAAAAATTGGGGTTTGCGTTTTGTCTTTGGACAATAAGCCGACAGGAATCTAACCGATGACCTGGATCCATGGGCAATAAGTCTTGAACTGTTTTAATATGATAGGGATACAACAGTTATTCTTTCAGTACATTATGAACTAATGATTTTGAGGCTCCAATACGAAGTCCCAAACGTAGTATGCTTATCCCAGGTTCAGTTTCAACCGCTTCCAGTATTGCTTCTTCGAGCTCTAACGTCCTTCTTCTCCGTCTGCGTCCAGTTTCTCTGCGATTTGCTTCAAATTTGCCAGTTTCGCGAAGGTTTGCCGATATGGAATTCTGCGATGCGGATATCTTTCCCTTCTCCGGCCATTGCAACGACAAAGTCCATAAATCAATAACATATCAACCGTTTCAGTGTTAGTGAAATTTTGAGCCATAATTTTATAAAATTTTTACGAAAAGCAAAGTAAAAACTGACAGTTTTGAGAATAAATTCTCCAAATGCCAAAATGACATTAGAAAAGCAAAGGCAACTAAGGTATTTTAATCAAGTAAAATTAGTAAGCCAAAATTGCAGACTCGAAAATTATTTTTTTCAAGCTAATCCGTTGATTTTATCAAAATTTTCAAAGAGTAAGAAAAGTTTTCAAATTAGATAAGCTATCTACGTAAGAAATATAGAGTGAATTACATCGACCACAAAAAAGTTCTGGACACTTTTCCCGTTACATCCTCAAGTTTGAGCCATTTCTATGGTCTCTAAGGCTCTATGCTCCGCTCTCAAAAACGGCTATTATTGACAGTAACTCACCTGCCAAATATTGTAGAAGTCCATCACGTTCTCAAGTTATACCGAAAAAACAAAATTATTTTTGCAACTTTGAAGTCCTCTACCGGCTAAACAAGACACTTGAGGCAAAAGTAAAAAAGCTCATCAAATTTTTTTCGAATCAAAGAATCTTCGGTTTTATTTTAGCCACGCAGTTCGAGGACACCCTGTATAATATATAATTCATAATTTTGTTACGAAAATGACCTCTAGTAGGTGTTTTGGGTCGCTGATCATCGACCAAAAAACATGCTAGGGGTCATTTTTGTAATAAAATTATACTTAATTATTCTTAACCGTTTCAGGAGAGTTTTTTGGGGAAAATAACAGCGGATTCGTGATCAACGATCCAAAAAATCTACTATAGGTCATTTTTGCAACAAAATTATAAATTATATATCATATATATTTTCCAAATTTCCCACCTGGGGGAAGTTTTCCGAGAAAACTAACTGCGGAATCGTGATCAGCGACCCAAAAAACATACTACGGGTCATTTTCGGCTCCTAATTCATTAATTTTTCAAACTTTTGGATTGGTCCTATAAGAATGCTCCTCTGAGGGATTGAAACACCGTTTTGGGGGAAAGAAAGGTCGACCCCCACGGTCTTGATAGTCATGAATGATCTATGGGGTATTAGGAACAAAATGCAAAAAAAAAATTGAAATTCTAGCTTACTATATCTTTTTTTCCGGTTTGTTGCCTGGACTACAAAGCATTTGATAGTGTGGAACACAATATTTTATTAAATAAATTGGAAATGCATGGTGTTAGGGGAATAGCACTGAGCCCCTTTAGAACATATCTATCAAATCGCTACCAATATATAATCAGCAAAGATAAATGAGGAAATCTAGTTAAATCATTCAAGTTGGAAATATACAAGGGAGTACCGCAAGGACCGATGTTGGGACCTCTTTCGTATGTAGTATATACAAATGACTTTTCTGATTATCTGCTGGAAAGTTCTGTACAGTTTGCTGATGACACGTCGATCACATTTTCAGTGTTTCTTTTTATACACTTATCTTAGTCTAACATTTTCATATATCAATTGAAAAATGTAAACAATAGTTTATACATACAATAAATACTCTAATCTTCTATATGTGATTTCTTACAATTAGGAATACGTTATACGGTTTAAAAGTGTGAGTAGGATTTTCGTTGAGCATCAATTATGCATTCAGACGTAGTAATCGTCGAAACAAAGCTCATTAATATATTCTCCATATTTTCAGCAAAGATACTCGTGCTCAACTTTGTAGAGGTTACACAGTGATTTCCAAGACTGGAGAAATTTCAAGATCATATACAAGTACACTGAAGAAGCGTCCGTTCATATTGGTATTCGATTCCTTCATCGGCAGCTGGCATCATATAGTTAGACAGCTATTTTCAGTACCCATTTTCGCTGCCACTATACAAAGGTAGGTGTTCACTGAAAGAGTTGGGAGAGGAAAATTGAGAGAAATCTCATCAGGCAACCGTGCATTGCAACACAATGATAAAATGCTTTAAGATCTCACGAAGGTAGGGATTGGGTTAGTTCAACTATATTCTTCCGGTTTTTTGAGGAAAACCCTCGAAGTTCCACCCAATTGGAATACCCTTCATGTTCTTTCACTTATGAGACAAACGAAAACTTCTACCAATTATCTATCCTGCTGATTTCCAGCTACATTTTTCAAATTTTGCTGGATAGTAAAGGAGATAAAAAGCGAGGAATTTGGTATGTATGGTATGAAAGAGGGGATTACAGTCAAAGATTCTTCATTGGATCTATACCGCTGTCATCAGGCCAATGGTTATCTATGCTGCAGCATTAGCATCCCTCAGGCACCGACACTTCTGAGAAGCAAATATGCTACCAGAATAACTCATGGAAGCCAGCACTAGCAATATTCTGGGTTTCTGGCGAGCCACAGACCTGCTAGAATAGAATAGGCTTCTGACCACATGACGCACAATGAGCCCAGCTGAGTGGCATAAGTCCATTTGGAAGCTTAGCCTCCTCACCTTAACAATGATGAGGTTAAAAAAGTGAAGAAAATTCCACCAAGTGCCTTGCAATTTCCATCAAGCGTTTTATAATTTCGTAAGCATCACTCTTTATATGTAGTTGATTTCATTCAACTGCTGATGATTCTATCCACAAGCAATTCAACCAAGCCGTAATTTTTTAACCATTTTCTTAATTCTTTGAACCTTTGTAGGTTGCACACTATTCTGCAGCGAAATGGAATCAACATTACCGATATTTTACTTAACGAAGATAAGAACGTTCATCCGGTTGTACGAGCCATTTTGGGGAGCTTTGCTGTTCTGATGGGATTAGTGGACATACTTCTCGAGCTAGGATTGAAACCTGATAACGTTTATGGGTACAATCTTGGTCTATTGGCTGCAACTTATTCCACAGGGCAAGTGACGTTTGAAGATGCTACTTCTTCGGCTTTGGAAATAGCACGAAATCTCAAAGACTGTTCACGAAACTGGATCGTGCAAACCAGGGAAAGCAAAGTAAGTGTTCTTCATCAACATTGGGACCAGTAAGTTTGGTTAAAGAAGATGAACAGAAGTTATGAATATGAGACTGCTTGAGTGCGCAAAATGGCGTCACCAAACCAAACCAAAGCAAGAAAATGTAGGACATATTCATTCTATATGATGTTCCACTTTCACTATCATGGTCTTTCCAAAATCCTTTGGTTCTGTTTTTCCTCTAGAGGTATTTCTACATGTGTACTTTTTTCAGGATGAAGAGATAATAGCTAACGGTATTAGTAAAAAGAACCGAAATGAAAGTAAATATAACACCAAAATGGATAAGAACATTATACAAAATATTATCAATGGCAACGAACCTAATTATGCAAACGATGTATGCACTGGTTCAGAGTTCATTTTGAAGAACAAAACAGTTTTTTGTGAGTGTAGTTCTGATCTTAGATGGCTCAATAGAAGCCTTATTAATGTTACTAACGTTTCCTTCCAGCATCTGTAGTTATGAAGCAGTTCAAACAAATATCCACTAACTCATCCAAAGTTCTGTCGACCAGAGAACAATTTAGTGACTTAGATAATGCTGTACCAGAGAGAGCCGTCGTCTTGGAGATAACATTGGACAAGGGACTGACTTATACAGGCATTGGATGCGTCAGATTACAATTATTGCAAATCGATATTGTCGTCAGTTTGCTAGAAAATTTGGGAAAGTAAGTGTAGATCCGAATCCCTACGGAGTAAAGGTCCGTGCACAATTGGGAAACTATGACCATACACTCATCACTACCACATGTCCCTATATCACTCCACGAATCGATCCAATACCTCCACCCACATTTTGGCATTACAACTCAGCCGATTGAGATGGTCTTCGCATTTTCTTGCTCCGAGTTTTCTCGGAGAAGCGTATGTTTTGAAACTGATAACCCAACTTAATGTGCCACAGAGATCTCTGATAGATATCATCAGGCTAGGAATGGAAACCCCATACCGAAAAATCACCGTCATCTGGTGAACAATGGTTCAATAGGCTTTCGCTTCTAAACAAACAGCATACTATCGTTGGTCAGGAAGGAGATCAGAACAGAATATGTAAAAGTCAGAAATATGTGCAATGAAACAATAAACGCTTCGAAAGAGGCATATAATGCCAAAGTGAGATCAAAACTTATCGAATGCCCGAATGGCTCCCGTCCATTTTGGACTTTCGCCAAAGTAATTGGTAGATATTTCACTTACAGTTCATTCTTTCCCCTAGCCAAAGATGATGGCATAGTGGCTACTACACCACAAGGAAAAAGCCAACCTTTATGATGGAATGTCAGTAGGCAATCACTTCGGATCCACAAGGGAATGACCCTCCTAATATTGTGGCCATCGATAGCCATATCCCTGAAATTGGCTTTGGTAAGAGCACAATTGGGCGCATTCTGCTTGATCTTAATACCAGAAAGTCTATGGAGCCAGACGAAATCCCACCTGTCATTCTCAAGGAATGTGCGCCTGAATTAACACCAGTTTTCTACAGGCAAGCTTGGTGTATTTCCTTCCAGCTGAAAGACAGCTAAAGTACAACCAATCCCAAGAAAGGAAATAAGATCTTTCTTAATAATTATAGACTCATTACACTATTATCTGTTCCCTAAAGTGATGGAGAGAGAAATCAACATCGACCTCATCCATTACACTCCAAAATCGTGAAGGACCGGTAATATGGCTTTCGTCAGCAGACATCAACAGGAGACCTGCTAGCCTACGTAACACATATATGGCAGAAATCTATTGAAAAACATGAATCATCACATCATGTGACCAAGTCCTTGCACCAAAGTCTTCTTGGGAAACTTCCGTCATATGATTTGCCGCCTCAACTTTGTTGCCGAGTTTTCTGTCAGATTGATCACTTCATGTGTTGGTTGAAGGAGCATTCTCCGATACAATGGTTTTCAATGCTGCTGTTCCACAGGTATCTGTCTTGGCACCAACTTTGTTTTTGCTCCACATCAACGTTCTGCTGGAAGTGACCACCTGATCTGTACACAGTTTTGCAGATGGGTTATTTTTTTGTTTTGTCAGTTTTGTAATAAGTTTTTCTTCGGTTTATTAGTTTCTGCAATCAATTAAAGTATCTCTGAAACAATTGAAGATCGGTCTCGAACATTATTTTGCTTATTTCAGCTTCCTGGAAATGTCCTTAAAGTATTTCCATTTCCTCCCGTATATCCACTGAATTTTACCAGCACTACAATATGTAATTTCTGATTTAAGGTTGTACGAATGTGGACATAATTTCGACATGGCCAAGCTATATCCTGAGATTGAGTTTCCGGTTAGCCAACAGACCCCCATGATTTCTCCTTTGATCAAATGGGAACACTCTAGAGATTGGTTTGTCATGTCTTTCAAGAAAGGCAATTTAACAGTCAATGCAACTCGAAAAACCATCCAGATAAACGTGAAAGAAGTCGTTAATAACTATTTAACTGGACATGTCGTAGATGGTAAGTGAAAATTCTAAATAACAGGGCAATATTCAATAATTACGCTGTCATGTTGGTGTGAAGGACCTGTATACATCTCCAAAATATCGATTCAGTTGATGAGGGTGAAAATCTTGATCCTTGTCTTCTGGTGTAAGCTACCAAATTTCTCTTTCAGGTAGGAATCTTTTCCCAGCTACTGGATACCTTTTCATATTATGGGACTTCTTGGCCGCCAATGCTAGTATGATAACGGAAGTTGATGTTACCTTTGAAGACGTAAAATTCATAAGAGCGACAAATTTACCCAAAGATACCGACCTGGAATTAGGAATGAGCATTAACATCTGTAGTGGACATTTCGAGGTTAGAATATTTTTATTTACTCTAATGATACTGAGATACGAAGATATCTATCAAAGTATATTGTTTGTTCAATCTATTTCTTTTGAAAGGATTATTTTACACAAACTGGGATACTTACAAAATTAATAAGTAAGAAATGTGTGAATTTGTTGAAAAAAATTATTGAATAAAACAGTAATGAAACATGTTGTACACTGCCTAATAGCCGTAAAAACCTCCTCCAGAATAAAATGTTGACACGTCTGTGCATTGAAATAATCAACCAGTTTATAGTGTCTTGTGGGATATTGTCCCATTCCTCTACCACCGTGACGACTAACTTATCTGCAGTCTGAGGTGGGTCAATTCGATTGTGAATGGCTCTACTTATGTAATCCCACATATTTTCAATCGGATTCATATCTGTAGAGTTGGCTGGCCAATCCAATCTATTGATATGTCCTGCTTGAAGTGTATCCTGCACCCTTCTTGCGCGATGTGGTTGGGCGTTGTCGTCCATCAACACAAAATTTTCGCCTTATTCGTTACGTATGGGATAGATAATGGGCGTAATAACCTGTTCCACGTAAATTTGGCTGACCATATTCTGTGGAATGTGAATCAATGAGGTGCGGCGGTTAAACATTATTCCTCCCCAAAACATTACATTCCCCCCTTTGATAAGGAGCAACTTCCTGTGGAAAATAAAGTTGCTGTTGACGACTTGGTTCTCTCCATACTTTTTGCCGATTGTCATCACACACCAGTCCAAATATTGTTCCGTCTGTGAATAACACCCACCTCCACTGCTGCAAAAGCCAATCTCTATGCTCCCGCGCCCATCGGAGACGGGTTGCACGATGTCTTGGAAGTAGATTGGGGACCCGTAATGATCTTCTATTACGTAAATTTGCATGATGGAGTCATGGCTCTTCGAACTGTGGGTGTCGATATAACACGACGAAACGTACGCTGAAAGTGACTTCTGAGAGCTGAAGCTGAAGCTGTTTGGTGTCTGCGAGCATATTGCACCAAATAACGATCTTCCCTTTCGTTAGACACTCGAGGACGTCCACGTCTGTTTTCCACTGTATCGAATTCTTGGTACCTGTGAATTATTCGCACAACAGATGATCTGGGAATGCCCAACATTTGCGAGATCTGATGATTAGACTGCCCTCCATCGTGTAAAGCAGTAATTCTTGCTCGATTGGATGCAGAAATTTCACAACCAGGCATGATAATCCAAAAAATCAAAAAAAATTAATACACTTGGCTGAATATGCTTTCACTGCCATTGCTGTCAAAACGTTGATAATGAAGTCAGGATTCATTATTGAGATCTCTTTTTTGTCTTTTTCATACCTTAAATACATGTTACTTTTTACCATTGTAAGAAAAATAGTCAGGCTTGATCGAATCATTCGATATATAGTGGGTCCAAGACTTTTGACGTTGTGTGTTTATGAAGCTACTGGACTATATTTGCAAGTAATGCGGTCATATGAACCTCTACCAGCCCGGTATATTTGATCTGAGAGGAAGTATGATTGAGGATTGAAATAAATAATGATGGTTATTTCTAGATATTACACGGTGATTCTCTAGTGGTAACTGGAATAATCAAGAAAGGTTCGTCTGAGACTACGTTACCCGTATTGCCGCTCAATAAAAGAGACATGATGATGTCAACTAAAGATATTTACAAAGAATTGAGATTGAGAGGCTATAACTACAAGTAAGTATTCAGAGAGAATCTAATTCGATTTAGGATTCCATTTATATCACTTATAATATTTTTTATTTGCAGGAATGATTTCCGTCAACTTAAAGAATGCAACCTCGAATGTTCTTACGGCCTGGTCCCTTGGAACAACAATTGGGTTTCTTTCATCGACCATATGCTCCAACTGAAGATTCTCCAAATCGATACAAGAGCGCTTTATGTTCCAGTGAGCATTAAAAAAATCAGCATTAGTGCAAACAAACATGTGAATCTAGCCATCGACACGCCTGATATGCCAATATACTGTTATAAGGATCTTGATATGATCAAGTGAGTATTTTTGAGTTTGGAAATTGGAAGGGTATAAATGACAACACAATAAATGGATATTATCCACAATTGGTGCTGATTCCGAATGATTTGAGTTTGACATGAGTACCTCGGAGATCAGTGTATGGTCTGTTAATGTTTTTGTGCTGCATTAACGATCTCTAATAAATTATAAAACAGTGTATACACTATAACATTATAAACAAGTTTTTTTTTCAAATATTTGACTCACACGATGTTCTGAGAACATCATGTGAACCAGCGGTGGAATATTGGGAGAGGAGATAGGCATTTGAATTTTTCTTGAAGGTTGGAGATTATAGGCATAAGGAAATAGCTCATTAGGTAAAGAATTCCACAACATTGCTGTTCGATAAAATTATGAAGTCTGGTAGGAAGAAGTTTGGCAGGTCTCGAGTTTCACTTATCATCCTTCAGTAATTAATGAATTTCATATTTTGTTATATTGCTCGCCATGTTTGACTTGGAGTTGTCAAAATATTTTGAAAATTTCACTCAATAACAACAATATTTTGAAGCTCCAATCCAATTCCAGATGTGGTGGCATAGAAATACATGGAATGAGAGCTGACAGCATAGCGAAGAAAAAATCGATGACTGATCCAGTTTTGGAGGAATATAAATTCGTACCGAATGTATGTTGCTTAAGTCTGCAAGAATCTATCAAAGTAAACTTACAGTTGATGATGGAGAGTAATAACAATTTGAAGCCTAAGGTGATCGTATATATTGACGAAGAAGATTTAGAAGAACATCAATCTACAGTTGCTTCTCTCGTTCAAAATAATCTAAGTGGAATGCTTCTTGTACAACCTGATGTCAGTGTTTTGTGCAGCAAACCTCTGGAAATAGAGGGTGTTAATGTATCCACCAAACCCTTGAGCAATGAGAAAGATTGCCTACTGGCCGTTGGAACCAACATTCTGGCAAAAAGCGAGGTAAATATAAATATTTCCTTGTGAAACGAAGCCAATAGATCAACTGATACATCATTCTTTTATTACAGATTCGGGAGCTGATCTTCAAAGTGTTGAAGCCTTCTGGCTACGTATTGTCGCGCGAAAATTTGGATTTCTCAATGGATACCGTAAGTGATAAAATCAGTATTATAACAGTACATATAATAGGCGATCAGAAGATGATACTGTTTACCGAAAAAACGACGAGACTCGATTATCAAATTGTCAAAATCGACAACTCGAATTTCGATTTCCTGTCCGAATTGCAGCAATCGCTGGAAACTGATAGTAACATACTCATCTATGCAGAAAACGAACCACAAAGCGGTATTTTAGGATTCATGAACTGTTTGAAGAAGGAACCAGGACGTGATAATATCAAGTGCATCTTCACTTTTGACTCTGCACCTGAATTCGATCTCAATAACTCGTTCTATTCAACACAGATTGCTAAAAATTTGACGATTAATATTTATAAAAATGGCCGATGGGGTACGTACCGGCATATTGACTTAGAAGAAAGTCAACTGCTAGAGAGTAGCCACTGTTTCGCTCATCCATCTACTCGAGGTGACTTATCAAGTTTCAAATGGATCGAAGGACCAATTTCTATCAATCGCTTAGAATATGGAGAGACAGCAGTACAGGTTAGTGAACATATGATTTTATGAGTTTATTGATGTTTCAATTATAATTCATTTGGCAAGTAGCTGCAGACAGTTACTTTTATGATTCAATTCAAGATTTAGTAGTTCTGAATATCGAATAATTTTTGGTTGCATTTAACTTTTTTGGTTTTGGCTCATGATGGTCTTCTTATCAATCGTTACTTATTTTTTGATCATTCCTTTTTTAGGTAGCTTACTCGGCGGTGAATTTCAAAGACGTGATGCTTGCAACTGGACGATTGAGTGTTGAGAATCTTTCAAGGTTGCAACAGGAGTGCGTGGTAGGTCTGGAGTATTCCGGGCGTGATTTGAAGTAAGTTAAATAACGTTGAACTAATCTGCATACATCCGTAAAGTAATTTACTTACACTAATAAATAAAAAATAATCATCCTTATCCATTTTTTTTTTTAAAACTTCGACTATACGAGAGGAAAATCTTAAATGTTCGAAGAACATCGTGTGAGCCAACGGTGGAAGGTTGAGAGAGGAGATAGGCATTCGAATTTTTCCCCAAAGCTTGGAGGTTATAGGCATTAGGAAAGACCTCACTAGGGGAAGAGTTCCACGACTTTCCTGCTCGATAGAAAAATGAAGGCTGGAAGGAAGAAGCTCGACAGGTTTTGACTTTGACAATGAAGGGGTGACTTTTCTAGTTCGCCTATCTGGAATCGCTCGTGGTAAAACAACAGACGAGATTTCTAATGAATAGCGACCATGGAAATATCTATAGGAAAGAGAGGGATCTCCCACTTCTCTACGATGTTCTAGAGAGGTCATTGAACTCGTATGTGTGACATCATCAATCAGGCGAATAGCTCTTTTCTCGATAGAGTTCAAGAGCTTGAGCGTATGTTTGGGAGCCGAGCTCCAACATGTGAATAGTACTCCAGGAGAGATCGAATCTGTGTTTTGTAGATTATGTGGAGCGGCTTCTAATAGCTGAAATCCACTTTCAGATTTCGAGAGGAAGTCTAAAACAAATAAACAGAATCGTTGTAACACTAAACCTGAGAATTCACAAAGATTCTACATATTCATTGTTTCATTACATTTAAGCAATCCTTTTAAAATCTCCAAACATTTTGAATTACGAAATTTTTTTCAGAACCTAGCTTGTTTCCTTTTAGATTATTCTGCAGCTCAGTGCTATGATAAGTCATTCTGCAATGGCTTAAATATTGTAATAGTATAGGTCTTTAAAAATGCACACTACTGCCAGAAGCGTATGTTCGAAGCTTTCGAACAACTTTTTTTTCATTTTTCTTTTTACTTCCCTCATTATACGAACTATGAGGGAAATATTGTAATCGACTTTTTCGCTGGGGTATGTTTTGAGCATTTCTGAATCGATCTACATTATATTTCAGATGTCTGTGCGTGCGTCTATGCGTGCGTCTATGCGTGCGTAAAAACTATGGAGACGATTGTGCTTTTCCTATTGGTCGTATAAATTCGAAATTTTGCAAATCGTTCTAAAGCTTATGGTTATAATCTCCAAACTTCATAGGCATATTTGTATCCGACATCATCATATTAGGAATTGTGGATTCCTCTTCCTGGAGAAGACGCAAGATTGAGTTTTGGTTGCATTAAACTCTACTAGAGTAGTGAAAATCGGGCATTTTTGGAAGATGCAACATTAGTCGATTCCAAAAAACACTTCATATCGTTAGTCGGGCCTATGGTTCGTCATATATTTCGCCCAACACAATTAGTTCAGACGAAAGTGTGAAAAACATCTAAAATTTCATAGACAGCATGAAAATGCAAAATTGCTTTTGCATCGTGTTCAGGGCGGCTCACACATCGTTAGTCAGAAAAAAAAGGGGGGCTCGTGATTATTACTATTAAACAACGAAAAACAATTTTCAATCAACAAATGGAATATCTTGAGCTCTTCTAATCCAAAGATTCTGGAATTTGGTATGGGGTATGAACCTGAATCCGAATTCAGAAAATGGAAAATCTCCGTTTGCTGAAACACCCGGAAAATTTCAACAAATCTCAGCAACAAACAACATTTTTCTCGGACTGTGGTAATGAAATAATAAGATGCCGTGATGTGTCTAGATACAATTTTCACTAAAAGGAAAAAAATTGCGTCGTTGGCTTTTTCTTAGGATCTAGTAGCATGTGTGCCATCATCTTCGGTTAGGGAAGGGAATGAGCTGGAAGTGAAATTTTTACCAATTGCTTTGGCAAAAGACCAAAACGAACGGGAGCCATTCGGGTATTCGATAAGCTTTGATCTTATTTTAGCATTATATACCTCTTTCGAAGCGTTTATTGTTTCATTGCATATATTTCTGGCTACAACATATGTTGTTCTGGTCTCCAGACATGGGTCACCGCACCAACGACGCTATGCTGCTTGTTTTGAAGCGACGGCACTAGGACAGATTTTATTGAACCAGGTGACGATGATTTGTTGGTATGGGGTATGTAAGTTTCCATTTCTAGCCTGATGATAACCGAGATCTCTGTGGCACATTGCGTAGAGTCATCAGATTCAAAAAATATGCTTCTCCAAGGAAACTCGGAGATAAACATGCGAAGACTGTCCCAGTCGTCTGAGTTGTAATGCCAAATTGTGCGTGGAGGTATTGGGTTCGTTCGTGGAGTGATATATGGACAGGTCGTAATGATGAGTGAATGGTCTGAGTTTTCAATGGTGCACGAACCTTCACTTCATAGGGATCTGAATTGTTAGTGGGGAAAAGTCAAGCGTATTGGCATAATGATAGTTGCTATCAGGGATCCGTGTTGGTTCATCAATCACCTGCTCGAGACCATTGGTAATGGCGAAGGTCTTAGCCTGTCGCCCTGCGTCATCCGTCTTGTTTGAGAATTAAAGCCAAGCGGAGTTGTTGAAATCCCCCATTATAATAATTCCAGGTGTGGGATAGTTCTGCTGAATGAGGTCAAGTTTCAGAGGAAGAAATTCAAAGAGTTTACCATGGCTGGTCCACTTGGTGATAAGTAAAGACAACAGAGAAATGTTGTCTTTGTAGTTATCAAGCTTGAACCACATTATATCGAATTCTTGTGGTTCTAGATTCTCCTCTCGGTGGTCGATGGCATGAGAGATAATTTCTGGAATAGAGACAGATACCACCTTTAAATCTGAAACGAGTGTGAAGGTCGTAGTCAGAGCAGAGCATATAGGTCGTGTTGGTGGATGGGTTGACTCTCGTCTCAGTTAAAGTCAGTATGTATGGTTCGTCTGTCTGCAGGTGGTAATGAACGTCGTTTATGTTTCTGCTGAGATCTCAGGGGTCTATCTTCAAGCTTATATTTTTCAATGTTTATTTATTTATTTATCTCCAACGGGTACACCCAAATACAGGAAATGTTCTATTAAAACTAATTACAATAATAAGACTGAGAATAATAATAAAACTTAATTTCTAAACAAGAATATAAGACAGGCACGACAAAAAATAATATATAAAGTTCAAATTGTATCAGGTACATGTGTGATCGTAATCAACAAGTTGCATGATTTTATTATTTATGGTATTAAGTGAATCATACATAATTTAATCACAAAATTGTGCAATCGCATTAAAATTCTTCAACGCAACATGACAAGGAGATCTTGTGATTAGGTTTGTTCGCGCAACGGGACAATAAAATGTGAGGGAGTTCCGGGATGATATTCTGGGAATAATGAAATTGATTTTATTCAATAAAAAAGGACAATCAATATTGTTATGGAGTATCCATAATCCAGCGGACCTCTTTGTCGTCGAGTCATAATTACTCCTTATTGGCAATGCTGTAACTATGATTGAAAACTTGGTACAACTTGTAAGGCAACACCGCTTCGAAATAGCTACGAGACATATGGAGGCTGTCAAATTGCGTAGTACAAAACAAAATCCCCATTCATAAAAGGTGCGCGGCGTTGTCGCCTTTTCAACAAATGATGCAATGGAATGAGATAGCTCTATATTTAAAGATATAATATATAATATTTAAATATTCTATAATTCGATTGTATATTCCAGGTTATCATAAATTATGGAATATACTCAGAGGAAACGACATTTCAACAGTATTGCTTCTAATATAACCAATAAATAATGCTATGGACGTTTAATAATAATTACAAATCTTAATCCGGCACACAGAACAAGTAATCCGGCAACAGCACATTCCATACGGCCATACTTGTAATATTCAGCGGTCTGAGTGGCCCGAAATTTGGCAATATCTGATCGTGTTCAAATGTAAGCAACTCTGTCTCCTCAAGATAATAGGTCTATGGTCCGTACTGTGTTTTGACAGTGAAAACTTTCTTGAGAAATAGTGTGATCTATGTTTAAAATATGTTCTATCAATGCTGATTTTTCATTATTATTCTTCTTCGATCTCTATGTGCAGAATGTTCTTTATAACTAGTTAAATTGTTCCTTCTAGTTTAACCCACATAGCATTTTAAACGCAGTCGTGTAAATTCCAGATTCATCGAAATCAGGAACATCACCTAAGGTATCACCTAAGCGGGTTTTAAGCTTGTTCTTCCATCAATAAATTGGTTTTAACAAATTATGAAATTTATTGATTAGTGAGGGATGATTAGTGAAACTTTAGAATTTCATTGAATCATTTGAAATTAATAGCTCTAATTTGATCAGTGGATTGTGTTCCATTTTCCGTTTTTAGTTAGAAATTAACCTATTTATCAAAGATTTTCAACTTTTTTCTGGCTGAAAGGAGCGTTCAATAATCTATTAACAAGACTACAGAATTCTTATAACTAATTGCTGTACATGAATCCACCGGAATATCTACTCGTTTTGAGTAGGTTTTTTTGTATATGTCGAATTTCAAATAGTGGTTAAGGGTGATTATCTTCTACTTATTAATGCATGGTATTGTCTTAAGCGTCTTAAATTTTTTCCATACCTTTCTGCATATACATTCAAATCAATTTCTGCAATTATAATTGATATTATTTTCAGAGGTAACAGAGTAGCTGGTATAGTGAATTCAGGTGCACTGTCCACTTTAGTGTTACCAGATAAAAACTTCACATGGAAGGTACCTGATGATTGGAGTTTGGAAGATGCCGCCACCATTTCCATTGTGTACTTCACTGTTATTCAAGCTCTCATAATTGTAAGAACCCCAATGATTCAAATGGTTCCTTGTAGAACAATTTTCTTTCTTCACGTAAACTGATAGAACTATATAATATTTTGCACGTTGGTCTTCTTTAAATTGATAGAAAGATCATATATTTTTGAGATTAACAAAGTGCCACGTGATTTTTCAAGAGAATAATTCAAGTTAGAAAATACAACTGAAAGTTTTTGGCATTGCTTTTGTTATTTATAATGCGACTTTTTTCTCAAAAACCAATCTACAGATAGGGCAAGGATCCCCGAACTGTTTAACCAATAAGCAGTAAGATGAGGCATCTAACGCAGAATGTATACGGGATTTTTAGAAATATCTGTAATTTTTTAAATATGAATAACTGATTCCTTCTTTACTAATTATTTCAACTATAATCACTTCGATGATTAGATACTGCGTTATGTCCAGAAGTACTTTTCATACACTTTGATTAATTATGTAACTCATGAAAAGAAAAACGCTTAAAACTTTCATATTATGATCAACAGCTGTTCTGGAACAATCCGCTACCTGAGCATCTCCAGATGGTTAACTATAAAATTTATCTTAGCTTAGCATTCGTTGTCCGTCCTATATCGGTGATTCATCTTGACAGGCTTATGATTTCCATTAGAACAAGAAACTTGTGTGAAATTATTGAAAGCATCTTGACCATGCCAGCTATGGTATCATGCACAAGACAAGAGTCTTTAGCTGCATTGAATTTTCTATTAAGCCCACTACCATCTCAACCAGTACCAATAGTCAAAGCATACACAATAACAATTATGGATCATCTATTGCGCTGCAAACGTTTGATCGGACAACATGGTTATCAATACGAACTGAATCTTAAAGCACAGCTTACGCGGTTACGGAAACCTGTATTACCATTAGGGACATACTACTACAACTGGTACATTATCGCCAAAGACAACAGGTGGCGGTGAGTTATTAATATTCAAAAGCGGACACTGCGCACTCTTACCCGACTTCACACTATATGGAAAAAATTCTATGAATATCCTTTCAGAAATTTCACTCATGAGCTTTTAGAAGACAATCAATCTGTGGGTACTTCAAGGATTTGAGCAAGATTATATTGTTTTTATCACTCAAAGGATAAGCAAAATGTAGTTTGTTGCCCCTTCAATAAGATTAAAAGCAGTCAGACATTCGAAATAACGTGAGAATAGAATTCCTCATCCACGAATATCAAATTCCATCCGAATCGATGGTTGTCTGATCAAAGAATCTTGAAGTACCTATTATAAGTTGAATTTCATAATTATTCATGAGAAGCAGTAAAGCTTAAGAGAAAGTGAAGACACACCAATTATCACGTGTTATTCAATATTTCTCTCTGATGATATTCACTATTGGATCTCTAGTTTCAATTAATTCTAGGACGGAAAATTGAAAAGAGGCGAAACAATATTGATCCATTCAGGAACTGGAGGAATTGGTCTGGCTGCTTTGAATGTAGCGTTACATTACGACTGTAAAATATATACAACTGTTGGAACACCTGAAAAGAGAGACTTTCTGAAAAAACATTATCCAATGTTAACTGGTAGGTAATTGTTCCTGTTACTTAATAACTATCAATATGATTATATCTACAACTTGTTGGGGGGTCGTTTTACTCAAAATGTACCAAACTCATGCCCTGAAATGCCAAACAGTCTGAACACCATTTTTTATCAACGAAGCTATGACTTCTTTGGACCCTTTGGACACTCTTCCTTACTCTATTTTTACGAGCCACTCTGATTGTTTGATATCTTTATCGAGTTGCTACACTACTAATATGATTGTGTAACAGGAATTTTCTCTGAAGGCATCTAGACATCTTCTGCATATGTGGCAAATATGTAGCATCATGTACCTATTTAAAGCTGAATATAATTCTGCTAAAAAGCTGATTATATCTAATAAAAGATGATCAAACTTGATAAAAGATTATCAGATCTAACTGTATGCAGATCAAACCTGATAAAAATCAGATATTTGGTGCTGCATATTCGTCACCTTGGCAGGAGATGTCGCTAGAAACAAACGTCCATTTTGGAGGATTGCCAAAATCGTATTATTTGGAAGGGATCGAAAAATTAGAAATACGTTCGACGAATTGTATCGGGCTAAAAGATTATTATTTTTCAGGAACTTTTTACCTTGCCCTAGTATTTGCAAATATGCGATGTAGCCTCTTTTTTTATAATTTACGATACAGTTGATCTTGTTATGTTTGTTACACTGTAAAAAGTTCGCCCCGGTAATGAATGGATAAATAAGTAAATGTCATAAAGTATCGCTTTCGTTCCAGATAGACAAATAGGGAATTCACGCGACGTTTCGTTCGAATCGATGGTCATGAATGAGACAGGAGGGAAAGGAGTCGACATCGTTTTGAACTCCCTTGCCGAGGAAAAACAAATAGCATCTGTTCGTTGTCTGGCGCGCTGTGGACGATTCATGGAAATTGGAAAATTCGATTTGGCCAGTGATAACTCATTAGCGTTGATGCTTCTCAAGAGAGAAGCTAGTTTTTACGGAATTATGCTAGACCAATACTTTATTAGCGACGCAAATAGAAAACGAACACTCTATAATTCCTTCCAGACAGGGTTGAGGAACGGTATGATAAAACCGTTACCAAGAACGGTGTTCGGAATGGAGCAGTTAGAGGACAGTTTTAGATACATGACGTCTGGCAAACATATTGGCAAAGTGTTAGTACGAATCAACGGAGAAACAAACGAGGAATTATCCAAAGAATTCAAATGTTATCTTAGGTAAGTACGTTATCATTTTATGTCTTCTAACATTGTTGAATGTTGTCACGTGCTTTGCCACTTTTGCGCTAAACCACTTACTGCGGGATGAACTTCAATTCCTGGGATGCCACATTGTCTTAAAGGTTTACACGTCCTTGAGGACTTCTACTACTAGGGTCCTCACCACAAAGCTTGTCACGGTGCTATCTATCGATACCCTTGTTTCTGGGTTAGATACAGTGAAGTATAGCTGGTGCCCATTGGGCGGAAGAGCATTATCAAAGTTGTAGGCTTTAATTACATTTGGTACTTGGTTATAACTTAGCTCATGAAAAGATGGAGCAGAAATAGCTAAATAAAAAGGGGAATTCTAAATATTAAATATATTCAAAGAAGTACAATTGGATGATAACTATTGGGAATGCAAAGAAGCTCAATCGGTGAAGGAAAACGGTTACAACATATTCATGCCTTTAATTCACATTCAAAGGTACAAAATCGGTTAATGAATGATTTACATTCATCATTCACTGGATACACAAACAAAGCAGTTGCTAGAGTAATAATCGGGTGCACAGTAATTATCCGAATAGCGTTATCAGTTGCAATGTTCACAACACACTACGATATATCAAATGGTGAAAATGTGGACGGATCGAACAATATTGGTCTGTACTAGGTTAGCGAATGTACGATGTCAGATTCTTACGGTATGTTCGGATAGTGATTTGACAGAGTTTATTCTGCCAAAGCTGTTCTACAATTCATAGCCCCATGCTATCTACGGGTTTCCCGGTAATTGTATGACAGTGTCAGATTTCATACACCTCACATATTAAGATTTTAGTCAATCAGGGCTTATACTTCCGGGATTGACACATCGTGCACAAACCCCAACTATCGTACCTGCAATAAGCCTCCTACCCAAGTCCGGGGCTTCACATACGGCACAAGGATTATCACGACATTCAAACACACAAACACCCCAGCTTATACATCCGGAATTGACCAACGTGCGCAAGCAGTTGGTGGTTCGGTCGTCTAGGATATACTTATACTTCCGGAATTGACACAGAGTGCACAAATATATGTCGTTCAAATATGCACACTCTCGGACACCGTATAATTACTTGAATCTTTCAATTCACGTGTGGATTCAAAACGTGAACTTTATCGGTGCGCGGCTGGACATATGACGGGATAAACTCAACTGTACCTTGTAACAATTTTCTGACTACTACAGGAATCGGATATCATGCGAACGTTACCATTTACGAACCACAGTATATCGTAATACTGGGAAACAAATCCTAAGCTATCATTTACCTTATGTTAATTCACTGAAGCACGGAACGGTGTTAAAAATTACGCACTTGAGAAGAGGACTATTAATTCATTATCTATTTCTGTATATATCTTGATCAGTCTGTTGTTGTATTTTATATGTTTTTGAGGTTCTGTTAAAGTAACACCAAATCCTTATTTTGTGCAGTGGCTTTTTATGTCTCGAACAAAGCTTGACAATGACGCTCCTTTTTATATCTAAAATTCGCGCTCATGCTGCTCCATCAATTCCCTGGTGGCTGGGAAAGGAATATTATGGGAGTTTTGATTGTACAGGGTGTCTCATTTTGGGTACTTTTGCGGGGTATCTCCTTTATTTTTAAAGATAGAGAGTTGCGGTTTTCGCGACACTGTGCTACTTTTTCATAAAACTCAAGATGCCGTCAACAGAATTTTCATAGCCCTTTTAGTTTTTAAGATACAGGGCATTTCTGAAAATGTTGCATTTTGTGACCCCCCTCGTATCTCCGTTATCCTTCAACTTATCGAAAAGGTAAAATAACATTCTAATAGATTTTTTCCGTAGAATGCAGTGGTGTAGATAACTTTTGTTACATATTTACTATTTTTGAGTTATAAAGTAAACTTATGTTTTTTTAAATGGAACACCATGTATATTTATAGACTATAAAATTTGTCTTTTTTTCACCTTTTCAAAAATATATGATAGTATGAACTTTTTTTCAGAAACACGCAAATAATTGACAATTTTCAGAAAATTAAATACATATTTTAATAGTAGGCTATGGATAACAATAATAAACAAGTGCAACTTACATATTACTAACAAATAATTGGAAACCTTGTATATAGGTATCTATTAAAAAAAATTCCCATAGATCTTTTTCTAACAGTAAGTTTGTAACAACAGTTTTGTGGCGTAAAGTGACAATATAACAAAAACACAAAAAAATAACATTATTAAAAAAAATTAAATGTGATGTTCAAATTGACCACCATTTTCTCTAAAGCAAAATTGGCACATCTTTGAGATTCTTTGAATAGCGTTCAAAAGAACCATTGTTCTCATTCGCAGATTTCGAAAAGCTAAATGAATTGCCTCTCGAAGTTTTGCAATGCCGTCATATCGAGTTTTATATACTTCATTTTGTATATAACCCCATAAAAAAAAATCTGAAATTGAGAGATCTGTTGATCGTGGAGGCCATCTAACAGGTTCGTTGGTACCTATCCATCTTTGAGGAAAGTTATTATTTAGAAAGGCCCTTAAGAGCCTAGAGTTATGACTTGGGGCACCATCTTGCTGTAGGTAAACAGCATTATACTGGGCTAATGGAATGTTTTCGAGCAGTTCTGGAATAACTTCCTCAAGAATTTCTAGGTATCTACGTGCTGTAAGACCTCCTTCAAAAATCCTATAAACTATATGTCTACCCAAAATAAAACATGAAACCTCAACTCCAAAGCGTCCTTGTTGTGCCCTTTCAAACATTAAATGCAGATTTTCACTACGCCAGTTCCTGGTATTGTGACGATTGAAAATGCCAGCACTTGAAATAAAGCATTCGTCTGACCAAAAAACAAGTCTGCCAAATAAATCGTTAGCATCGATTTGTTGCAAATACCACTGGCAAAACAGTGCCCGGCGCTCGGCATCGCCAGGATGCAAATGTTGTAGTATATTAAATTTGTATGGATGATACTTATATTTCTTCAAGATCCTCTGAGCGTTAGTTTTTGGCACACCAATTTCCTTCTAAATTTTTCTACATGAGGACGAAGATGTTGCTTCTATATATCCTAAAGTATCTATCTCTTTTCTTTCCCTGTTCTCTTTGTTGTATGTTTTAGGGCGCGGGTGAACAAATGATCCGTGCTCAACTAAATTTGCTTTTAAACGGGCAAATATCCCAAAAAACGGTTGCCTTCTTTCTGGATATCTAACAAGCAAAAATTAAAATGATAATAGAGATTTTCATAGCCATAATAGCTTACTCACCTTTGGAAATATAATTCCGAAGCTTCTTCAGAATTTTCATTACTCTGTATAAAACATACCATCATATCATATTTCTCATAATTTTCGTAAACTGCCATTATTCGAAAAAATTGATAAATATCTATTGAATAATGATACCAAAAGAACGAAAATAAACAGCTTAAATGCGATAGAGATTTGATGTTTATTTCTGTTTCTTGTCATAAACAATATCAATGGCCTACAATTAAAATATGTATTTAATTTCTAAAAATTGTCAATTATTTGCGTGTTTCTGAAAAAAAGTTTATACTATCATATATTTTTGAAAAGGTAAAAAAAAGACAAATTTTATAGTCTATAAATATACAGGGTGTTCCATTTAAAAAAACATAAGTTTGCTATATAACTCAAAAACAGTGAATATGTAACAAAAGTTATCTACACCACTGCATTCTACGGAAGAAAATCTATTAGAATGTTATTTTACCTTTTCGATAAGTTGAAGGATAACGGAGATACGAGGGGGGTCACAAAATGCAACATTTTCAGAAATGCCCTGTATCTTAAAAACTAAAAGGGATATGAAAATTCTGTTGACGGCATCTTGAGTTTTACGAAAAAGTAGCACAGTGTCGCGAAAACCGCAACTCTCTATCTTTAAAAATAAAGGAGATACCCCGCAAAAGTA
This sequence comes from Endomychus coccineus, assembly GCA_958510875.1. Taxonomy (NCBI): domain Eukaryota; kingdom Metazoa; phylum Arthropoda; class Insecta; order Coleoptera; family Endomychidae; genus Endomychus; species Endomychus coccineus. The sequence goes on along the minus strand of OY294070.1, from coordinate 19,930,061 downwards.
CCCAAAATGGGACACCCTGTACGCAGTTTTCACACATGAGGTTTTTAAACTATGATGCGTTAATTTACTAGATCCCCGTTTTTTGCAACATAAGTTAATCGGAATGAACGTAAATTTTGAAGCGGTTATGGATGCGCTATGTGTGATTTATTTATTGAAATAATTACACTCATTCGGAATTACGAAGGTTTGAAAAAATCACTACACATTCATCACCCTGTAGTACCACAGAATGCACATTCGAATCGAAGCTCACGCATTCCTGTTGAAATAATAAACTGTTGAATCGGAGTTTACGTGGAATACCTATATTTTCTGCCTGACTCAAGATGAATGATATATCAGCTTTTTTTAGGTATTATTGTAATCCCAAGAATACTTACGTAATAACGGGTGGATTAGGAGGATTTGGCATGGAACTTGCAGATTGGTTGGTGTTGAGAGGAGCTAGGAAATTGGTCCTAACCTCACGGTTTGGAATCAAAACCGGTTATCAGTCATACAGAATAAAGTAAGTTGACTAGTTTCTCACCGATCTTTTCCGCAGACTGTAAGTCATATTTTTATCATTGATTCAAATCATATATATCATACAATCGTGGTCTTAGATTCTGGAGATCTTATGGTGCTGTGGTGAATATTTCGACTGTTGACGTGACCACCAAAGAAGGTTGCGAAACATTGATTAACGAAGCAAACGACTTAGGACCTATAGCTGCTATCTTCAATTTAGCTGTGGTACTCAAAGATGCTCTTATTGAAAATCAAACTAAGGATAATTTTACGGAATGTTTGGGTCCCAAAGCGCTTTCTACCTCACATCTTGATGAACTATCCAGGAGGTTGTGTCCAGAACTGAGGTAATAACTATTTCATTGACTTATGTTCAAACACTTCAATTAAAATCATATTGTAAGAATTGCACCGAAGCTGACTTATTTCACTCATAGTGTTATGTATATATCTGATTAAGTATAGTTAGTCCAGTCCACGAGGCTCTAAAATGGCCAAAATCCTATTTGAGTTGTACAAAATAAATTCCGATGAAATCTTGTACAATGGGTTATTAATGACAACAATAGAAAAAAAAATGAATGCGGAAATAATCGGAACTCTAAATAAGATATACATAATCCTGCGCGAATTTTTCTGAAAAATGAATATCTCACGGAATATGGCTACTTGAAAATCCCCAAAAGTGGGGAAGGGGGGAAATAACAGGTAGAGAAAAAATCTGATAAAATCAGGTTATTGAACGATCCAAATACAAGTTTTCCTTTTTTACTTTCTTCTAAATGTATGTCGAAATCCAACGTGATTATCATCTTTTATAATGTCAATATCAAGGAAGGGAAGCTGCTTATCTGTTTCTATTTCGACAGCGCTATCACGTCCTGCTTCAGTAGGAGGATTGGGCTGTTGAAAGCTGAAAGCAACATGACCGAGAAGCACGGACGCTCCGACCCCCTGCTCAACACCGGCAAGCCGATACACCGTACCTGCAGCCACAGTGTATGATGTGGAGCTGTAGGGGATGATCCCCACCAGGACCTCCAGAGCTCTATTGGGGGCGGTCCTCGTAGCCTCCGTTATCCCAACGCAAGCTAGCCGCTGAGCCTTGTCAATCGCCAGACGGGACAAAACCGGTTCCGTCTTCGGCCACCATACAACGGCTGCATAGGTTATAGCTGGGCGGATCATGGATTTTTTGATCCAGTGCAGAACCCGTGGCTGTAGACCATGTGCTTGCGAAGGTTTTACACCCGGGTTTCCAGTGCATTTTCCAGCTCAGTTTAGCATCGAGAATAACTCCTAGGTACTTGACGGAGCCTTTCAGGTTAGGTTAGGTTAGGTCCTCCCTAACAAACAAATCTCTGGTAGGGGTCCTAGTTTCCGTTTCCTTGTGAAAAAAAACTTCAGTCAGGAGAGGAGACAGTACTCCTGGGAACAGCTTTCGGGTGACATGTGTACATGCGACGCTACCATTATGATGGTGCGCCACTATCAATCTCTGCGAGAGCATGGTCTTGATCCATCTAATCAAAGTATGATCGATTCCGTGTCTCTCCGCAACGTGGTGCCTACACTCGAAGGAGGTGTTGTTGAACGCCCATTCGATGTCCAAGAAAACGCCTAGAGCGCACTGTCCGAGACTAAGAGCTCCTTCGATCTGCGTAACCAGATTATGAATGGCCGTCTTGGTCGATTTGCCCGCCTGGTGGGCGTACTGTTGACAGAGAAGCAGAAAATTCGTTAATGCACCGTTTTTGATGTACCTATCGATCAGCCTCTCAAGCGCTTCGAAGAGGAAGAACGTAAGGCTGATCTTCCCTCTATATGGCTCAAACTAGAAGGAACATTTTTAACGTGGTATAAATACCATTTTGCCCATATAAGAAAAATAATGGTGAGAAAACAGCGTTAGCCCTTCCACAAGTTTTTGTCTCTTTTGAAACGAAGTACGGACAAATATCCAGGTAATTTAGAAGGGATGGAAATGTATAAACGAGAAACAATTTATTAATTTTCAATTTATCTCCACTGAGATAAATTATGCATTAATTTGCATTAATTTGCATTATTCTCCCCAAATAGTATTTTTAAACAGTCACCATATGTTTTCTAATTTAGTTTACTCGATGATGACTACATGGTACTACGTAACAGTATTTCCAACGGTGATTATCCCTTATTTATAGTGTTACAGTATCCGCAGTGTGAACTATTTTATCGTTGGAATTATCAATTCCAGAAAAATTCATATCGTTCATAATTTCTATGATTTTCAGCGATTTCGTTGTATTCTCTTCAGTATCTTGTGGGCGTGGTAATGCAGGACAAACAAATTACGGAATGGCTAACTCGGTGATGGAAAGAATTTGTGAGAAAAGGCATCAAGATGGATATCCTGGCTTAGCCATACAATGGGGAGCCGTAGGAGATGTAAGTAGCTATTTTAGTTGTAATGTAATACGTTTGCAACAACAGACATTTTTCTCCTCTGGAAAATGATTCCATTTTAATTTTAAAAAGGGGTCTTGTTCGCTTAACAAAACATTGGGCAAGAAAGGGAAGAATGGAATGCTCATTGCACATTCGCTTGTTTGTTTACAGAATTTGTTGATGAAAGTGGAAATAAATTTCCGCCATACATGAAGATGTAAGGGTCGAATAGTTTGTAACGGGTATATATATATAATATTAATATTCGAAAGCTAGTATTACCAGGTTCAAGTTTGCGATCTTTCAATTTTGCAACTAGGTCCAAAGACTTTTTTACAGAACAACTTGGTGAGTGTTGGATGCTGATGAATTCATTCACAAACCATTTTGATGTTATAATGTGGGACAATTTAAGTTTTTGGTTTCATAGAATCCGGCTTATGAATTTAAGGTGAAGAATACGGCTTAGGAAGATTAGGATTCGTTAGTTCATTTTAAGTTATCGGAGATTGCCGAAATACAGGAATTTAATGTTTGATTCAATTCACTGATTTTATGTATTTCGATAAAGGGTTCCTGAAAATCAGTTTATATGGAGGACCGTTATTGAGCAAGGTATTTACCGAATTATAATCTAACGTAATCAACTAACCATCTTTTAGTAATCAATAAATCCCATCATTTGTTTTCTGAATTTATAATGAAACCCATTTATAGATACAAGAAGACTTGTTTCGTAGAAGGGAGGAATGATATTGGGGACTTAGATAATAAGAAGTCTGGGAATGTTTAGAAACCAGGCTGTGGTGATTCAAATTACATTTCTGGAATAAAACTCTCATTGCAGTGTTGGTTGTTTTCTTCTTAATCGTGGAGGTAGTTCCCCGGCAAGGCAATATATACGAAAGCAAGCAGTGAAAGTCCCTGAAAAATGTTACAAGAAATGATTTATTTGGCCAAAACTTATTTTATTCCTCAACGAAACCTCCTTGTAGCTCGATATTTCGTCCAACGTTTTTCTAAATTTTCGATCCCTTCCAAATGATATCATTCCGACAATCCTTCAAAATAGGCGTTTGTTTCAGCGATGACCCCATAGTTGGAGCCAAATCTCTTTCCGCCGAGCCATTTCCTCAAGTTTGAAAATGAATAAAAATCACAGGGAGCAAATCTGGAGAATATGATGGATGACGAGCCAATTCGTTGCGCAATTCATGCAATTTTGGCATTGCGACTGCGGACCTGTGTGCCGGTGCGTTGTCCTGATGGAAGAGCATTTCATTCTCTGCAAAATGCCGCTTTCGTTTCAGATTGGCGTCGAATCGATCCCACAGCTCTACATAATATACGCCGGTAATCGGTTGACCCTTTCCAATGTAATCGATATGGACGGTACTGTGTGAATCCCAAAAAACTGTCGTCATGACGTTGTTCGCCTATAAGCCCACTTTGACCTTTTCCCAGCTTCGATTCGCCAGGACAAGTCCACTCTTTCGACTGTTATTTGGTTCCTAGTGTGTTGTGACGGGTCCATGGTTTGTCTACAGTTACAAAACTGCGCAAAAAGTCTTTCTTATCGCGCTTGAAATTGGCCAAACACTACTTTGAAGTTGTCACACGGTAGCGCTTGTTGTCGACAGAGAGCAAATGCGGCACCCATCTGCCAGATAGCTTTCTCATATCCAAAAATGTATACGAAATGTTCAGTACCCGCTCAGTTGCGATAGCCGTAGTCTCAGCAATCTAATGCCCTTTAACCGTTCGTTCAATATCATATCACGAAATTTATCGACGATTTCTGGGGTTATAACCTCAATTGTAAGACCAGAACGTTCGGCGTCATTTTTGGTCATACCACCACAGCAAAAATCAATAAGAAACTCGTGAATCGTTCCAATCGATGGTGAAGAGTCCCCATAATGTTTATTTAACAAACGATGCTTTGGATTGTGTAATGTTATTTTCATGCATGAAATAATGTCGCAAAATTCACTTTTTTCCATATTTACAAAAATCTTCAAAGTTGTTTGCTTTCGACGGATGTCAAAACAGAACTGAATGACATATCACTCTGAATATTTTAATGCGTTCTAGTTAAAGATGGTACATCACAAATGTCACATGGAAATTTCGACTGTGGCGCTATCTGTTTTATTTTTCAGGAACTTTTCACCTTGCCCTCGTACTCTCTACTGAACTGCTTCTGAATGTTCCAAGTATGTATAAGAGAGAAAGTAATTTATTGAACCCAGATTTGTCTCCATCTGGGGGTAACCCTTTGTTTACATTATTAACTCCAAATAGTATTTAAACGGGTACATTTTGTTGTCTAACTCAGTTTACTCTGAAGATTTAAGTAGACAAGGGTGAATATTTCGTACTTATTAGTGTTATAGTGTCACAGTTGTGAATTTTTTTGGTAGTTTACATTTACCTGAGACCATCTTTACTTTTTAGATGTCTTCCACAGGGCATGATCATTATAGATAACACCATTGTGAAGTGTTGTTCAAAGGTTAAGTTTTGAAAGCTACCAACCAATAACCTCCTATTGAAAACCTACACACCTTTGTGACTATTGTATTTTGTTTTTTTAGGTTGGTATTATAGCTGATGCGCAAGAAGAAGATAAAATCTTAGAGATTGGAGGAACCCTTCAACAAAGAATAACTAGTTGTATTGAAACTATGGATGTATTCATGACACAAAAATGTCCCATTGTTTCTAGTATAGTAGTAGCAGAAAAGTCAAATAGCAGCATTGGAGCAGCTAATATGATGGATGCCGTTGCCAATATATTAGGTAACTTCATTTTTCTACGAAACCACTTTCAAGCTATTCGGAATTGAATCTAAATGTTCAACTGACTAAACTAATGATCTCTGATTATTGAGGATCTCAAAAACCAAGCTTTAATTGAAACTCTGTAGATAAAATCCTTACCGACTACCTTCCCTCAGATACAAGCAAATTAGAAAGCAAACTTGACAATAATCAAGTGACTGATATTTAAAGGATATGTAATAGTATTTAAATCAATGGACAAAAGCGTCATTCTTTATCAGGAATCAATGTGCAATCAGGAGAAAAGCTATAAAAAAGTAGTTAAATAAGTGGAAACTTGACTTAAGATCTCTAGATCGATAAGTGACACCACAACACAATAGCTCCAAAATGCTGTTTCGTCTTTTCTGGCTCATCAGTAGAACGAGTTATACTGCCACCGATCGATATCTCTGCTGATTTGGCATAAATCGACAACAGAAAGTGTTCCAGAGAGATGGAACAGCGAACGTCATTCACCCGCTTGTGAACGTCCCTTAGAAAAACCAACTCAATGTGAACATTGACTAAATAGAACTTAAATAAAATTCATGAAGGGTGATGCTAAGATCAAGTGTGTCAGAGGGCGATACAAACCCATGCAAAAGTCGAAAATTGAACAAGTACTTGTTAGAAATTAATATAACCTACAAAGGTAGCTTACATCTCTCTAGATCGATGAGTGATACCTAAAGATGGCTAACCAATAAAGGAATAGGTTCCGTAGGCTGGACTATTAGAGCTGATCTCATATGAATCAGATGATACAATACAATTGCTGGACTGTAAGCTGCAGCTGTAGTTCTAGAATGCATGTAGCTCAGTTGCCAACCAGAGGAAAGATGTCTGCATTTTATTGACCGGTGGACTCAGACGTGTACGTCTACTCAACACGAACAAAACAGAAGATGTTTACATCATTTCTGAGTCAAACATGGACTGGTCAGCAATAAATTTTGTTTTATACTTTGACTACACGAGAGGGAAACGTATAATGTTCGAGGAACATCGTGTGAATGTGAGAGATGAGATAAGCATTCGAATTTTTCTTGAAGGATTGCAGGTTATTGGCAAGGGATAATGACCTCACTAGGTAAAGAGCTTCACAACTTCGCTGTTCGATAGAAAAATGAAGTCTGGTGGGAAAAAGTTCTGCAGGTCTGTAGTTGACTATGAAGGGGAGACTAGTTTGAGCCCATCTAGTCTGCCTATCTGGAATCTCTCGTGGTGGAACAACAGACGAGTTTTCTGATGAACACCGACCATGGAAATATCTATAGGAAAGGGAGATATGTTTCTACGATGTTCTAGAGACGTCAATGAACTCGTAAGTGTGACATCGTATGTTTGGGAGCCGAGCTCCAAACATGCGAACATCACTCCAGGACATGTCGAATCTGAACTTTGTAGGTTAAGAGGAAGTGCTGGGATATGAAGTAGCTCTTGGTACGGGAAAACCAAGCTTTTGTTAAGCTGTTTCCTCTTCAGGTGTATCTGACACCATCATATTAGAGATTGTGAGATCCGCCATCTTGAGTTTTTTAGCAAAGCTTGGACGGCACAGATGGTCATTTCCAGCAGATCGTTCATATGGAACAGAAGTTAGTACCAATGTCCTTTTGTGAAAAACCAGCCTTGATAGCCATTGTATCGGAAGATATAATGTCAACCACCACATGGAGTGATCTATCTGAAAGAAAACTCGTTCTACGTAGGCAAGCAGGAATCCGGTTGATCTCTGATGGCGAAAGCGATATTGCCGGTCATTCACTATTTTGGAGCTCTCTAGGTATAGGATGAGCTCGATGTTGATGGCTTTCCTTTTTTTTTAAATTGGTTGGACTCTAGCTGTATTCCAGCTGCAAGAAAATACACCAAGTTTGTAAGAAAATGGAAACAACCTGCAGAAAACTGGTGTTAATTCAAGCCCTTATTCCTTGAGAACGACAGGTGGAATCCCTTTTGGTATTGAAATCAAGCAGTATGTTCCTAATTGTGCGCGATGGTATCAATATTCGGAGAGTCCTTCTCTTGTGGATCCAAAATAGAATTTGCAAACATTCCAGCAAAAAAGTTGGATTTTTCTAGTGGTGTAGTAGCCAGTGTGCCATCATATTTGGTTAGGGTAGGGAATGAACAGAATGTAAAATTTCTACCAATTGCTTTGACGAAAGTTCAAAGAACGGGAGCCATTCGGGCATTCGTTAATCTTTGACCTTATTTTGGCATTATGCGCCTCGTCCGAAGCGTTTATTCATTCATGGCACATATTTATGGCTTCAACATATTTTGATCTGGTCTCCACCCATGGGTTACCGCTCCAACGACGGTATGCTGTTTATTTGAAGCAGCGGCCCTAGAACAGATTTTATTGAACCATCGTTCACCAGATGATTCTTAGCCTGATAATATCCGAGCTGCCACAGAGACCTCAGATTGCGTTGAGTCATCAGATTCAAAAGATACGTTTCCCCAAGGAGAAGTATGCGAAAACTGAGGTTGTAAGTAAAATGTATTATTATGGATAGAAGACGTCACTTGTTGCGAGCTGTCTAAAAATTACTTGAGTATCATCACTTCCTTTTATGCATTCTTCTGATTTCTTTTGTATTCAACCACAACTGTAGTTTTATTTGAACATGGGACTTCCTAGAATCAGTGAAAATGGCCGTGACTTCGAACTGCCGAATATTTATAGAGAGGGAGAGAATTGGCATCTTTCTGTCATTCTCAACATCTCATATTTCTCGCCCCAAAAATGCTCAAATACTTTTTTTTCCTTGTTCATATTTATAAATTGCATTTCGATCTTATAATGAAATTCATCATTCTAGGTATTCGAAATCTCAAAATTGTTAGCTTTCAATCCACTTTAGCAGAATTAGGAATGAACTCGATGACGTCAGTTGAAATCAAACAAATGTTGGAGATAGAATTCCAGGTCATTCTTTCCGCGCAAGATATAAGAAGCTTGACATTTGCCAGGTAATGCCAAAAGTAACCATTGCATTTTACCATCCATATCATATTGTGTTCTTGATTTAAAGAAAGCTTGATTGTAATTACAATCGATATTCAATAAATTGTTTCAGATTGTTAGAAATCCAACAGGAAAAAATGACTTCCGAAGCGGGATCTATAAATTTAGTGAATACAGTCATGAATACGGGCTTGGAAACTCTTTTCACAGCGATGGGTGATGAAACAAAATTCAGGATACCCTTGTATAGGTTACGAAGTAAAGTTGAACAAGACGCTAGGGTTCCAAAAGTTTTTGCGTTCCCCGGTATGGAAGGAGTGGCTAGTGTTTTCGACAAACTAGCTGCAAATTTGAACCTACACGTATTAGGACTCCAATTTAGTCATATTGATCCAGATATATCTTTCTTGGAGGCAGCTAAATCAATGTTTTCTGTAAGTATTCTTATTTTGGTTAGAATGGGTTTTGTGAAAAATAACCAGATATGAAACAATAGTGGAATTGGACGCTATGAAATAATTGAAAATATTTGCATACTATTAATATGTTACATTAAACATGATTTGGGTAAATTCCAGTTTGCTGGAAGGTTCCTCAGATTCATTGTCTGATTCTTGGAAAACTACCCCTAAAATATCTTCGAGAAATGTGGTTCATACTAGGACAATATCAGTTTATATAATACTTTACTAACAACTTTTTTCTAGGTATCAACAAAATTCTAATTGAGTAACCAACCATAACATCTTAACAAAATAGCTAAGACCAGAAATTTTTTTAAAATGATTCCCATATTGTAAAAATGCACATATTCAATTTAATTTCAATACCACTTTATTCAGACACCATCAACTCACCTCTCAAATTTGCTAGATATGGATTCTCAGAATTTTGGAGTTTACTGACAAGAATAATAGTCACACGTAAAAGTACAGAGGCATTCACAATGTCAACTAAAGGCGGAGAAGCTTCAAAATTACAGTAATAGATAGCAGTACGATGCTATTAATAGAAAGAAATTTCTATCTGATTGGATTAGATTCTTACCAAAAATCTATCAATAATATAATGAGAAAATGGATGATCATAAGTATAGTACAAGAAACAAGAAGTAAGAAAATTTCACCGCCCTTACTAAACACTGCGTTGATTATAACCATCAATTCGATTACAAAAATGTTAATATTCTATCTAAGGAAACTAATTATTATAAAAAATCTATTCTGGAGATGATCCACATAAAACGTGACTCCAAGTCTGTAAATCATAGAACAGACGTTCAATCATTAAGTCAGATTTATACTAATTTAATTAATTAAAACATTTGCAAATTCCTACATGCATCTCCATAATGTTGAAAGTATATTTTGGGTAGAATGCTCAAATATCAATATTTCTAATAAGGTATGACAACATTTTTCTATTACCTCATAAATCTTCAACATCTGGTTCGAAGCGTCTCGAGCGTTATATTTTCGGTTCAGTCCTCCAGTCGTATCACAAACTGCCATTTGATATGACTTCTAATTTTATAAGATAAGTTGGCAGTGGATTCTTGATTGATATACTTAGAATAGAATAGAATATAATAGAATAGAATAGAATAATTTATTCATGCTAAATACCAAGTATTGGCTAACATTCGTCAAGATACAAGAAAAAAAAACAAATTCAAATCATGATACAACATAGAAGAATAAAAACTTAAAACTATTAAATCAGAACTGAAAATCTAAAAATTCCTTAAATGTATAAACACAATGTTCAGTAAGAAAATTTTTAATGACCCTTGAAAAATTGTCGAGTCTTTAATCAGTAGTGGCAACTCTAATCAGTAGTGGCAGTTTATTGAAAAAAGTTGGACCCCAGTAATTAACACTATTTCTGCTACGTTTTATGCGGTGATAATTAATGTGTAAATTACATTTCGCTCTAATGTTGACACAGTGCAGATCACATCGAGTTGAATATTCGTTAATATGTGTTTTAACATATATTAGACAATGTTGAATGTGAATGCAAGGGAGAGACATAACTTTTAGGTCCTTGAAGGCATGCTTACAGTCTTGTCGGTAAGAAAGGTTTTTTATAATCCTAATTGCTTTACGCTGAATCTTGAAAACATGAGACATATTTGCTGAGTGACCCCAGACTAAAATGCCGAAACTAATTTTCGAGTGTATTACACCAAAATAAGTTGTGAGCATTACATTAACAGATACAATTTTGTTTAAGCTTCGTAGCACGTAAATTCCTTATGCAACTGATGAAGCAACTTGATCACAATGTTTCCTCCAAGTTAACCCTTTATCTAATAGTAGTCCAAGAAATGATATAAATTCACAATTGTTTGAGTCCGATATTTGTCTCAAGAAAAAACAGAAGGTCACAGTTTTTTGATCATTAATATTTAATTTATTATGTGTGAGCCAGTTGAGCAAATCAGTTCGACTCTCCATGAGTGAATTGTGTAAGTCAACTAAGTCTGTACTAACTCTTGATGCGGTTGTATCATCTGCATATAAGATTACTTTGGATTCAGGAACTTGTAACGGTAAATCATTAATATATATCAAAAAAAGTACAGGTCCAAGTATGGAGCCTTGAGGTACCCCTAAGGTAACCGGCAACATAGACGAGCTGGTAGAATGCATATAGACAACTTGCGTTCCACCAGATAGATAAGACCGTATCAAAGACAATGATGTTTCAGAAAATATATAGCTGTTCAGCTTAGACATCAGAATATCGGTAGAAACACAATCAAATGCTTTTGTGAGGTCACAGAAAATTGAGCCGAAATGCTCACCATTATCAAATGCTTCACAAATTGCTTCCGTCAGTTCCAAAAGAGCAGATGTTGTGGATTTGTTTTTTCGGAACCCAAATTGTGATTCCGTGAAAATATTATTATCCTCGAAGTGATTTATAATTTGACAGGCTAGAGTTAATTAAAGTGATTACAAAACTATCATGAGATAGTACAAAATATTGAATAATGTTATAGATATAAGTTAGGATTAGTAAATTTGAGTTATGTAATGTTAAAAGAATGTTATTGATATAATATAGTATGTATTAGATTTAAGAATAAGTAACTGTCAAGAAAACCATAAATATGGGAATAATCATATTAATAATAACCCAATCATAGGTTATATTATACCAAAGTGTGGGGAAAAATGTAGGCAATATTAATTCAAAAAGAAGGAATCACTATCAATTAAAATAAGTTGAAAATCTCCAATAATTCAAAAATTATAGAATACTAAATTCTGATTGGTCGAGACGAATTTCTAGTGTCAGGCTGGTAACAATGAGTACTTGTGTCAGTTTAACAACAATTAACTTGGCATTCTTGATATGAAAAGTAAGCACCTCATTGTTAGTTTTGAAAATGCTTGGCGTCGGTTTTGAAGGCCTATAAAAGGCATCTGAGGACGGGTCAGGTCAGTTTGCAATTACATCCAAGCAGAGACTGTTCTTCTCTGGCAACTCACCAAAATTTTCTAACCTAAGTTTATAAAAAAAAACATCAGTGAACGCAAGTGTTCCAAACTTCGATAAGTTCCAAGTAACCGAAGTTAATAAGAGTTTGCAATTACATCTAAGTAGAGACTGTTCTTCTCTGGCAACTCACCAAAATTTTCTAACCTAAGTTTATAAAAATAAACATCAGTGAACGCAAGGGTTCCAAACTTCGATAAGTTCCAAATAACCGAAGTTAATAAAATTTATTAAAAGTCAACGAATGTTCCAAGTATCTAAACCAAGTAAAAGGTTGTAATAACCTCCAATTTATAAGAAGTATCCAACGATTGCCATTCTTCAATATAATTTCAATAAAGCATCGAAAAGTTTTATGTCTTATCTAAAAGAATAAAACAGTTCCTGATTCTCAAGAAGAAGTAACCAAAATTAGTTACCTGTGATTATCGTGAAATAGCATAGTATTGTGTAAAAGGTGAATCAACGAAATTAAAAAGAAGTAAATTGAACATTGCCAACATTGTTAAACACACTTTTGGATATTATCTAAACGTAAGTTTGTTTATAATTTCTACATCATATTATCCGTATTATTTGTAAAGTAAAAGGAAGATTGTTGATTATAACAGTATAAACAAATATTAGTTGTAAAAGTGATTTTAAGGTTATATCATAGATCTTGTAAAACATTAAATTTAATTACCCGAGATAAAGAAGAGTCATAGAAATTAAATATTGTGAAATTCAAAGAGCATTGTGTTTAATTCCATATAAAATTATTCTATAGATAAACTTCAGATAAACTTCAAAAGTTCAAAAACTTCATAAACATTAATTCAAAGTTCAAATACAATCAAATTAAAAGATAAAAAGCTAGCCGGTAGAATCAAAATATAATTATTAATAACAAATAAAACAAAATAAACTCATAAGAATTTAGATAATAATTGTCACCACAACGTGGGGCAAATAAAATCATAATTAAATTTTAGTTAACAGTATGTTAATGTTGGTCCACGTTATCTTATCAGAAAAGTATCGTACTCGTAATTGGTCTAAATCATCCACATTTTCCCGGAAATATCGCTTTTGAGCCTTTCTGAATCGATGTAGACTATTTTTGAGATGATGTATACGTGTTTTTTTTGCGATGGTAGGTGAAAATCAACAAAAGATGCTGTGAAGTTGGCGCTTCACAGTGTGTGGGATTTCTATACACTGAAACCACCTCCCGTTCCGTCCCAACACTCCGTGTGCCTGCTGTCAGGCATTACTTCACTGGGGACGAAATGGCTGTTATGCACCGTTCCCTGATTTAGCTGTTCGCCGTTTCCTCCTACGCCCTTTCTCTTGTTTGTACGCCTGAGCTCCCTCAATACGGTGGCCGCAGAATCGGACACCGCATTCCAGGTAGTCTGTTACTCAAGCATCTCCTCAACGATATTCTCCAGAGGAAACTGCTGCTGTAGATTTCCTTGCAGGATCTCGCGTGATACGTTTAAACGCAGACAATGTTACAGAACATGCTCTGCGTCATCGGGTACTTGTTGGCAGGCCGGGCACGACGCGTCATCGTCCAGACAAAAACGGTGCAAATACGCCCTAAGACACCTATGTCCTGTTAGAAGCTACGTAGTGATCTACGACTCCGCGCCTCCTACTGGTCCATGAGGCAACATCTGGGATGAGGAGTTGGGTCCACCACCCCAGCTGCCATTGCGCTGACATCGTCATCCTCGCCTCCTAGGTTATGGTGCGTCAGTAGGTATCTCCAAATTCGCGCCTACGCCTGTAGATCTTCGCTCTTTCCTCCACCAACAGACAGATTGGTGGCCTTTCGGCGATAACATACACGTCATAGTAGAAGACCGTTCGATATATGCGCGTCACTCGTAGGCACACCTACGGTACACCAGAGTTAATTGGCATACGTACAATTGCACCGCCGCGGCTTATACCCAGATTGGGGCTGCGTTCAGCATCGTGGAGCTGACCACGCTAGAGAGTAGTCCTCTGCGACTCTGGGTAGGTCCTCCAATGTTGGGCATAATTCTGGCAAGTACGTTGGCCACTGCAGCTGCCCTCGTGCCAATGTTCGTCGAACTGAGGCCTGGTATCTATCTGGAAACCCAGGTATCTCCATAATGGCTGCGAATGTACGTCTCAGCCCTCAACGATGAGTGTCACAGTTTATGTCGTTTTCCTGCTGGTCACCGGTTTCATGGTCTGCCAGTTACATGCGATTCGCCAGAAGCCACCTGCTGATTATGGCGACAGCCTAGTTGGCTTTCTGCATGGCTTCTTCCAATTAGTTGGCAATGACAACCACAGAAATATCCTCTGCGAAGCCAACAGCCTTTGTCCATGGTGGCATGGGCAACCTCAACACTGCATCGTACATTATTTAACAATAAAGGTACAATTACAGGACCTTGTGGGGCGCCTCCTGTGATGTTGTTGGCTGTAGGTGTTTTATATTATTATATCAATATGCTAAATTATCAAAAGACCCACACCTGAATTTTCTCATTTTTGATTCAAACGAAGTCATCAATGTATTTTATGTCTTTATTCTGTGGTACTATTTGGTAGTTCATGTGACAGCAAGTTTCAATATAAATAGTATATTATTCAACGAGCATATTATGGCGAGTGTCGTAAATCATCCAAGTGAATAATAGCCATAATATGCAAGTAGAATACTATACTTTGTCCACGACCCATAAATATTACTTTGATACTAATAAACTTTGCTGTTGAAACAAGTCGAACCAACAAATTGTTGAGGTTTCAAATTAAATTCGATCTGACTTGACGTTTCATAGCACGCTCTATTTTTATCGTATTTGTTCATACGTTTCTATCATGTTTGTCATATTGATGATACTGAATAATGATTTCATTATTCACTAGTGATTAATGGATATCATTATGCTCGAGGAAACACATGCATTATGCATATTTTATACAATAGTCGTGGACAAACATAGTTATACAGGGTGAGTCCGTTTTTTGTAGCCAAACTGCAACAGGAGATAGAACAAGTGCTTCTAAAAAGAAAAGTTCCATAAACATATGTCGTAGAAGGCTTTATTTTCGAGATACAGGGTGTTGAAATTGAAAAAAAAATTTCGTTTTTTGCGAATATCTCCAGAACCGTTTATCATACAGAAAACAGCTTTCGTGAGCATTTTCTACTCATAGTAAGCTATGTTCTGTGTGATAAAAATTTTTTTTTTACTCATAATTGGTGAAGATTTTGAAAGGGTAGTGGGTGTTTTTCTCCCCAACTTCTACGCCACTGGGAAAAAAACGGTTTTGAGACAACCATTAGAACCGCCAAAGTTTTTTACACAAAAAAGGTACTCTTGGTCATAAGCTTTAAAGTTGACCGTTTTCGAGAAAAATCAACTTTTATGTTGAAAAACATGGTCAATTCTTACTAAATAGACGAAATTTATTCAAACAAGTAGAACAAGTAACAAAATCAAAGGATTGATCATGTTTTTCAACATAAAAGTTGATTTTTATCGAAAACGGTCAACTTTAGAGCTTGTGACCAAGAGTATCTTTTTTGTGTAGAAAACATTGGCAAATTTTTTTCAGTGGCGTAGAAGTTGGGGAGAAAAACACCCACTACCCCTTCAAAATCTTCACCAATTATGAGTAAAAAAAAAATTTTTATCACACAGAACATAGCTTACTATGAGTAGAAAATGCTTACGAAAGCTGTACGATAAACGGTTCCGGAGATATTCGCAAAAAACAAATTTTTTTTTTCAATTTCAACACCCTGTATCTCGAAAACGAAGCCTTCTACGACATACGTTTATTGAACTTTTCTTCTTAAAAACACTTGTTCTATCTCCTGTTGCAGTTTGGCTACAAAAACCTGCTCACCCTGTATTATAGTGTGAATAATTTCGAAAGCCAAACTGATAGCAGGTGTCAGCATAGCATATAGAGTTGCGAAATACATTATGTATACCATTTGGATAAAATGTCAATGTAACATAGAGTATAATTTAACGCCTTCCATCAGTGGTTTCTCAATCATTTCCGATATACTTTCTGTTCCTACAATTATTTACATTTGGCCCGCAGAAGAGTCCGAAAGCTATTCTGGTAAAAAAAGTGAGGGAAGTCACAATTTTTTACAAAGAATTCTAAGCACAAACAGAATGTTTCGTTTTGGTGTGAGTTTATCTATCTCTTAAGCTTTAAAGTTCGATAAAATGGTTGCTTAACTTGTGGAGCTTTACTCAACGCGCGGTGCATAAGAAATCTGTGGTTATGGCAATTTTAAGGATACCTTAAAAAATTTCTATCAAAATCTATCAATAATATAATAGGAAAAAATTAATTCTATGTAAAAGATTCATGGCACTTTAATGAATTTATAAAAAATCAATCCGTACCCGTAAACCATCAACTGATTTCCTTGGACGTTGTTTCTTTATTTACAAATATACCTGTTGT
Source organism: Endomychus coccineus (assembly GCA_958510875.1). NCBI lineage: Eukaryota > Metazoa > Arthropoda > Insecta > Coleoptera > Endomychidae > Endomychus > Endomychus coccineus. Next base: position 19,913,347 of record OY294070.1, on the reverse strand, counting down.
TTTGGCATTGAATAGCATCAAAAAACGTTGGGCAGAGATTAAAAACCACACACCTCTAGATCAATCGGAATTTATAAATGCTGTAAAATTTTGTTTAGAATGCACATACTTTCAGTATGGTGAGCAATTTTTTGGACAAATATTCGGCACAGCAATGGGATCTCCTATTTCAGCTACCATTGCTAACCTCGTTATGGAGTGCCTAGAGGAATCTGTTATGAGTTCATTAGATTTTCGGCCTGTATTCTTTAAACGGTATGATAAATTTAACAATTTCCACTGTAAACTTCAATTCACTTGTGAAATAGAATTAAACAATAACATCAATTTCCTAGATATGAACATTAGGTTGATGCAGATGGAAAAACAAAAACCTCTTGGTTTACTAAAGAAGTATGGTCTCAACGTTATCTTCACTACAATTCCGTTGCACCAGCTTGTTATAAAAAAAGTGTCATAAACAGCCTTACAGATCGCGCGATAAAATTGTCCCACGCAGATGACCGCCCCAAAAATTTAAAAATTGTTCGTAATACACTAGAATTGAATGGCTACCCAAAAACTTTTTTCAATCCTATCATTAAAGAAAGAATAAACAAAACCTATAATGGTTCGTCGTATAAAAATAACATAAAAGGTAATACAGACAATTTTATAACTCTACCTTACATTCCGGAGACCTCAGAGAAAATAAAAAAATGTTTGAAAAAGTATGATATAAATGTTGCGCATAAGCCTACTAAGTGTGTTGGGAAATATTTCTCATATCTAAAACCTTTAATACCCAAAGATAAACAAACCCACACAGTGTATAAATTGAATTGTTTGGATTGTGATGGAACCTATACTGGAATCTCTAAACAATATTTACAAAAAAGAATGTACGGCCATAAATATAGCACAAGAAATAACAACTTAGAAAATTCCACCGCCTTTGCTAAGGCATTGCTTTGATTATAACCATCAATTTGATTACAAAAATGTTAATATCTTAACTAAGGAAACCAATTATTATGAAAGATCTATCCTGGAGATGATTCACATAAAACGGGACCCCAAATCTGTAAATCATAGGGTAGACACACAAAATCTAAGTCATATTTATACTAATTTGATTAAATAATCTCTTGCAAATTCTTACATACGTCTTTATAATTGTTGAAAATGTTTTTAGGAAGAATTCGTAATAGTAATTTTCCAGTACAGGTCTGAAACCTTTCTTAAGTACCTAGTCATAAATCCTACACATCTGGTTTCGAAAGTAGATACTTGACAAATAACTTCGTTCTTCTCATTTGTTGTGAGAATACCAATCAATATGCACTCATATATTTTAATAATATTAGTGAATAGCGGATTCTTACTACAAAAATTTTTTTTATACTTTAATACTGACGATACAATTTCGATTATTCGTAGTTCTGTTCGTTTCGACGGCGTGGGCTCTTTTGATTGAAGTTAAATTGTGTGATTTGGACGCTTGTGCTATAATTAATTTAATAAACCCCCTTTTTAGACATAGTGAGTCTTCTGATGATGGTCGTGAGACCGAAACGTACGTAAAGACGAATATTCAAAACAAAGTGTTAATGTGACCTATTTCCCGAGAATTTTTATATATAGGATACCTTAAGTTAAGAATTGACGATGCATAGGGGCATTAGATGTCTTCACCTTTGACGAATATGTAGATTGACCGAGTATTCGAGTACCTTATTGTAAATCAAACTGCTTAGAATATTAGCAAGATATTCCTATTCATTTGTTCTAATTTTAGGTTGATATGATATATTTTCTTTCCAGATAATAGAAGACAACGTATCACATGAAGAGACTGTTAATATTCTAATGTATTCCTTCGGTTCAATATATGGTTTCGAAGTCGTCTCAATGTTGGAAAAGAAAGGTTATAAAACGTCCGTCGTTTGCATAGACTCAGCACCGGACTATGTCAAGGCTGGATCTCGACTTTTGGGAGTTTCTGACCAAGAAGCCCAGGTTAAACTGGTATGTTTCTTAATGGCGCTGTTTCTCGACCGATCTGTTGAAAACGTGCTCAAACATAAAGTAAGTAAACGATTCTGGTTTGAATGTGTAAGCATGTTATTATCCAATTAAATTAGTGGACTGCTTGATCAGTGCCCCTCTTCTTTGTAGAAATTCACAAAATGTGTTCTTGAATTAATTATTAGTTTTGAACCAATTCAAGTTTCCTTGTTGTTCTTGATGTCGCTTAATCAGCTATTAATTCTGATACCTAAATTAACTTTTTTTCATCTGTACCTACGTATTCCAAGGATGTGCATTAATCTTGTGAATACTTAGGATCAAGAATCTTCACGAAATTTGATACTTGCAATTCTGGTACATTGTTTTTTTCCGGAACCATATAAGAGAGAAACAATTTGTAATGAATATTCTTGCAGGAGCGTATGATAAATCATTCAACGATAGCTGAGCAAATTACAGCCCTTCAAGATTTATCCTCTAAGAAGTTACCGTTCTCTTTGGAATACCAGATTGCACTCGCTTCTGGAGTATTCAGGCGAATGAGGAATGTATCTTCATATCAACCGTCTTATAATACAGTAGGATCTCAGATAGTTTTATACAAGTCGAAGGAACAGATGATGTCGGAACTACCCAATGACTACAACTTGTCCAAAATCAGTGAAAATCATATATCCATTACTGCTTTCGAGGGAAATCACGCTACGATTTTAGAGAATATAGAGTTGGCTAGGAGTATTGAAAGTGTATTCAACTAGATAGTAAATGAATAATGAAGAATAGTGATATAATTATACATATTTTCATGTTACAAAATATTGAATTGGAGATTTTCCGAAGTGTTTTTGAGTTTTAATTATACCTTGCTGTTTTCACCAAATGTTCTTCAATCGTTAACTATAAGAGAGTTCACAACTGTGAATCTACTGAAGATACTGTTGAAGTAATGAATACCTTCCAGCTACCAACAAGTCATCATCAGTCAAGTGAACTAGAAAACAAAATAAACCTGTTCATATACCATTTGGAGTTGGTAATGCGCTTATATTACATAAATTGGATATATTGGAATCATTGGAAATTGTCAAACATGTTGAAGACAAAAATGGTAAATTTGAATCATCAATTGGACATTTTTCATTAACCAATTATATTAATCATTTCCTTAGTAGTTCCTCAAATGTTCTGTAACTAATGGTATTCTCCTCCACTTGATAAATATTGTCATTATAGTATGAAGCCGTTCTCTATCAATGTAACTTTAGTTTACAACTTAGTTCAGATGATGACACTGTGTGTTGAAATAGATGTAAGCAATAGTGGATAATAAAAACATTCATCAATGAACTATAAAGAAGTTCACACCAAAAATAGTATTAAAGTTTTGAGGACCTTTCGCTTACCAAGTAGACATCATCAGAGTAAACAAAATTATAAATCAAAATGTGCCTATTTAAATACTATTTGGAGAGAATAATGTGAACAATGGGTTACCCCCAGCTGGAGATAAATTGGAATTTAATAAATTGCTGTTTCGTTTATACATTTCCATCCAATCTAAATTACCTAGATATTTGACTGTAGTGTATTTTGATAGTGATAAACTTTCTTGAGAAGTGGTGTGACCTGAATTCAAAATATATTCGTCTATCGCTGGTTTTCACCATTATTTTTCTTTATATGGGCAAAACATTCCTTCTAGTTTGACCCACATAGAATTACGAACACGACTCACAATCGATTTTGTAAATCCCGGATTTGTCGAAATCGGAAACTTTATCAAAGGTGTTGCCTAAATGGTATTTCAGCTTGTTCTTACATCTATAAACTGGTTGTATTACTAATTTAGAAAACAAACTATGGAATTTATTAATTATTGAAGAATGATAAGTGAAACTTTTGAATTTTATTGAAGTATTTGAACGTTATGGCTCTAATTTGGTTAGTTGGCTACGTTCCAATTTCCTTTTTTGCTTAGAATTCAAATTAATGATCAAAAATTTTGTGGTAAGCATTGTCCAACGCAATTTGCTGAAGTTTCTCAACTTTGTTGTTATAATTTTGCGGGCTCACGGGGACGTTCAATAATCTATGAACTAGTACTAGACTATTAAACGGAGCTATCTTATATCTAAACGGTGTAGCTGAATCTGCCGGGGTATACCTATTTGTTTGAGTGGGTTTCAATAATAATATTAATATCAAAGAAAGGAAGCTGATTATCTGTTTCTATTTCGACAGTGAATCTTAGCGAATCAAATTGGCTATTAAGCGTGTTCAAAAAACCATGTAAATCAAAATCTTGTAATCGCTAAAATGTCATCAACATATCTACACCAAATTTTTGGGAACTGATTCAATTTTGATTTTAAGGAGGTCTCAAGTTCCTTAAGAAAAATATTGGCCATAACATGAGAAAGTGGATTGCCCATTGCACCTCTGCCCGTTTGTTTATAGTAATTTTTGGTAAAAGTAAAATAATTTTGCTCCACACATAAAGAGTAAGTGCAGTTTCTATCGGGGATTTTACCATTTGAAAGCGATTTCTTCAAAATGTTTATCGACTCTGGGGTTGGAGTATTTTTAAATAGTGGAACAACATCACATAAAACGAGGGTATCACCAGATTCAACAGCAACGCCATGAACAATTTTCTGAATACAAGTTCAGTATCAAGAATCCTCATCCAGTTCATAATTCAAGGCATTTTATCTCGACTCGGTTCACATTGTCATATGTGTAAGGGATAATTGGCTAAGTTCAAAACCCAATCAAATGATGCAGTATCACAACTTAGCATAATGCCAAAAACTTCCCCCACGGTTACGGAAATTCCCATAGTATAGTGAGAATCGAAGGCTCAACTTTCGTATGGCTGAAATTAGTTATGTAAGAAATATTTTAACGAAATAATAAATAAAACTACTTTGTTTTACTATCACTGATATTTAATATAGTCGTTACTATAGTTTCAACACTAAACGTGTCATCTTCAGACGAAAAATGAATTTAACAAATATTAAATCTACTATATATAGGTTACAGAAGGATTTCAAACAACTTTTATGGCTATAGGAAATAGTTCTAGGAAAAACCAGAGAGGGGTAAGGTAATAAGGTAATCCCGTGAGCACATTAGAGGTGCGGGTATATTTACTAACAGACTTTAAATACTAAAATCAGGTTATTAACATATTGAAGAGATTACTGTAATATAAATCTAGTTGATCGTTCAGGATCTTATTATCATACATCTTCATTCCTTTGAAAATTTCCATTGAGTCTAATATATTTAGTTTTGAAGTTTTATCTTGACTATGTAAAATTTGGACATTAATCAAATTAGGAAAGGTATGGCCGTTTCTAAAATATGATTTGCAAATGAAGAATCGGTTTTATCATTTTTAAAGGAACGAAAATGTTCTTTATATCTAACTGCTATGTTACGGCAAGATCTACCTATGGGTTCTCCATTAAGTCCACTTCTCGCAGATATTTTTTAACTTTCGTACAAAAAAAACCAAAGAATTCTTAGATGCTAACCCTCAAATATTAGTTTTGAACGCGGATAAGTGTAATAAAACCGTCATAATGCATAGAAATGACTACGAAAACAAAATAGAAGAACTTTTGAATGATGAAACAACTTACAAAAAATTAAAATCTGACCCTACATTATCAGTGCAAAATAATGTGAATAAATTAATGAATAATTGGCACAAAAATAAGATAATCCCTATTGAATTGAAAAATAAATTAATTTGCCATAATGGGTTAGCACCTTATATCTACGGGCTTCCGAAATTACATAAAAGACCTATTGTAAGTAATATTGCTGCGCCTACCTACAATTTATCAAAATTTGTATCAAAATCTATCAATAATGTAATAGGAAAAAATAAATTTTATGTGAAAGACTCATGGCATTTTAATGAATTTATAAAAAAATTAATCCGTACCCGTAAATCATCAACTTATTTCCTTGGATGTTGTTTCTTTATTCATAAATATACCAGTCGTTTTGGCATTGGGTAGCATCAGAAAACGTTGGGCAGAGATCTAAATCAATCTGAGTTTATAAATGCAGTACAGTTTTGCTTAGAATGCACCTATGTTCAATACGTTGAGCAATATTTTGGACAAATTTTCCGCACAGCAATGGGATCTCCTATTACAGCTACTATTGCTAACCTTGTTATGGAATGCCTAGAGGAATCTGTTATAAATTCATTAGATTTTCAACCCGTATTTTTCAAAACGTATGTAGATGTTTGCCTCATGTGTGTTCCCAATGATAAAATTCAGTACGTGATTAATAAATTCAACGATTTCCACGGTAATTATCTCTAGTCCTTATACACATGCGCAGAAAAGTCCAAGCGGCAACGTTATCGCAGGTTAGTTTGATGAATTTTAATATATTTTTGGGGAACACTAGGTTAGATCTAATGGCTGAACTATTAAATTACAATAGAATGGAGTACGGTGATCTTAGAGTTCGACTTAAGAGAGATATTTTCGCTAGGCAAAATAAGTATTGTAGAAATTTAGTTTATTTATTTAATATAGATATGTTAGTTTTTTTTGACGTTTTCGTTTTCTTGAATGTTTACAATTGTTAATTCAGAGATTTAGATTAGTTTGAATTAGTTTGGAATGTGTTTGCGCAAACTTATTCTTGTATATGTAAAATATATAAAAATTCTCGGGAAATAGGTCACAATAACACTTTGTTTTAAATATTCGTCTTTACGTACGTTTCGGTCTCACGACCATCATCAGAAGACTCACTATGTCTAAAAAGGGGGTTTATTAAAACTAATTATAGCACAAGCGTCCAAATCGCACAATTTAACTTCAATCAAAAGAGCCCACGCCGTCGAAACGAACAGAACCACGAATAATCGAAATTGTATCGTCAGAATTAATTGCTATAATTAGTTTTAATAAACCCGCTTTTTAGACATAGTGAGTCTTCTGATGATGGTCGTGAGACCGAAACGTACGTAAAGACGAATATTTAAAACAAAGTGTTATTGTGACCTATTTCCCAAAAATTTTTATATATAATTCATACTGGGTCAAGAATCTCACTATGTATATGTATATTCAGAATAGTATTTAAAATATAAAGAGAATTAAAACATTTTATCAAAAAATGAAAATGACGTATTTCCGCAAGAAGTTTTCCTCGTGTTCATGTTTAGAAAAGTGTCTAGAATGTAAAGCAGGAACACGTTTTCATGTAACTTGTTTCAGTTAATCTGAAGTTAGGAAAATGAAAATTATGGATTTCCGCAGATTTTTTTGTAATTTTGTTTTTGGGGAGGCTTCTGCATACTGAAAAAAAAAACAGATTTCAAGTGGTTTCATCTAAAAAAAATTTCACCCGGATCGAATTTAGGACACACTGCACTTTGCCCAGACTGTTTATTCTATTTTTTTCGTTCTTTCCCATATCTCCTCAATGCCGATCTACAACAAGATGCATGAGCTGTGGATATATTCTTTTGTTGAACCTCCTGGAAGAGGTTGAATGGCAATAGGTCTTAAAGCCTTGTCAACTGAAATTCCTCATAAATATCAAAAAGTTGATTGGATTCAAGAACATAGCATTGAAAATAATATTTTCCCTAACACGCTTTCAGAAACTATCTATTCTACCATTAAAAATTAGATAGTAACGTATATCATTACAACAGACTTTGTCGGAATGTATATTCTATAGCAACTTTCGACCAATTGGAAATGATTTGGTTGCTTTCTTGAAATAATTAATCATCTTGGTCCACGTCTTATTTGATAACAGCGTTCATTTGGCGACCTTTGTTCCGGTTGCTGTGGTTATATATTGATTTTCACCCGATTTAGAAGTATTTTCTAAAGTTATTAGAAAGTTTGCACTGCTTGCGGAACAGTAAGCTTAACAAAACTATTATTATTAAGAAATAAAAGCTTGTTAGAAAAAGTATAGTCTACTAACACGTTTGGAACGGCAGTCATTAACTTAAACCATCGGTACTTCAAATATTCAAACATTGAACTTTATTGTATTTGAATCATCTGCAAATACTGGAAAACTACTTTATAGAATATTCGGTTGACAGTGACATCCACCTTGTGGTTCTAGTTTCGTTTATGGGTGTAATTTTTTTAATTCTATTCCGGTAATCTTTGATAGTTGGTGTTGGATTTAGTGTTTAACTTACACCAGGTAGTGGTCGGGAGACTATTCATATGGCGAAGGATTTTAATTTTGCTTATAAAGATGTGTAATTCTTTTTAGTATCTGAATAACTATATTATTCGAGTCATCGTTAGGCATTGAATTAATCTACCCAATTTGCCATTTTCGGTAGATCAGGAGAAACGCCGATTCATTTGAAGATGGCAACTTACTTGCCTAAATACATTATTACAGTTCAGTACTGTTTTGTTGTATTCAATGCATCATATTTATATGCATTACATAAACATATGAACACTCGATCCATTTCTCTTTGAACATTTGAATACAGGATTCCGTGGAGAATGAGCAATACTTCAGGAATATTTACCTTGTACAAAAATAATTTTGTATTTCTTTTATCACGATAATTTATTCATTTTTTTGATAATTGTAGTCAAAATTCGCGAACAAATTTTTTTCGGCGGTCGTTTCTTGCGTTAAATATACAGAGTCTGTTTTGAGGATAGTGTTTTTTGTTTGGAAAATGATTTGTTATTTCAAAACAGTCAATTTGCTCGAAAAAAGACGAACACATTCAACTGTTCAGTTATACTGATTATTTCACTTATGCTAAAATAGCGTGTTATGATTGGTTGAAATTTTTGTGTTGATAAATGGAAACATCATGTTATCGATTTTGTAGTTCGGCTCTTGATTGGCTACTGGATATGCATATGATGTGTTTTCGATTTTGTAGTTCGATTCCTGATTGGTTATTATCAAAACACAAACTTACCACTAGCAAGCTGCTATAATGACACAACACCAAACTTTGACCAAAACTAAATAAGCACTCACTATTAATTCATATCAACTTCACAATTTTCGACAAATTTTGCATACTCGTTGATTAATCAAATCACTAAATCAAAATGTTATCAAAACATAACCTCGAGCGAGAAGCAGTAGACTAGACATGCAATGACGAAACTATGAATGACGCGCTCTGTGATTGGTAACTGAAATAGAGGGATGTTTGAAATATCAAGTAAATGTTTTGTTAGTTGCATAATTTCAGAACTAAATGCGGGATTAATGTTCCTAGTTAAATTGAATAGGAGGCTGTAACATAAATGAAGGAAATTAACAATAATTCTTGAATCGAATTTACACGTCAAAATGAGTGATAAGAGCCGCTTCGGTGATTATAATCTTGAACAAATAAGAAATGAAATTGAAGACCTAATACCGCAAAATACCATTCGGTCCAAAAAATACATTTGGAAACAATTCACAGAATTTTGTGAAAAACGAAATCACCTCCTAGAAGAAAATACATCGAATGAAAAACTTGCGGACATCCTTACTGAATGGGCATTCAATATGCGAAAGATCGATGGAAGTGAGTATAAGGAAATGGTAGTGAAAACTATGTGGAATACTACTGCCAAATTGCTCCAAGAGAAATAATATAACGAATACAACCGTACTTTAGATCCATTCAAAGATATACCTTTTCAAGTTGCTAGAAATGCCAGGAATATGAAAAGGAAAAGACTGCAAAGTACTCCAGAAAAAAGAAAAATATCTTCTGTATCCTTGACATCTGAAGAAATGACAAATATTGTACAAAGTTGGGATGAAAATAATCCAAATGGACTGCAGAGAAAAGTTTATCATATAATTGCAGTGGAATTGGCTTGGCGGGGTGGCGAGGCTTGTCGATGTTTGGTTAATTTTTTCAAAGAAGAAATAAATAACGACGGAACACCATCAGGAAGACTGGAATACAACCCAATTTTCACTGCACAAGGAGGTGCAAGAAATATAGCGGAAAGTAAATGGCTTGTACCAAATAAAGATAAACCAGAAAATTGCCCAGTTCGACTATTCAAGAAACTGATATCAAAAAGAGGAGTGAATATTAAAACGGATCGGCTATTTTTGACGGTTAACAACAATTGGTATAAAGACAATAATAGTCCTTGGTTCAAAAATATGCCATTTGGTATAAATGAAATTAGTGAATGGACCAAATCTGCAGCTGAAAAAATTGGTTTAGATACAAAAAAAGTTAAAATTTCGAATCATTCAAATAGATCTACAGCTGTCAGTCAGTTGGCAAGTTCCGGAATCGGAGAACAACAAATAATTAAAGTCACTGGCCATAGTAGTTCAACGTCAATAAAACCATATTTACAACTCAACAAGGAACACCATGCCAAAATAATTTCAAATCTTAGGGGAGTGAAGATGTAAATATATCCACAACGCAGACGGTTGTATCTACTAGTACAAAAAAGGACGAACTGGATATGGATAATGTTAAAATATACAACAGCACAAACTGTACATTTAATATTAATATTTATAATAAATAAATAAAAATGGTTTCGATTTTATTCATGAAATAATCTTAACAAATACAACTCGTGTTATCGGCGATTATCGTTAATTCCTTCTCGGTTTCGAATCAAATTATGTTGCTTTAGGCAACCACACTCGCGCAAGCGCTCGTGTGGTTGCCAAGCAACATAATTTGATTCTAAAATTCAAAGGAATTGCTATTTCGATAATCACCGATACACTTGTGGTATTACCTACGAAAATGTTTCTGAAAGAAGATCTGTTAAAGGCTTCCAAAGTGGCGAAACTCTTTTTGCCTCATAAAACTGAAAGGTATATCGAAAATTGTACCTTTAAAATCAGGTACATAATAACTGGTAAGACATCATGTAATTTACAGATGAAAACTAGAAGTGTTATTTCGTTAAATATCACGTTATTTAAAAGAAAGTTGATTATAATTTCGAACTTTATAGTGCATTATCAAAATTTATATTCAATTTATATTGCCACCCGCCAGTTTTTTGGTAGTGCTGAATGTTGTTAAGTGAATACTGATTTGGGGGCGAGATACATGACGTATCCTTGAGGTTTCTTGTTAGAGATATATTAAATGTAATTTGAAAGAAACAACATTGGCAAAACTAACTCAATTGAATTTATTAAAACAAATTAAAAAATAAAAATAAAATATGACGCTATTTAGAATGAGTACATCAAACTTTGTATAACGTGAATCAATTAATAAAATACAACGATGAATAACTTCAAAATTAGTTTGGTTAATTTAAAAAACATGATGATGGATAGTTTCAATCAGTTCAACTAAATCATTAATTCTCCGTTATATCTGAATAAAAAACATTACCACTTCTTCTCTGTCGGTGACTTATATGAACTTTATTGATGAAATGCAGCAATTTACAATTCGCACAATGAATGAACTAGTCCGGTAGAATAATGAATCCTAATGCTGATATTACAGTTTTACTTATTGTTTGCAATATAAAAGTATATGATAATGAAATTAACACCGACTGACAGGAAATGGTTTGAAGTAAGTTTTGTAATCAGATAATACATTGAAATAAAATATCTGAAAGATTATAATGGGAATAAAAATGACTTACAATATTGAAGAAAAATATAGATTGGTAATAATTGAATTTGGTAGAATCGGAAACGTGACAATATATAGATGTTAATAAGGTTTACTCGTAATTCTATGCTAAAATTCATTTAATGTCCAACTAGTCTCTTATTTTTGAATAAACACCCTATCTTGAGATTCATTTTATTAAAATCTCAAAATAAATTTAATGTGAAACAAAACTATCTTCTAAAATTGAAATAACTAACATAACTCAAATAGAAAATGATGAACCAACTGACATTAATGTTTTTGGAACTTTTTTAACGGCAGGAAGGGCACTTCCTCCTCAGAAACGACATTCAGGGTTGATAACTAGGAACAAAAAAGAGATAGCTGACGGATTTGCAAGGTACTTCATGTCGGCAATTGATGGCAGTGCATCTTCATATGATGTGGATGGATTTGTGACATCTGCTCAGGGAAACAGTATTGGACAAATTACAATAGCGGATGTGGAGAACGCTATAAAAAACTGAAACCAAAAAAATTATCTGGTCCGGATAATGTTCCCCCATATATTCACAAAGCATGCTCTGAACACTCAATATACCCATTGCTCGTATTATTCAATTTCTCAGTCAGAACTGCGGTATTTCCTGCGGAGTTTATGAGATCAAAAACCATACCCTTGCATAAATCCAATGACAAAAAATTATTTATTAACTACAGACAAATAACAATACTGAGTACACTGGCAAAAATTTTTGAGCACATCATTTATGACAAGGTTTATTTAATATGAAAAATTAGATTTGCTCAGAACAACATGTTTTTTTCAGAAAGCGATTAGTAGAAACTAACTTATTAACCCTGGTTGATTTCTTAGACAGCGAGTTGATGCAGGGGCACTTGGTTGATCTAATATACATGGATTTTTCGAAGGCATTCGACAGGGTAAATCATGATCTGTTGCTGACCGAATTAGCTCAGCTAGGATTTGATAGAATTGCTCTATATTTCTTTTCATCATATTTACAAGGGATATTACAGACAGTAAACTATCTTGGCGTGAATTCGTTTGCCTTCGAGACAGTTTCAGGTTTACCCCATATTCATTCATATTATTCATCAACGATTTGCCCCAAAGGATTAAATCTAGTAGTCTGACATATGCAGAGGATCTTAAGGTCTTCAAGTCGGTGTCGACTCTGTCGGAATGCGTCCAACTACAGGAGGACCTAAATAGTATATATAATTGTCGATAGATAACAAATTGCCTCTCAACTTGGATAAATGTAACTTAATGACATATACCAGAAGTAAGAATAACATTTTTTTATGTATCATATTGGTAAGTCGAATTTGAAAAGAGTTACATCAATGAACGATTTCGGGATTTGGGTGTGGTTTTTGACACACAGTTCAGATTTGGCGATCACAGACAGTACATGACCTCGAAAGCTTATACGTCACTCGGTTTCATTACGCGAGTAGGGAGGGAGTTTAGAACATACGAGTATGTGACCTGCAGGCGTCTCTATTTTTCGTTGGTCTGACCCATTTTGGAGTATGCCTCTATTGTTTGGAATCCTTCCGCATCCATTGTTTCACAGGCGATTGAGACGATTCAGAATTTGGCTATTGAATATATGTACTTCAAAAAGTATCGAAGATAGCCTCCATTTGGTTCCTATTCAGCAATTCGTCAGGAGTTTGACCTTATCAAGCTATGCTATAGACGAGAAACTGCTAGTATATATTGTCTGTACAAGCTGTGTGATTTCTTAATAGATTCACCGCAGCTACTTTCAGCGCTGAAATTTTATACATTCAACAGCAGGATACGTCACAGACAGTTACTTTTCTTGACTCCTACGCGTAGTGATTCTCATATCACTAGAATGTGTAAGATTTATAATAAGCATTGTGCATATCTGGAGTGTGGATTGTTCAATGTGAGCGTGCGACAGTTTCGACAAGGTTTGTTTGAGTCGAGTAATGCAGTTCAACGGGAGGCGGTTCGAGTTGGTAGGAGTGATTTTTGATGGATGTGGTGTATATGTTGGGGAGTGCTCTAGATAGTGACAGACAGATCTGGGTTGACTTGTGGGTAATAATCACCCGAGGAAGTAGTGGGGTAGTTGTGGGCCAGCAGTAGGGCTGTAGATTAGTTTCAGTTTTGTTGTATTAATTGAGTATTTGATTTTTCTTACTTTTGTTAGGGCCAATAGCCATTATAATATTTGTAATGTTGTTTCACGAACATTCGTTCATAATTGTTCGTTGAACACTAGTTCATTGTGGTTATATGCAGAGCGGAAATGCAGAGCTCTGACAGTTTTTGTTAATTATTGCTGTATGTGCGACTCGCAGTAAAAGTCAGTCAACTTCCAATGCATTTTATTAATCTGAACGGTACCTAAGTCAACCAAATACAGTCCACACATCAATCCACAACATATTTTGGTCCTTCGAGCCGGATTAATTAGTGCAAAGGATTAAGTTGAGTTCAAGCAGAAAGCTTGAGGGAATCCTGTACCGGCAATTCTAGACAAAGCGGTAAGCGCAGGCGGCAAGGCGACATAAAAGGAAACGGCGACACGTGAGAAAGTGACTGATTCGTTCTATCCATCCCTCTTAAAGTGAGTCCGTTCCTTTTTAACTTATTGCTTCATACAATTTCTCTCAGCTACATGTTTACAGTTGGCATTTATTCATACAATTCACAATGTCTGAAGAGATCAAAAAATTAAAAATCAAGCGAGGTACAATCAAAGGGAAACTATCGAGAGTGCAATCTTTTTACAATTCCAATTTTTCGATTTCTTCATAATGTCAGTTTTCACTTGTGAGCAGTACTCGGCGACTGCCCGTTTTTCATTCGATTATTTACCTGCTTTCATTGAAATATGATAGATGAGTATTAGTTAGTTCTTCGTTTTAATTTAGTTCTCAACACATCAATTTTAAATTGTGATAGTGTTTAAGGGGTATTGAACATAAACTTTCAAGAAATAGTTTCTTCTTTTGTTCAAAATCTTATTTAGTACTTGCCAAGCATAACAAGACAAGATAAAAGATTAGAAGTATGGCAGGGAACCACTTGTTTCATTATTATTTCTTCCAAGTGTTCGAAAATATTGAGAATAGGTAGGTGCTGGGTGGTTTTGAAAATTTGTTTTAAGTATCATAAAGTAAGGAGTCTATTTTAAATTGTTATATAGCTTAAAAAAATTATGCTAGTAGCAAAAAATAAACAGAATCTAGTTGGTTCAATAATTGGATGTTAGTGTATTTTTGAAAAACAAAAAAATTGTTGTGACAACTATTATACAATGATGTCAATGACCTAGGTCATCAGGGTATCTCACATGTTTCATCCCATTCCAAACGATAATTTCACGAATTTCCCATGGACGACAATAATACCAGGATACTCTGAGCCCCAGGTGCGTCGTTGAAAAACAATCCATGGAGATGACCTAGAATATCAGGGTATCCTGATCACCAAGTAACTATTGAGTGTCATGGTCGTGACCCGTATGCTCAAGAGAACCTACCTAACATGTTCTATTTCTTTGCAGAAGTTATTTCTGCGAATTCCCTGGAGACGACGATAGTATCAGGATGTCCTGAGCCCCAGGTGCGTCGTGGTTCAAATCTTGCACCGGAATCATGATCAGCAACCCCAAAAACCCCCGGGTAAGAAATTGTGACCTATTTTGGCTATATTTAGCCTTTTGTCTACGTTTTCGAAAAGATGCATTTTCCTCTGTAGAAATGCTAAAATGCACATTAGAAAAATAAAAAATGATAACATTTTTTCTAAATGACTTCTTGAATCGACTTAAAAAAAAAACTTATCTGATCTAAGCAGATTAAGGTCACTAGCAGTAACTATAATATAATCTGCGAACAAATTAAGGGATTCACAGTATTTGGTAAAATTAATATCATTAATATATCTATGGTTTCGGCGTTTGCGTAGTGTAAAATAATTTGTAAAAAAAAAACAAATATTTTCTTATTCGAACTGATAATTAGTTATTAAAATAAACTGTCAACTATAAGTGTATACAAAAATTATAAGAATGTGAAATAAATTATATTTTAAAAGTTTCTTCTTAATATCAAATCTATTTTTCTTACTTTTTTAAAGCGAAATTAATAAAGTAATCGAGAAGTCCTTCCTATTCTACGTTTTCATATTTTCAAATTGCAAAAATGTATTAAAAAAAGAAAATATTATCTAAAAAAGAAATTGAGAATTTATGTACCAAATCCAGAACTCATCAACATCTTGAACTATTAATCTTGGTCTAGATTTTGCAAAACTTCACAATTTAGTTCTTGTCTTGATTTTATTTTGTTAAACTTAGACGAGACAACATCAAGACATGTCTTGAGGTTTTGTCCAACACCATCCAAGAGGTGACGTTTAGATCGCCTTTCTAATTTGGATTGTGAAAGAAAATTGGAATTATTGCCACAATCGCGTTACTACTCAAAACATTGTACCAATTAAAATGACGCAAAAAGTATGTTATTCTACATTAAAGCAAACAATGAATTTGCAATTTTACATTTAAAGTTTGTTGGAAATCGTATTTTAAAACATGAATGTTTTGAGTGGTTTCTGTACTGAATTACAAATAAGCATGGAATAAAATGAATTTAAAATATGCCATTCTCAATGTACAGGTTGACAATAGTTATTGTATTTAAATAAAAAATGCATTAAAGATTTTTCCTATTCGAAATTGTATTATAATGTACCACTACAGTGTAGACAGAAGAAAAAGTTATCTGCAAGACAAATGGAATGGTCATTTGCTATCTGCTGTTAGGCAAGTGTGTGTCTCCAAAATTGTTTCCCATTATACAGTGTTTGTGCTATTTTTGTTTGATCGTAGAATTTTCTGAGAGGTATGTTGAGAATTTTTTTTTGGTTTTGAGTTTCGAAATATTCATGATGATCATCTTATAAAACGAAATATCCCAAATCTGGTTGAAAAAATTGACAGCAGTCATTTGGGAACATTTACGATTGAGTTTGTTCCTTTCCTCTCACATCTACATATTTTTTTGGAATACTCCAGAGTTGATAATCTCATTTGTAGAATATTGGAAATATGATCTTAAGAAATACAAAAAAATAAGTTTTTTTGTCAATCTGAAATTTTTCACTTTTTTCTCGAAAAATTTGCATTTTTTCAAAGAAATGTAATCAATAAGAGTTGTTTAAATAACATTTTGCTTCGGAATTCATAAGTCGCATTTCCATTTTAGTAAAAAATTGGGTAGTCCAGATCCGATGAAGATGGGTTCATTGGACACCTATACATAACCTATGTAAATTTATTTATTTGTGTCTAATATGCATAAGTTTAAGTATGTATATGTATTTATATGCAAATATAAGCGTAATGGCGCCATAAAAGTCATAAATCATATCGAAAAAAAATATATATACAATAAATGTACAAAAAACTAGTCCTAATTTTATAAACGAACGGATGACGCCCATATACAAAGTCAAACTACAAACTTTCATTTGAGACCAAGTAGATCTCGATAGCCCAAAAATGACAAAAGATATTCGGATTTGAATTTTTCGGAAGAAATGGGCTAAAATCGAAGATTTTTTTTATTTGTGGAAAGAACTACCTTAACCTGAGTTTTCAGATAAATTGAACAATTATTGGCTCTTGCAGACCAATTTAAATTTTTTCCAAAAATACATGTATATATATATATATGTGGGAGGGGGGGATGAATCGATTTTCAAAAACCTTCAACCAGTGGGTTCCTCTGACACCCAGAATAAAAGGTCATCAATCCTAAACCTTAGCCAAACCTGTGAGTTTTCAAAAAAAACTGAGCCAATTAAACTGGGTGGCACCCATTTTGGTAATTCAACTTTCTAGTATGTTGTGTGGGCCATCAATACGAATATTTTGAGCCTGGTTCCGTTAACGAGTGCGAAAATTGCGAGAAAAATCATAATTCCCCTCCACTATTTAAGGACTACAATTGTTTCAAGTGAATCCATCTAGTTTTGTATCTGTGCTGATGTAATATTCTGTTTCAGAAAGCTAAGTCATGAGCGGAAACCCTCCTATAATAATATTGAAAAATGCAACTGCCAGGACGAAACTCCACCCTGGAGAAGAAGTTGTGATATCAGGTAACTCGAAATAACATTATACTATTTTCAGTATTTTCTACAAAAAATATGGATAAGTAGACACCCTTATTCACAAAATACTATTAAAGTACTGAGCAGCTTTCAGCTACCAAGTAGCCATCAACGGAGGAAACTAAATTAGAAACAAAAAGTACCTATTTCGATACTATTTGGGGTTAACGAAGGATTACCTCAGCTGGAGATAACTCTAAAAGTAACGAATTGCATTTTCGCAGCTACGTTTCCATCCCTTCCAAATTACCTTTGTGTGTACTGTGTTTAAAAAGTGAAAATTGAATGCAAAATCAACTGACCAAATAATAGCCATAACTTTCGAATAATTCAATGAAATTCAAAAGTTTCACTTATCATCCTCCAGTAATCAATGAATTCCATAATCTGTCTTCTAACTTTGCAATAAAACCCATTTGTAGACCCAAAACAACCTAAAAAATCTAGAATTTACAACATTGATTGTGAGTGTGTTCTAAATGCTACGTGGGTCAATCTATTAGTAATTAATACTCAGCTCTTTGATGCCCGGGTCACGTGTCACCCGGTGGAGCCGTTCCCACCCACAAGTGCTTACCTATAATCCAAAGGGGCAGTTTATGCTCGAGAGTGTTCACCATTCGCCACCAGGTGAACGATTCCTAAAGAAGTTTACACCAACTTCATGATATATTATTTAAACTCCGTCCTAGTGAAGCAGTTCCCACACGAGGGTGTTCCCACTCGAGGGTAGGCGGGATAGGTTTCCACTCCAGAGTGTTCAACGAGTGCCCGAGGTGAACAAACAGCCACCTACTCAAATCTCGGTCGGGGCCGGATAGGTGGTTAATGCCTTGAAGAGATTTAGCACCATCTTCGTATCTAATTTCTGGATCTCCTCAGCGTTGCATAGCTCTACCGAGAGTGCCCTGCATCTTGGGGATCTGTTTTACGTATCTGCACAGAATGTTTCGTTTTTCCTTTTGCACCACCTGTAAAAGAAGTTCATCCTGTGGAGGTGATAGTTAAACAGTCCGTGTCCTGTCAGTATCTATGTCAGTAGTTTCAAATCGGTTTCAACCATGTTCCTCATTTTCTGAGACCAGTTTTCCTCAACGTGCAGTTCAATCAGTGCCTTTGACTGCCTGTAACCGTTCACTAGTTTGCACTCTTCCAAATGTTGTGTTCTGACCCAGCAGTGGATTGTCTGGAGATGCATACCCCTGGTTCAGGGTTATACAGCCCCAAGTTTTGCAGGCTCATCGGCTGTTTCGTTTCCCCTCATTTCAGAGTGATCGAGGACCCAGAATAGGGTGTAACATGGTGCTCTATTGATGAATCTCTAGAAAACTTTACTCAAAGAATTTATATTATTCCTTGTCCTCAATCTATTCATTCATCAACATTGTGGTCATTTAATTTAGAGAACCATGACACGTTGGAGTTTGATTCCAATCATTGATTAGCCAGAACAAACGTGAAAAATATCATTGACACTCACCCTTTTCTTTCACAAGACACTTAAGATTTTAACACACTGGAAGGTAAGTGGAAGGGGTAAACGCTAATATTAATTAGATAAATTCGTATTCAACAACAACAATAAAAGTTAATGATAAAAAACAACAATTAAATGATAATAATAATAATAAAAGAATGTATGATAATTAGAGATAATAAGAATTAATATTATAATTAGCTTCATTACTAGTAAGAATAAAAAACTATGATCGAATAAAATAAAAATCCTCATAAAATGAGGAAAAGTTTTATACAAAAGTTGTAGAACTATTAAATACGCATCGATCTGTGGAAATCCGATGTCAAAAAATTCTAAAATAGATTATTTATTTGCGAAAAACCGTTAAAATTTGCGTTTTTTTGAGACGCTCATATCTTCGTGAAAACAAATCATTTTTCCACTAAACTTGGTGAAAGTGTAGCTCTCTACTAACTAAAAAAGATCGTTTTCAAAAAATTTCAAAATATGATGAACTTTTTGCAAAACAAATGTTTTTTCGAATATTTATCAGTATGTGAAAACTTGGTTGAAGAATCGTTGTTTTTTAAACAACAAAGAAATCGTTTTTTTCCTTTTTTGTTAGCAGCATTGAATAGCTGGTATTTTTTCATAAAATTTTCGAAAAATATTTTTTATCTACGACCCTTCGGAGCCAAAATATTTTTTTTTTGAATCTAGTGTCGCTATCTTTTATTATCAAGTGCTGAAATTTACAGAGTTTGAAGTTCAATATTTGTATTTTACATAAAAAAATACTACAATGACATTTTCAACCGATTTTTTGCATATTAACAATCAATTTAAAAAGCGCGCAATGAATAAAAATGTTAGCACAATATTTCAAAAAAATGTTAAGCTCAAAATTGGTTCTAAATATGAAAGCGTGTATGAGCTATCAAGATTTTGAAAACACGTGATTTTTTCGAAAAAATCAATTTTTGCAAAAAGCTCATAATATTTTTGACTTTATTGAAAACGATCTTTTCGGAATTTTTGACATCGGATTTCCACAGATCTCGTATTCAATAGTTGTATCAAATTTTTATCCATTTTATGGCACCATGACAGAGTAAAATGGAAAAAACCGTTTTTGGACAATTTTGAGCCCAATTTACTATGGGCCCCCGAGGTGCCAGATGTTTGTATTTTGGTTTATTGAATTCTACGGAAAATTTCCGATTTTTCACATATTTTTGTTTACTGTATCTCCGAAGTGATAAATTAACATGGGACCAAAAATAGGCAGGCTGCACTATTATGTTTAAGTTAAATTTCCTGCGTATTATACCGGGATATCAAAAATTAAATTGGTCAAGGGTGGTTGTGGAATCTAAAACGTGTGTCTTACTCTTCGTTTGAAATAATTATGTCACTTTCAGTTGTAAAAAATAATGACTACAAATTAAAAATTATCTTGGTCAAGGGTGGTTGTAGAATGTAAAATGCATGGACGCCGACTTTTAAAAATTATTGGGGGGGCCTAAAAGTGATTGATGGGGGGGGGTAAGGGTCAAGGTTAAAAGAAGTTTTACTTGGATCGTCCTTTTAACGATAATCAACAGTTTCAAACTGTTCATTATCGTTAAAAGAACGAAAAGGACGGAAGCTGTCAGTTTAGGTTTTGTATTGCTAAACTTCTTAAGATTTATTTATGAATTGGAATGAAGCTACAATTACTAATGACGTAACGGTTCATTATGCATCGCCACTTTTACTGAATAAAACACATCGTGGTTGTAATTCATTTAAACCTGAACACTAGTTTTAACCTTAAAATGCTGATAGATTGAGGTTACTTCACCAAGAGCAGACGACTGAAAGAATGTTTTTGGCAGCCAAGGTGCCAATTTATTAGAGCGTTTACCCAGCAAATCTCATTGGGCCTAATATTCTTGGCTAAGAGATTGAGCTTAATAAGTCAAGATTTTAAAATAGCGAGAATGTAGCTTAGCTTAAAACGATAACTTTCAAAGTTCAAAAGGGTTAAAATAACATTTTAAACATATTTAACATAACATTTTTAGAACACCTCTAAGAAAAGTTCATTGAATAAAATAATTACACATAGAACAGGAAGTAAAACAGTAGTCACAGTAGCCTAGTTGTTTGTCATATACATAAAGATAAAACTACAGTACATTAGTAGATTGATCAATAGTTCAGTACATGTTGAATAAATGTCGTACGAAAGTTTGTTTACAGTTTTTAATAGTTTGTTTATGGTTTGAATGGTACTTTTTTGGGAAGGGGGCTGAGCCCCCCTTCTCACAACATTGGGGGAGCTCGAGCCTCTTGAGCCCCATGGAGTCGGCGCCCATGGTAAAACGAAATGTTACCTTTGAACCTTTTACAAGGTCGCAATAGCCACAAACGGGGTCGAAAACTGTTTTGAATTGGTTAATTGTCGATAAATCGAATGACGTTCAGGGGAGGAGCGCGTAGCTCGCGAGTTAGAAAAGTGCAAATCTTCGGAACATAGAACGTCTTTACGAGGACTTTTCACATGCGGTTTTCGCTCCATGTCGTTAGCGTATGAACGGGGCCTACTAAATAGCATAGTCTAGAGCCCCAAAATGTCGATTGAATAGGAAAATTTAATTAAAATAGAAACAGGTACTCTCAGGTCTCAGCTACGCGCGTCTAACGTGCGACGTACCAAAGGGAATTTTCTAGCTACTAATATATACCCAAAAGCGGTTGAAAGCTAGCGGCCTATAGCCGAAAACACTTTATTACAACTGGCGCCGGCCGCAGGGGGCATAAAACGGCCCCGAATTAACAAGATCTAGGTAAAAAGTATAAACTCTAACTGACGCATAGCGAGCTCCTCGAGGCATATGTCAAAATGATTACGTTCATAGTTAATTAATTGTGTTTTTATACAATTCGAACCTTCTAATTTCGATAGGCCACGTGAAAATCCCGGAGTCTAAAGCACTAGAGATTTCTGAGTGTTATAACATTCGTTTAAAATTGCGAAATTTCTCACTTTTAAAAACTTCAAATTAATTAATTTGACACAAGTTTTGATAACGTAAAGTAAGACACACGTTTTAGATTCCACAACCACCCTTGACCAAGATAATTGTTGATATCCCGGTACTTGTCATTAAGCTTTACCTAGCAAGTAAATAAAACTGAGTTATTATCCTTCTGTGTCTTTTTATCCAACTTATCACAAGAACACAAGAACAACATCGCCATAAGCTGTCGAGGGATTGATGACACTGATTACACTCATATCTATTTCATATTGAAATTTAAACGTGTGTTTACGGTATTTTGTGAATTCATGGATTTGATATGATGAATAATCCTTTTTACGAAAGAATTAAACGTCCAAATTTTTCTTTGCAGGTATGTCTGGTAGCTACCCAGATTGCGATACCTTGACAGAACTTCGAAATGCTCTACTGAACAAAGTTGATCTTATGAGTGAAGACGAAAGGCGATATGAAAACCATCATTCAGAACTTCCTCGAGCACTTGGAAAAATAAAGGAACTTCGGAAATTTGATGCAGGATTTTTTGGTAAAGACCCAGTATTTGTCGTCGAGAGAAATTTATAAATATTAATATTAGTCTGTAAGAGGCTCAACGGAAATTGACGATTTAATAGTGCTTTACAAGTTTGTTTTACATTCACATGACAGTTATTTCCCCTAAAATCGGCTTTATCGAAAAGTCTCGTAAGTTTTATTTGTGCAGGTATGGATCATCGATTGGCAAATTTTACGGACCCATTACAGCGAGTTTTTCTTGAGAGAGCAATAGAAGCTATTTACGATGCTGGAATAAACCCTGAAGAACTCGAAGGTACGAACACTGGAGTAGTCGTAGGGTGCACCTATTCAGAAACAGAAGATTATGCATACAAGAATAGGGATATTACTAATGTCGCCATTATCGGGTGAGGATTTATTTATTTTATCTATTTTAAATCAAATCTGGATGTTGTCAGAGAAAAACAACATCAAGCTAAACCTGATGAATTCTGAAAAGTGAAGAACGAAAGTGATTAGTTTTTAATTAATTACTTTTACCTAATTTCATTAATTTGCAGCTTTAGTGCTACATTTTTCAGGATTAAAAACGATATATGACTGAAACTCCATCTTCTATCATTGAACGTATTATAGTTGCCAATCCCGAGAGTATCATGTCGCCCCATGTAGGGGGAATCACTATATCCGATCATGAAATAATATGGTGTGATATCTTATGTGAGAAATTTGAACTTTTATACATACCGTGATTATGATCATTTTGATGAAAATATGTTCTAAAATGAACTGTAACCTTTTAATTTGAAATAAACTTTGATTTATTTTCGGTATCAGAAAGTATGACTCACACAAACTTCCTGAATTAGGTTGGCCCAATATGTACAATCGGAGATACATCCATAATGTTTGCTTATTTCTTAAGATTATTCTGCATGAAACACCTCCGTATCTGTTCAAGAAAATAACATTCAGAAGTGATGTTCACAACATAAATATCAGGAACAGGGAACTTCTTTCACCATTTTTTCATAAAACGGCTTCTTTTGAAAGAAGCTTTAGTTATAAAGTATATAAATTATATAATCTTGTAACTGATATTTATAAATTGCATGGTTCAAAGCACTTTAAAAAATGTATACAGAATCATTATCTTGTACAATATAAATTCTGAATAGAATAGATCATGCAACATTATACATTTTGTACTAAAAATACAAAAAAAAATACATTTCAGTCTTATTATAATTTCCTCTTTAGCAATATTCTTCAATAATCAAGGATAGAACACTTTATGGTGAACTTCCCCTTGTGATTTCCTAACTTGTTACTTATTTTATAAGAATCAATTGTTTCGTTGTAATATAATTTTTGTTTGGAAATAAAGACTATTATTATAATATAATTTTTTCATAATAGTTTTTATGTATTTGTTAATAACAATTAACGCATTGCCCGAATGCGGTCTGATTGACCTCAAAAGAAAAAACTATTTTAATAAACAATAGTTCATAAATTTTTCCTTGTGAAAAATGTAATACATTAATATAACAACACTGAATCTACAAATCAAGAGAAACAGACAATTTCTCCCAAAACCATTTTTTTTTAACAGGTTGACTGGACTATTTGAGAATACAGTGGATTATTCCAGTTTTCTGCCACTTACCAATTTACGTAAATATTTTATACTTTTTCTGTTCATTTCAGTTACCAGAAATCTTGTATGCCACATAAGCTGAATTATTTCTTGAAATGCAATGGACCTTCCATGCATGTAGACACAGCCTGTAGTAGTACTCTAACTGCTTTGGAACAAGGATATAATTTAATTTTGAATGGCGATTGCGACAGAGTCATTGTTGGAGCAAGTCATTTGGTCCTCCATCCTAATATGACACTACAATTTGCACGGTAAGTGACGACGTTTCTGGAAGTTGATACTTGTTTGGTGGGTGAATCAAATCATTTTTCTTGGTTAACCAATCCTGATCGTGACTTCGGTCAAGGTTCCCATTGTTTTCTCTGATACGGATTGTCTGTGACAGTGGCGGCTCGTGAGTTATGAAAGAAGGTGGCCACAACAAAAAATCGCTAATTTGGCTTAAAATAGTGTCACATACTTTCTTTACAATAACAGCTCTGTTATCTCCAGCTGTCGTTTTCTTGTCTTTTTCTAGCAGGTTCTTGATTATTGCGTTCTTGATTGTCATTGTCAGTAGAATTTATAATTCGGATAATTTGCTGTTGGAATTGTTCAATTGCCTTTTGCAGTCAATACTCGCATTCGACTCTGATTAAATAAAATTTCAACATGTGGGAATATTTTCAACCAGTAGAAAAATTCCGAGCAATTCAAATGTTTCAATAAACCATTTGGTCCACTAATAGTAACTGAATCCATCTCATCTTCCTCAGTAATTTTGTCTGAACATTCTTTGAAAGAATCCTGATGTTCAAATAATGTGCTCACAGTTTGACTTTTGAAAATTCAGCGTGTAGGAACAGCGTGTGGTAATCTACGTTTGACTATTTCATCAGAAATTATCGTTCGTTTTGGCGATTCAGGAAAAAAGCTTGAAAATGCCTGCAAATTTGAAAAGAAAATGTATACTATTTTTATTGCACTGTGCCGCTCGTTCAATGATTGAATTGAATTGATGTAAAAGTGAATATAATGGGCATCTGGAAATGTTCTTTTGATAATGGCTTGAGCACCATTTGTCTTACCACTCATCACGGACACTCCATCGTAACTTTGAGAGATTAGTTTATTGTTATCAGACCCAAAAGGAGAATTTAAAATAGTTTGCAATTCATTCAGCAATGTTTCTGCTGATACGTCAGCATTATGTCCATCCGGCTTGAAAAAAGACCAAAAGCGTTCAAAAATTTGTCCATTAAACTGTAACGAAGTGCTCTCGTTACTTATAATTCAATGTACTCCTCTGGTTAAAAAGAAATAGCACCGACTAGGCTGAGATTCTAACACTTCAAAGTTTTGTACATCCTATGTAGAAAAAATTGAAGCTAATAGGAGATAAGAAATTCTTATTCAATTCACCACTGACTGCCAGAATCTCATGTCACCTTTGACGTTTTATTTCTTTTGGCACAAAACCAGTATAGAAGAAGAACGTATTTCACACGAAAGGGATTGAAGAATCAGCCGTCCGACCGCTAAGCCGCTACGATTCCGATATTATTACCGACCGTTCAAAGTAATTCAACTCTGTTGATTTCCCAGAATTCATTTTTATTTTTCATTATAAACTCCGTCCGCGCTCCGTAGGATCCACTCCTATACTTTGACCAAGTCCGAAGGTAAATATTCTACAACTAACTCCAGTTTCAACTGACTGCCAAATACCAAATAATTTATTATTTGTGTGGAGGGAAAAGACCTGACATCCCTACGACTAACTACAAATCCCGAAAACAGAATAATTTATTATTTTGTGTTGGGGAAAAACAGACCGTTTGCCCACAGGATCTCATTTACCAAAAACCGAATAAATTATTAGTTGTGTTGAGGTAAGGACCTGACATCCCTACGACTAACTACAAGTAACGGAAACCGAACAATTTATTATCTGTGTTGAGGAATTGACCCGATCCGTAAAGAACTCGAATATTATTAGCGAACACGTAAATTACCACGATTTAAAATCAATCCGCCACCTGTGTCGACAGTGCGACAGATACTAAAGAACTATTAACTTAATTCGGCGGGTTTCTTATTGCGGGTCAACGTTTCAAACGTACACTACTTGGCGTCTCCGTTTTTTTTCCTCGAAGATCATCTGTTCGAAGTAAACAACAGTATCACGCGAATAGAAATTCTGATTTGAATTAGATTCTAGAACCCGATTGTTTAATTGTTACAAACTATCCCGACAAGGTCAAATACTTGACTTCATTATTTAAGGTGATTTTATGAAATTGTTGTTCATTAAAAAAGACTAGGTGTAAATATTTATTTTCTTTTGTACATATATTTCCGACAATCCATCATTTCCTTTAATACATTGTATATATATGAACATCTGTGTTTTACTGGTGAGGAATCAATCAATTCATATGTGTCATATTTCATTCAACGGGAAATATACGACCCTCGACCACTCATCCCGGTGGTGACCCCTTTCTGCTTTTCCGTGTAACAAGAAAAATTATCTTTTCCCGAGAAAGGCGGTCACAAAACACGTATCGAATAATGACAACCATTTGCTGATGATTAGAGGTGTCTGTAGTTTCATCGGCCTTCAAATCAATGAAATTTGTCAGATTTAATTTCATTCAATATTTCCTGATTTGCATCTAGCAATTCGTTCTGAATAGTTTTTGAGACGCCTTTAAACACTTGTGAAACAGAATCTTTTATATGTATTGCAAGCACAGCGTATAATTCAGCTCCAAAGTTGAATAGGCCCACATAAATACCTAGATTTTCAGACTTCAATTTAATAATGCCATTTCAAAGGCACCGCAAAATTTTATACACTCAATTGATCGCCTCAAAATATGACGATTTTTTTCCACAACTTCGTTGTACTTAATTTTATGTCGCAAATAAGCACTGTCTAACTTTTCACGTATGTCCACTTTACCTGGAACACTGAAATCCATGTATACATTCGTGTGAGAAACGGAATTTTCGTGTTTCTTTGCCCTCTCTGCGATGTGTTTTCAATTATTCTTAGAACACTCTCTGAACATCTAGCACTGTGCTCTGCTTTTGACTAAAAGCTCTTTAACACCAACTCGAAAAGTTCAGTTCCTACCAACCTTCTCACCATAATCCGATCTTCTAGAAAGCCGGTGGTTTCTGTGGATCTTTTGATCTCACCTGCAACATCCTTGATTACAAGATCTCGTAACTTACGAATCTACCAGACAGCTTTCACCATATTTCTCTATTTTAAAACATTTAGATCTATTCAAAAAGGCACTGTTTGGAACACCCTAAGAGTTGTATCCCATGAAAAGCCTGATACGTCTTAGAAGGTGGTTAATAGCTGGATAAATAAGAATCTTATTTTGGGTTTCGACCTGGAGGTCAATACAATTTCGATAATTTATGCCTAGTACCTCACGGTTTCTTTCATTCCATCTCTATTTCGTGTCCAGTTTTAAGCCTTTATATTCTTGTTGAATGTTGCGTTATTTTAGACTTGTCTATTGGTGTTTAACGATTGATTGGTTTATGTCTTAATGTGTTTC
The DNA here is from genome assembly GCA_958510875.1 of Endomychus coccineus. Lineage (NCBI taxonomy): Eukaryota > Metazoa > Arthropoda > Insecta > Coleoptera > Endomychidae > Endomychus > Endomychus coccineus. Next base: position 19,885,304 of record OY294070.1, on the reverse strand, counting down.
AGCTTAGGTGTAGTCTGTAAAGACGGTCGGTGCAAAGTATTTGACGAAGCTGCTGATGGTTATGGTCGATCCGAAACAATAGCAGCACTTCTCCTCGAGAGAGCTTCTATTTGTAGAAGGATGTATTGTCAGGTAAAATGAGCTTCTCCATGATAATTGTGCAATTGAAAGGAGTCGGTTTCGGAATTAACTATTACAAGCACATTTTAGAAGGTTTCGAAACTGATCATAAATACTGCTGATGTGAGTTGTGTATCATCGCGATGTTACAATATTGTGAAAAAATATCGAAAATGTACGAGGGCAAGGTGAAAAGTCCCTAAAAAATTAAACTAGAAATGATTTATTTGGTCAAAACTTATTTTATTTCTCAACATCAACAATCTCCTTGTAACCCGACACACTTGACTTGATCGTTGAAGCCAAATCTTTTTCTGACGAGTCATTTCTTCAAGTTTAAAAATAGACACAATCGCAGGGGGACAAATCTGGAGAATACGGTGGATGACAATCCAATTCGTAGCACAATTCATGCATTTTTGTCATTGCGACTGCGGCGGTGCGTTGCCCTGGTGTAAGAGCACTTGTTTATTTGCCAAATGCGGTCGCTTTCGCTCCAAATCGGCTTCGATTCATCGATCCAACAGCTGTGCATAATATACGCCGGTGATCGTTTTACTCCTCTCAAGGTTATCGATATGGACGATACCGCGTGCATCCCAAAAAACTGTCTTTGTTGGCTGATAAGCCCACGTTGACCTTTTTCGGCTTCGATTCGCCAGGACAAGTTCACTGGTTTGACTGTTCTTTGGTTTCTGGTGTGAAACGGATGTGAAACGGCAGCCCTTCTATGCTGGGCACCAGTGAAACGGACCCGCTTTGGGTCGGTTTTAATTGACCCAACTAGCTCAATTTAAATTGATTAATTAATCTCAGGGCTAGTAGTGAAGCGTGCCTTGTGATTCAAGACTGGTGAATTGCCCGAGCGCCAACTGCTTAAAAAAACTATAAAACTAAATGAATTCACAGTCAAGAATACAAGCACTACGAGATGGTTTAACAGTCGATGGAAATTCAGAAAAACAATACAAGTTCAACTTAACAATTCGTATATTCCAACAGAATTTGAATTATAAAGAAAATTAAATTACAAATTTTTTAGAATACCAATTGGAAATATGAATAATATTGAATTCGTAGAAAAACAATTATAAAATTAAATCAATTTGTAACATAAATGGAATTTTAAGAAAACAATTATAAATTTAAATCGGTTTGTAACATAAATTGAATTTTAAGAAAACAATTTTAAGAAAACAATTTTAAGAAAACAATTATAAAATTAAATCAATTATTAAATTGAAAAGAACGAAATATCCAATAAGAGGAATTAAAGTAGACCTCGAATGATTCTATAAAAATTAGTGGAATACAACTTCGGATAAACAACAAAATCAGAGAATGAAATTATGGTCATACAAACAAGAAAATGTTACCCTCCTTGGAACTCGTAGAAACTGGAAGTCGGTCCTGTCAGGAAAGTCACTAAACCGCCTTGGAGTGAAGGGGTGAGGAACCTCAGACGTTTAAACCCTGTAATTTCAAAGAACGAACAGTACCTGACTTGAGATCAAAAGGACAAGCAACACCGTCGGTTGGAATAACCAGGTGATTCCACAACCGATAATGTTATCTTTCCCAAATTGTGAAAACACTATTACAAAATGGATATCTTGACGAGATATCAATTTAGTCAAAAATTTAATTTAATCTGAAAGATATAAAAAATTACAATTGATTTTTAAAATTAGCAAATAGTTAACATGTGACTGAATTAATAATACTAAAAATGTGACTTGAAAGAATAATAATTAAATTGTACCTGAAAGAATATTATTTGAAAGGTTGAAATTTGCTAGTTAGCATAAAATTCTGGTTTGCTTGAAATGAATTGTACACGTGGATTGATAATGTAAATTGTATTAACTCCCAAACGGCGTGACAGTGTAATAAATATATGTATACCTAATAAGCAGTGATTAGGTTATTTGTTTCGTGTTCACCCTTATCAATCTATACTGCACGTTTGTCTAATAAGACCACCCTATGTATCTTGTACTAGGATAACAAAATGGCGATCTACAAAATCGCGCAAATACCATGTGCACAATTTGCGGGGTCAAGTAAAAAGGTGGAAATTAAATATTGTCTGTATCAACTGCCCACGTCTCGTTAGAGTAATTTCATACAATGACTACAACAATCCCTGTATTGATGAAAAAGATATTCCTGGGATCATGCTAAATGCAAATCTGATTGGGTGACCTAGGATAAGTCGAGTGAAACTTCCTCCGAAATATAATCACATTCAGGTACTGTACATCCAGAAGTTTAATAACAAATCTAAATCAAATTATATGTAGCCTGATGTGCATCATATTTCGGAAGCAAAAATTAAGAAAATGTATGTAAAGACAATGAATTATAAATCTCGACTTACCCTGTTAAAGGTTAACACCACAATGAGTTCTCTTCGACTTCCGTTATCATACCTGCCACTTCGCGATATTTAGCGACATCACACATCAGGAATGCTAGTTTCATTGGTCGATGTTTTATTGACCGGCAGATGTCTTTAAATAATCATATGACAAGAGTCCTAGCCGAAAAGAAATCTAATCTGTTCATTACCAAGTTCTATACTATCTCGTAACGCGACCCGTTACAGTGAAGGATCCATGTTTCATCCACAGCTACGAAACGGCGCAAAAAGTTCTTCTTATTCCGCTTGAAAACTTCTTTGAACTTGTCACACGGTCGCACTTGTTGTCAACAGAGAGCAAATGCGGCACCCATCTGACATATGGCTTTCTCATATTCAAAAATTCATGCAAAATGTCCCATACCCGTTCGATTGAGATGCCCATAGCCTCAGCAATCTCGTGCACTTTGACTCGTCGATTGCCCCATATCATCATCCATTGATTTTATCGACGATTTCTGGCGTTGTAACCTTAATTGGATGACCAGAACATTCGGCGTCCTTTGTGGTCATACTACCATAAAGAAAATCAGTAAGCCACTTGTGAATCGTTCCAATCGATGGTAAAGAGTCCCAATTATGTTTAACAAGCGATGCTTTGGTTCGCGTAATGTTTTTCCACCAAAGAAATATGTAACATGGTACCCTATCTATGAAATTTCTATAAAACTTTACTTAAGGAATTTATATTATTCCTAATTCTCAATCTATTTATTTATTGACAGTGTGGCCATTTACTTTAGAGAACCATGACACGTTGGAGTTTGATTCCAATCATTGATTAGCCAGAACAAACGTGAAAAATATTATTGACATTACCCTTTTCTTTCACAAGACACTTAAGATTTTAACACACTGGAAGGTAAGTGAAAGGAATAAACGCTAATAATAATAATCAGATAAACTCGTACTCAACAACAACAATAAAATTTAATTTAAATAAAAATTCTCGGGAAATAGGTCACAATAACACTCTGTTTTAAATTTTCGTCTTTACGTACGTTTCGGTCTCACGACCTTCATCAGAAGACTTATTATGTGAAAAGGGGTTAATTAAAACTAATAAGCACAAGCGTCCATATCGCACAATTTTCAATCAAAAAGCCCACGCCGTCGAAACGAACAGAACCACGAATAATCGGAATTGTATCGTCAATATTGAAGTATAATTTTTTTGTAACAACAATCCACTGTTCAGTAAAATTCTCATAATATACAAACGCAGATTGCTATGGTCTCAAAGCAACTGAAGTTCGAAGCTAGTTGTTGATATTTACTCGAAACAGATGTAGATTTATGACGTACTTGAAAAGGTTTTAGACCTGCATTGGAATTTACTATAAGCGTTCTTCCTAAAATATACTTTTAACATTATAAAGACGCATGTAGGAATTTGCAATAGTTTTAATTAATCAAGTTAGTATAAATCTGACTCAATCCCTGAATATCATTCCTATGGTTCACAGAATTGGAATCCCGTTTCATGTGAATCATCTCCAGGATAGATCTTTTATAATAATTGGTTTCTTTAGTTAAAATATTAACATTCTTGTAATCAAACTGATGGTTATAATCAAAGCAGTGTTTAGCAAGGGCGGTGGAATTTTCTAAGTTATTATTTCTTGTGCTATACTTATGGCCGTACATTCTTTTTTGTAAATATTGTTTAGAGATTCCAGTATATGTTCCATCACAATCTAAACAATGCAATTTATATACTGTGTGGGTTTGTTTATCCTTAGGTATTACAGGTTCTAGATTTGAGAAATATTTCCCAACACAGTTAGTAGGTTTATGCGCAACATTTATATCGTACTTTTTCAAACATTTCTTAATTTTTTCTGAGGTCTCCGGAATGTATGGTAAAGTTATATAATTGTCTGTATTACCTGTTATGTTATTTTTATATGAAGAACCATTATAGATTTTGTTTATTCTCTCTTTAATGATAGGATTGAAGAACGTTTTTGGGTAGCCATTCATTTCTAGTGTATTACGAACAATTTTTAAATTTTTGGGACGGTCTTCTGCGTGGGACAATTTCACCGCGCGGTCTGTAAGGCTGTTAATGACACTTTTTTTATAACAAACTGGTGCAACGGAATTGAAATGAAGATAACGTTGAGATCAAACTTCTTTAGTAAACCAAGAAGTTTTTATTTTTCCATCTGCATCATGCCTAATGTTCATATCTAGGAAATTTATGTTTTTGTTTATTTCTATTTCACAAGTGAATTGAAGTTTACAGTGGAAATTGTTGAATTTATTAATCACATATTGAACTTTATCGTTGGGAACACACATAAGGCAATCATCTACATATCGTTTAAAGAATACAGGCCGCAAATCTAATGAATTTATAACGGATTCCTCTAGGCATTCCATAACGAGGTTAGCAATGGTAGCTGAAATAGGAGATCCCATTGCTGTGCCGAAAATTTGTCCAAAATATTGCTCACCGTACTGAAAATAAGTGCATTCTAAACAAAACTTGACCGCATTTATAAAATCCGATTGATCAAGAGGTGTGTGGTTTTTAATTTCTGCCCAACGTTTTTTGATGCAATTCAATGCCAAAACGACAGGTATATTTGTAAATAAAGAAACAACGTCCAAGGAAATTAGTTGATGGTTTACTGGTACGGATTGATTCTTTTTAAATTCATTAAAATGCCATGAGTCTTTCACATAAAATTCATTTTTTCCTATTATATTATTGATAGATTTGGATATAAATTTTGATAAACTGTAAGTAGGAGCTCCAATATTACTTACAATGGGTCTTAGGGGTATATCATTTTTATGTAGTTTCGGAAGCCCATAGATATAAGGTGCTAGCCCATTATGGCAAATTAATTGATTTTTTAATTCAATAGGGATTATCTTATCTTTATGCCATTTATTTATCAATTTGTTCATGTTATTTTGTACTGATAAATTAGGGTCAGATTTTAGTTTCTTATAAGTTGTTTCATCATTTAAAAGGTTTCCCATTTTGTTTTCATAGTCATTTCTATGCATTATGACGGTTTTATTACATTTATCCGCGTTCAAAACTAAAATTTGAGGGTAAGCATCTAAGAACTCTTTTGTTATTTTTGTATGATAGTTAAAACGATTCTTTGCAATACCTATTTCTGCTTTCTGTTTGTTCTTATTGTTTGTCAAGATGTTACAAACTTTGTTCCTAATTTAACTTTTTTCTTCTAAATTATTATTCCTGATTCCGCATTCTAAATTTGCAATAATATTGTCAATAGGGTACAGAAACCAATTATTATAAAAGATCTATCCTGGAGATGATTCACATAGAACGGGATTCCAATTTTGTGAACCATAGGAATGATATTCAGGGATTGAGTCAGATTTATACTAACTTGATTAATTAAAACTCTTGCAAATTCCTACATGCGTCTTTATAATGTTAAAAGTATATTTTAGGAAGAACGCTTATAGTAAATTCCAATGCAGGTCTAAAACCTTTTCAAGTACGTCATAAATCTACATCTGTTCGAGTAAATATCAACAAATAGCTTCGAACTTCAGTTGCTTTGAGACCATAGCAATATGCGTTTGTATATTATGAGAATTTTACTGAACAGTGGATTGTTGTTACAAAAAAATTATACTTTAATATTAACGATACAATTTTCGATTATTCGTGGTTCTGTTCGTTTCGACGGCTTGGGATTTTTGATTGAAAATTGTGCGATATGGACGCTTGTGCTAATTAGTTTTAATTAACCCCTTCTTACATAATAAGTCTTCTGATGAAGGTCGTGAGACCGAAACGTACGTAAAGACGAAAATGTAAAACAGAGTGTTATTGTGACCTATTTCCCGAGAATTTTTATATAAATTCATACTGGGTCAAGAATCTTTATATTATAAAATTTAATAATAGAAAATAACAATTAATTGATAATGATAATAATAAAAGAATATATGATAGTTAAAGATAATAAAAATGAATATTATGATTAACTTTATTACTAATAAGAATAAAAATAATAATTAATAATAATACTCAAATAAAACAAAGCTAGTTAATCTAAATTAACTAAAAGAGAAATAAAACTAAGATTATTAAATTGATCCAGACCAGGATGAACCTAGGGGATCGAAACTGAATGGAATGATTCGAAAGTATTAATGAACCTAACGTGAATAAAAACTGAGAACAACAAATTTGATCAAAAAACTAATACAACTCTGATTCAGCGGAATCCACCCTTCTCACCAAGAACCTCCTGAAGAAACTATTAGATTAATTGAATTGAAATTAAGTGAGATTTCACAAGAGATTAATTCAAGCTAGGAAATATAGCTGAAGGTTTTAGGCATTATCCCTAGTATTTGTAATGCGTCCTTTTTCTCAAGAACCAATCTACAATTCGGAAAGGGATCCTTGAATTGCCTAGCCAATAAGCAGTAAGATCCCTCTCTTGATGTATCTAGTTCAGAATGTTTACGGTGGGGATTTCTAAGACTATCTATCCTTTTCTAAATATTACTAACTGATTTGAATGTACATAAAACATCTCCAGATGGTTAACATTAAGATTTTACATGAAGCTACCCATTAGTTTCTCGTCCTATATTGGTTATTCATCATGACAGGTTTGTTATTTCCTTTACAACCAAACTTTTGTGAACTTATTGCAACCCTCTCGACCATATCTGCTAGGGTATCATATCACCTTGCTTGAAGCGAGTGTGAGTTGTCTTATATTTATTTCAGAAATTCCTCTACTTTTATGAAGCTGCATTTGTTATTGAAAACATCTGGCAACCCCTAGATGTTCTTTATTTCTGGATATTTTAATTTTACATGAAATTTTAATTTTCTAAGAATGATTTTGTTTTTAAATATTGGAAATAACCCTTATCACAAATAATGGTTAATCAAGACGCGAAATTCACTTTTTTCCATGTTCACAAAAATTTTCAAGGTTGCTTGCTTTCGGGTGTCGAAACAGAACTGCATGACATATCATTCTGAATATTTTAATGCGTTCTGGTTAAAGATGGTACATCACAAATATCACATGGGATTTTCGATTGTGGCGCCATCTGTTTTATTTTTCATAGACTTTTCACCTTGCTCTCGTATTTGCCTCAGAGAAGTTATTCAGTATATACAGAGTGGGGCATTAGTGTGTCGATTTTCGATATTCGTTATAATAGAAGACATCAAACAAATTATAAATAAATTTTCGTAAAATTAGCCGAACTCATGTCTTTACGTATGTTTCCTCCTCATAACCGCCATCAGGAGACGTGTCACTGTCTAAAACGGCATTTCGTAAAACTAATATTGTATAAAGCACAAAGCGTCCTTATCACATGAATTTCAATCAAAAATGCCCACGTCACCTGACGAACTAAAACATGAATAATCGAAAATGTAGCACATTATAATGTTTTAAGTATATGAATATGTATCAAGAAGTCACTGCATAGCAATCTATCTCTAGTAATCGAAGTCTTCTCATGCAATGTGAGAATAAGTTTAATAATGGTGCGTCATATATAAATAACATAAACGGCAATGAGGATAATTGAAAAACATTTACATAGATTCCGGTGACCTCAGAGAAAATTGAAAATGTTAAAAAAATTTCAAATTTAAAACCTTTATTACCTAAAGATAAACAAACATACGCTGTATACAAATCAAATTGTTCAGATTGCGATGAGACTTATGCAGGAATCTGAACAATACTTGCAGAAGAGAATGTATGGTCATAAGTTTAGAAACAAAAACTTAGAAAATTCCACCGCCCTTGCTAAACATTGTTCTGATTATAACCATCAATTTGATTACAAAAATGTTAATATTTTAACTAGAGAAACCAATTATCTATTATAAGAGGTCTATCCTGGAGATGATTCACTTAAAACGTGACTCTAAGTCTGTAAATCATAGAACAGAAGTTCAATTATCAAGTCAAATTGACATAAATTTAATTAATTGAAACGCTTGTAAGTTCCTACATACGTCTTTATGATGTTAAAAGTATATTTTAGGTAGAATGCTGAAATAATCAATATTTCTAGTAAGGTTTGACCACCTTTTCCTATTATCTCATAAATCTTTAATATGTGGTTCGAAAGTGGATACTTGAGTGTATTAGAGTTTGGTTCGTGTCTTTTTCTCACATTGCCTGAGATGACTAGAATTATTACAAGTAGATTGCTATTGTTTAGCTTGATATAATGGACTGTAGATTTAATTGATACACAGCACTAACCTTAAGACCTATTTATTCACTTTACTTTTCACTATTATTCACAGTTAGAAATATAGATGTTCGTCGTTTGGTGACAAGAATATTTATGACCTGAAATGCTACGGAAAGGGTCTTATGCCTGAATGGCAACCCAAGAGATATAAGCTATGCAATGGCGTGTTGATACATATTCATTTACTTAAAACTTTGATGTGTTACAATTTGGATTATTCCTGTTTCTGTTCGTTTTGGCGACTAATGCCGCACCCTGTGTATCATAGCAGAGGAAACAATTTGTTTGTAGGTTGTGCATGTCAAATCGAATTGTGATGGATACAAAGAGCAGGGACTACATTTTCCCTCGAAAGAAACTCAAGGTCAATTACTGGAAGACTTCTACGAGGAATGTCAGGTGGATGTGAATGACATTTCGTACTTTGAAGCCCATGGCACAGGTAATAACACCATCATATTTTGATATCATTTTCGTACAACATAAACTATGAATTATAGGCACATATGTTGGAGACTTAGAAGAAGTTGGTGCCATAGATTCCGCCATAGCACAAAAACGGAAAGAACCTTTACTCATTGGTTCGGTCAAGTCCAATTTGGGGCATAGTGAAACCTCTTCTGGCATGAATTCTCTAGCAAAGGTATATTGATGGTCTAAATATTCTAAACAATCAATTCGCCATATTTTCCATAGTATTCACAAGCGTTGTCTTGAAGATGTAAATTTCAAGTGAAAAACATTTTTTTCTAATAAAAATGTCGGTACATTTCCAAAGTGATTGACTAATTCAACTTGTTCATAACCATGCATCAAATATACTCTTGAATAGACTATAAATCACTTTAAATAAGAAGCACTTCTTCACTAAAAGCACTGTTTAAGTACTCAGGTCCTTTCAGCTATCAAGTACTCATCATCAGAGTAAACTAAATTATAAATCAAAATGTGCCTGTTCAAATACTATTTGGGGATCATAATGTAAACAATAAGTTACCCTCAGCTGGAGATAAATCAGAATTTAATAAATTGCTGTTTCGTTTATACATTTCCATCCCTTCTAAATTACCTAGATATTTGTCTGTACTGTGTTTTAATAGTGATAAACTTTTCTTGAGAAATGGTGTGACCTGTATTCAAAATATGTTTGGCTACCACTGATTTTTCACACCTTTTTTGTATAGAAATTGAATTATTGATCAAAGATTTGTAGTAACCATTGTCCAACGCAAGTTGCTGAAGTTCCTCAACTTCGTTGTTATAAACGTTATAAACAAAGAGACGTTCAATAATCTATGAACTAGTACTAGACTATTAAACGGAGCTATTTTATATCTATATGGTGTAGCTGAATCCGCCGGGGTATATCCATTTGCTTGAGTGGGTTCTCTGTATGTGTCGAAATCCAAGTGATTACCATCTTTTATAACGTTAATATTGAGGAAAGGAAGCTGATTATCTATTTTTATTTCGACAGTGAATTTCAGTGAATCAAACAGGCTATTAGGCGTGTTCAAAAAGCCATGTAAATCGAAATTTTTACTTGTAATCGCTAAAACGTCGTCAACATATCTATACCAAACTCTTGGAAACTGATTCAATTTTGATTTTGAGGAGGTTACAAGTTCGCTCAGAAAAATATTGGCCATAGAAGAAGATAGTGGATTGCCCATTGCACACCCGCTTGTTTGTTTATAGTAATTTTTGTTTAAAGTGAAATAATTTTGCTCCTTACATAAAGATGTGATGGTCACGTATTATGTGCAGTTTATATAGGGGATATTAATATTTGATACCCATTTCTTCAGAAAGTTTATAGAATCAGTATTTGTAAATAGTGAAATGATGATGGAAGAGATGATGGCTACTTGGTAGCCGGAAGGTCCTCAGTACTTCAATAGTATTTTTAGTGGTAATCAGGGTAATTATTTCTTATCAAAAAAGAAACGTGTGGCACTCGGGGACTGCTGCGGTAAAGCTATTGCATAGCACTACGCCACTGGAAAAAGTTGGGCAGAAAAACATCCACTACCCTTTCAAAATCTTCACGAATTATGAGTAAAAAAGAGTATCATCTTGATCTCTGTGAAGAGTATCCTGTGACAAGTGCATAGATAACTCTACCACCGGTAGTAGAGTTATCTATGATGACAAGTGTCAGTTGACTTGTAAACACAATTTTATACGAAAGTTTCAACGTTCAGATCTCGATAGCGCTCCCGGCTTCGGGATTTTCACGTGGCCTATCGAAATTAGAAGGTTCGAATTGTATAAGAACACAATTGCATGAACGCCAGATGACTTATGTAATTAGCTATGAACGTAATCATTTTGACATATCCTCGAGGAGCTCGCTGCGCGTAAGTTAGAGTTTATACATTTTACCTCTATTTTGTTAATTTGGGGCCGCTTCGAACCCCGTGCGGCCGGCGCAAGTTGTAATTAAGTATTTCGGGCTATGGGCCGCTAGCTTTTACCCGCTTTCGGTAAGTAGCTAGAAAATTCCTTTTCGTACGTCGCCCGTCGTATGCTAGTAGGTGACAGCTGAGAATACCTCAAAGTGTTTCAATTGAATTTTCCTATTTAATCGATATTTTGAGGCCCGGGACTATGTGCTATTTAGTTGGCCCAGTTCATAAACTAAGGACATGGGGCGAAAACCGCTTGCGAAAAGTCCTCGTTAAGACGTTCTATGTACCGTAAATTTGCAGGTAGGCGGAGTGGTGGGTGTCAGGATATTTCGTTACAGTATTCGTTTTTTGTTTTTTTAGATTTTCGTTACGGTATTTGTCTTTTGTTTTTTTTTCTTGATTAGGTCGCCGCTCTCAAAGCCCGCGGTAAAAGCTATATGCAATAGCTTAATAATATTATGATATATCCACAGTGTGAACTCTTTCATAGTTTATTAATAAATTCAGAGTTATCTCCAGCTGAGGACAATCCTTTATGTATCGTATTAAATCCAAATAGTACTCAAAAAGGCACATTTTGATTTCAAATTTAGTTTACTCTGATAATGCCACTTGGTAGGGTCTTCAGTACTTTGACAGTATTTTTGTTGGATAACGGTGATTGTTTCTTATTTATAGGTTTATAGTGTATTCAATCTGTTATAGTTTATTACACTGTATATAATTATAATCGGTTCCATATCTCCGTATCTTCTCAAAAAAAAATATGCCCTAGTCCCGATGTACGTGAGAGTATGATATCTATTCATGAATGTACAAATAAAATATGAGATGTCTGTTATGTTACTTCTGGATTCCTCAACTAGTTCTCAATTGGCATTATATGCTTCTGAAATTTTCGAAATATGGAACAAGGTAATTCAATAAAGTTACCAAAGAACAACCTCTCTATAAAGGGCCTGGATTATTGCAGGAGATCTTTTATTACATTTTTTCAGTGTCGATCGGAAATATAACTCCTGCTGTAATAATCCACACCACTTTCAAATACTCTTGTTCGGTTTTTACGGTTACATGTTCAATTTTCCACGAGAATTTGGCATAATCATTACTTAACTGAATCCATCAATTGATTATTGTTTTTTGGTTTCATAGGCCATCATTACATTCCATACCAACGTAATCCCACCAAACATCAACTACAATAAACCAAAATCTACCATTACTAGCATTCACGAAGGCAGGATACAAGTAGTCCAAGAATGTACACCACTCGACAGTAACGGGTTTGTTGGTAAGTTACGCTAGCAGCGTTGTGTGCATATGTAACTCTATTAACTCTACTACCGATACGGTTATCTATGGTTGTGTGAATATAAAAAAAGCCGCTGGTTTCACTAGCCGGCAAGCATTTGCCAGCGCCATTCAAAGACAAGCGACGAGCTGTGTTATGAATAAAGCGCGGAATATATGCAGGAAAAAATGTTGATATACGCGCACATTTATCCTAGCCTTTATCGAAAATAGGCACATGTTTTCTTAAAAATGCTCAAATATGCACATATTTTTTGAGCAAATGCAAACATAATAGAAAAATGTGACAATAAATAAGACCCATTTTTCTTGTTGAATTATGCAAAAGTGTTTGACACTAAATTATCGAATTCAGAAAAGTGAATACACATTTTTTTGAAGACCAGAACGTATTTAATATGAAGAAAACGACATTTTTTATAATACATCAAATTGCATACAATAAAATATAATCTCCTATTTAACCTAGAATTTAATATATAGCATAAAAAAAACTTATTGCATCAGACTATGGAAGGAATTTATTATTATATGTTCTTCAAAATTTTCAGTTAAAGAGGAATGTCTCTAATCAGTTAAAATATTTTTATACAGCGAAAAACTGCGTTCTACATCAACAAATGTTATGGGACAATATTTTAATTTGTGCAATATATTGTATCCCAAATGCTGATCAGAATCGTATGATTTTATTTCACCTAGAAATATTTTAGATATATTTGTTAGATATTTATAGCCTGCATTTTTTTGTATCACGTTCTCTAGTTTTCCTAGAACTCTACTTCCCAAAGTTCCTTGCACGTTTTCACATTTCTCTGAAAGATCTTTCATAATTTCTACGGCATTGACAAGTGATCTAGCCCTGTTTTCTAGGACTGGTATTGAGTTTGGGATAAGACTATAATTTGATCTTATAAAACTAATTGTTGAGCCACTGCATCTCTGAGATCTTAAATTACATTGAGAACTATCAACAATATCTAAGATATTTCTTTTTAAATTGTCAAAGTATTCCGCATAAAAAATAGTAGCATTTAACCAAGTTCCCCACCGGGCGATAATTGGTTGTGGTGGTAAAGGAATTCCTGGTATCTGAAGGCAACCCATGTTTTATAGTTTCCGCTACTTTGTTAAGACCATGTGCTAAACACGTTACTTGTATCAAATTTTGATAAAAAATTGCAAATTTTGCCCAACTTTCAACACATAAGGTGCTGCATCTGATGAAAAAATTATGTTTTTTTGCCTTTTTTACAAACTTAAACAATCTTCAAAAAATCACATTCGTAAAAAAATTGAATTGTGTTGTCATGCTTACAATGAAAAAAATTAAATCTGCGTGTTTAAATCAAATGTTCAAATTGTCCTCCATTGACTTCCATACAATAATACAATCTTTACTGAAAACCGTCTCTAACATGGTTCAGCATAATTGGAGTTATTTGACGACACTCATTTACAATTCGTTGGCGTAGTTCGTCCAAATTTTCAGGCAGTCACAAAAATCTTGGACTCAAGATGTCCCCACAAGAAGAAGTTCAGAGGGTTCAGGTCAGGAGATCGGGCAGGCCACTCCATAGGACCTCTTCTTCCAATCCAACGACCGGGGTATTGCAAATTGAGGTATTGGAGAACTGGTTCAGCGTAGTGAGGAGGAGCTCCGTCTTGTTGGAAATGCAATTGTTGTTCAAGTAGTAGAGGATCGTTTTCTAATTGTTCAGTTACTAACGGATCAAATTACAAGGAATAAACAGAGGTTCAATTAGGTGGTCTCCCAAAATTCCTACCCAAACGTTTAGCTTTTTCCGACTGTGAGCTTCTCGAAATACATGAGGATTTGTATAGCTCCAAATTCAACAGTTATGCCGGTTAACCTCTCCATTAAGTGCATTCGTCAGAAAAGCAAACGTTGTACAAGAAATTTGGGTTATTGTTGATACGCTCGACCATAATTTCGCAAAACTCTTGCCTTCGATCCCAATCATCATCATTTAATTCCTGAATTAATTTGATTTTGTACGGATGGAACTTGTGCTTATGTAAAATTCTGAAAACGTTAGATTGGCTAATACCGGAAGCTGCAGAAAGTTGTCGTACAGATTGCGTGTTTGGCATAAGTTGGACATGTCCCAATACCGGCACAGCTGCTCCTTCATCATTAACAATTCCAATGGGTGCCCGTTTTTTATCCATTACTGAACCCGTCTCCACAAATTTTGAAATCAATTCCATTACGTACTTATGGCGAACGCTACGTTCAGGATGGTTTTCGTTAAATATCCTTGCAGCCGCTCGGGCATAATTTTGATTTTGGTAATAAAGGCTAACCAGCTCAACACGTTCTTGCAATGTGTACACCATATTTTTTGGAATTTTAAACAAATCAGCAAAGTATTAACTCAACAGATTGATTAAAATCATGAAATGATCGAAGAAACGTTGAAACCAGATAAACACCTTCTAAGAACAAAAAATGATAGCAACATAAGAAAATGTTTTGCTGTTTTTTTATTTATTAGTTTGAGAGAATGTATTATTGTATGGAAGTCAATGGAGAACAATTTGAACATTTGATTTAAACACGCAGATTTAATTTTTTTCATTTGTCAAGGATGACAACACAATTCAATTTTCTTACGAATGTGATTTTTTGAAGATTGTTTAAGTTTGTAAAAAAGGCTTAATAAAAATGAGCTTGTTTGTACATTGTGCAAATAACCAAAATATTCAAGGTGGCGCATTCGAGCAAGAAAATTAATTTTTGGCGAAAACGGTTCATCAAATTTACGTTTTTCATACACCGTTGTAAAGAAGCTTATAAAACCTTTCAAATGAAGTATCACTCAACCCCTCTCCCCTATTCAATGTTGAGGGGTTGAAGCGCCCTCTATTAGGGGGTTGCTCGTTCAAGCCTCAAATATACGTCAAAAGATGTCCCCCAAACAAAATCTATCGACGTGTTTCGGGAGATTTTTCCACTCACTATTGGATCAGAAATATACGGGGTGGCTCGTCTGAGACGGAACATCCTGTATATGCATGGTGCATAAAATATGCGCCTTAGTTATGAATCATTAAATCATGAAGTCTATATTTACCTTTAGTGAGGATATCAAATTTTTCTCATTCTACTCTTGTTCTCAATCTCAATACAAAGAATATCCAATTTTAGGTATTAGCAATTTCGGATTCGGGGGGTCGAACGTTCACGCCCTACTAAGAACTAACAAAAAAGTTAAAATAAACAGTAGCTTGCCGAAAGATGACATCCCACGGTTGGTATGTGTTAGTGGAAGAACGGAAGAAGCAATTCTGACCATACTGGATGATTTAAAACACCGACCATTAGATGCAGAATATGTGGCGCTGTTTCATAAAATCTACAAGTAAGCAAAGATCACTTGAAATATACTAATGCCATATTGACATTATACCAGAATGTTCAAAATATCAATTATTATAAAAGTACAACTTGACGAAATTGTAGAATTTATTCTAACAATTAGTAACTCCAACTTATTAGTAAGAAAATGCCTTGATATAATATTAAATTAGCTAAATTAAGAGCCGCATTTGGAAATTGTTCGTAATACATCTTCCAGACTGCCACCTGAATAGACGGGATTGATCTGCACTCCATCTCTTTGGGGAGCCATTGCAGCTAAGCCTGTAGCCCGCCGTCATTGCGAGATTCCTCATCGTCATTGACACGACCAGCAAGTCCGTCAATGCTGCAGTCGGTGTACTCTTCCTCTTGGACATAATGCCTCTAAGGAAGAGTCCTTGTATTTTGAGTTTCTGGGCTGTAACCAGTCCGGTTCTTTTCCACCATATGAGAACTGCATGACTGAGTCTTGGGATAATAATAGACGAGTAGGTCCAAAACAGTTGCTTAGCCCCCAAACGCCACTTTCAGCCAATTGCTCTCTTACACTGCCAAAAAATTATCATATCATTTTGGCACCTAGTCTCCAGCTGCTTCTGCCAGAGGATTTTTCCCCAGGGTGACTCAGTCTCGGAAAAATCAACTGTCATGCTTTCGATTACCATCTTTTTCAGAGGATCGATTTTGTACCTTCTGGAGGAAATGATAATGGTAGTTTCCTCAATGGAGAGATTGTTCTCTCAACACTGGATTTCTGTAATTATCAAGTCTTGTTGAACAAGCTCCTGCAAGGTACCCTTGAAGGCTCCTCTGTAGAGTTCGGCGATGTCATCCGCCTAACCTAACGCCTTGATACCAAGCAATACGAAAGTGGATACTTGAGTGTATTATATTTGGTTTCAGTCTTATTCAAAGATTGCATGAGATGACTTCAATTATAAGTAGATTGCTAGGCAGCGGCTTCATATACTTGAAACATTAATATGTTACAACTTCGATTACTCGTGTTTCTGTTCGTTTCGGCGACGTTGGAATTTTTAATTGAAATCAATGCGATAAGGACGCTCTGTGCTTGGTACAATTAGTCTTAGTAATCCCGTTCAGACATTGATAAGTTTTCAGATCGTCTTGAGACCGAAATGTACGTAAAGACGAAAATGGTAACATATGTGTTAGTGTGACCTATTTCCCGAGAATTTATATATAATTCATACCTGGGTCGAGAATCATCATTAATTACGAATAATCATAAACCACAAAATAATAGTTCCAGACAGCTCTTTTGTTTTTCTCATAGAGCTCTAGTGAAGGGCAGTTATGATTTTTTGTGCAATTTCCGAGACCCGGCTCGAAATGGTTGTATTGATGGCCCAAACAACATACTAAAAAGTTGAATTATTTAATTGGCCAAAAACTGTTTTTTTGCGCTTTTTGAGATGTACTTTTTTCTTTTATTTTTTTTAAGGCCTTAGAGATTTGGCTCAGGTTTGAGATTGATACCCTTCTATTCTGGGTGTAAGAGAAACCCATTGGTTCAAGGTTTTTGAAAATCGGTCCATGCCCCCTCTCACAATATAAATATATTATTAACTAAACTCTACTTTACTGAGTTTTGATTGCCCCACGTTGTTGTGACAATTATTATCTAAACTCTAATGAGTTTATTAATTAATTATGAATTTTGTATTCTACTTTTAATTTAATTTTTATTTTAATTTTATTTCCGGCTAGCTTTCTTTATTATTTTGTTTTGATTTGAATTTATATTTTTGATTTGATTTTTAATTTGGTTTAATTGATTTGAATGAATATGATCCTTTTTTTATATTATATTATATGGAATTAAACACAATATTTCTGTTTGAATGGTAAATGTTTCTATATTTAAATATTTATGACTCTATGTATCTCAGGTTACAAATTCACGATTTAATTTTATTTTCTAATAGTTCTATGTTTTAACCTCAAAACTATTCAATATTATTACTTGTTTACAAAATTACAAACGACAATCTTTCATTCAGATATACAAAAAACAATACAATGTTGTACAAACTCACTTTTAGTTTATATCCATTAATATGATTGAAAATGTGGGCAATGTTCAGTTGATTTTATTTTCTTGGTGATTTGGTTATTCACTTTGAAACACAATGCTCTGCTTTGAGAAACTATACACAAGGTAAACTACTTTGTTACTTCTTTTGAAATTCAGGAACTGTTGATAAAATTGTTAACTTGTTTCATTCTTTCAAAGATATAAAACTTCTTCAGTAATATACTGGAACGTTATCGAAGACTGGCTATTATACGATGCTGCTTATGAATCGTGGTTATTATAACCTTTAAAACTTTGTTCGAAGACTCAGGAACACTACTTGATTCGTAGAAATAATTTACTTGCCTCGGTTACTTTAACTTGTCGAAGCTATGGAGACTACTTGGGTTCTCCGACGTTATCCAAAAACTAAGGTTATGGAATTATGCTTGAGCTGCAGAAGATGCTTTGGATCTCTGATGTAAATGCAAACTGAACTAGCTTTCTTCCTGTTTCCTATTTATAGGGCTTACAAAAGGACGCCAATTGATGTCATTTTTAACCAATGAAACATTTTCTTTGCTTATCAAGGATGCTTTGGTCATTGTTGAAAACTGACATAACTCTTCATTGTTGACTGTTTGAAGTTTCTAAATCGTCTCGACCAATCAGAATAGAGGATTCTATAAATTTTGAATTATTGAAGATTTATTATTTAAAGTGATTATGCTTTCTGTTATTTGAATTAATATTGCCTACATTTTTCCACATATTTTGGTATAACATAACCTATGATTAGGTTAATATTAACTTGATTATTCCGAAATTTATATCAAATTTGACATTTGCCATTTGTTAAATCTAATACATAATATAAATTATCAATAACATTTCTATAACATTATAGAACTCAAATTTCCTAATTCTATCTTGAATCTATAACATATTTTAATAGTTTGTGCTCTCTTATGATAGTCTGGGAATCATTTCAATTATGATTTCTTCTTTCATATCACTGTACGTTTATCCACTTTCACTGTTCTCTTGTTTACACTTCTTATTCTATTTACATTATGGTTTATTTTGTTCTACATTGTTTAATACCTTATACTATCTACAATTTAACTTCTAATAATGTTTTTAATCCCATATTTTATATATTTTATTATTCTTTTCTGATTTCTAATGTTCGGTAAGTTCAATTCTTATTATTTTATGTTGTTTAGGAAATGAAATCATAACAATATATACATGTATTTTAGGAAAAAATTCAAATTGATCTGTAAGATTCAAAAATCGATCAATTTAGCTGAAAATTTGGGTGAAGGTAACTCCTTCTAAAAATAAAAAAATGGTTCTAGGTTGGGTCAAAAATCATTGATGGTTTTCCCTAAAACTCAATTTTAGTCCATTTTTTCGGAATAATTCAAATCCAAATATCTTTTGTCATTTTGGGGTTATCGAGATTTACTTGATCTCAAATGAAAGCTATGTATGTATGTAGTTTAACATATGGGCGTCATCCATTCATTTCCGAAATTTGGACTAGTTTTTGGACATTTATTGTTATCTATTATATATTTTGGATATGATTTATGATTTTTATGGAACCATTACGCTAATATTTGCATATAAATACATATACATACTTATATTTATGCATTATTATGGTGAAATATCTAAGAACAAGCTACCCATGAAGCTTAAAGAGTGCTCACTCAATTTTTCTAAATCCACATTAAAGAAATTCTTTCTTATGCATTCTACTCGATAAAAGAATTTTTGTGACCTCATTGGCCAATTGATTGTTTCAAGTAGTTTTGAATAGCCTTATATATATTTTATATGGCATGTCATACATGTCCATTCTGTGTTCCATATACCTACATTTACTTATGAACATTTTAAATCTCTTTTTTCATATACATATCTCAATAAATCATTTTCATATTTGAATTGACAAATGTAAACAACAATTAGGAATAAGTTTTACAGTCTAAAAGTATGAGTTGGATTTTGTTAAGCTTCAAATATCCATTTAGAAGTAGTAATCGACAAAAAAATATCTCATTAATATGGTTTTCATCTTTTCAGCAAAGATACCCGTGCTCAACTTTATAGAGGTTACACAGTGGTTTCCAAGTCTGGAGAAATTTCAAGATCATATACAAGTACACTGAAGGAGCGACCATTCATATTAGTATTCGATTCCTTCATTGGCACCTGGCATCATATAGTTAGACAGCTATTATCAGTACCCATTTTCGCTGCCACTATACAAAGGTAGGTGCTAACTGAAAGAGTTGAGAGAGGAAAATTGAGAGGAATCTTATCAGGCAACAATAAGACGCTTTAAGATCTCACGAAAGTAGGAATTGGGTTAGTTTAACTAAATTCTTTCGGGTTGTTTGAAGAAAATTCTCAAAGTTCCACCATGGAATACCATTCATGTTCTTTCAATTATAAAAAAAACAAAACTTCTACCAATTACGTATCCTGCTGATTTTCAGCTACATTTTTCAAATTCTTCTGGACAGTGAAGAGAATGAAAGAAAAAGTCGTTTGTTTGTAAAGTCGGTTTACTGACGATAGTTGAATGTAACAACGTCATAAGAAAATACTGATGAAATGGTTTTATTTTTCAAAAGAAAATTTTAATTTTATTTGTTTGATAGATATTTTGTTTGGATATAGAGAAGGAGGTAAATGGAAATCACAATTGAATTGATCAAGTTACATTTACTTGTACGCATAAATACAATTATGTCAATTTAGCTTCTAAAAAGCCCGCCTCAATGTGTTTGATGTAGGAGAAAATTGTTCCCTTTGACGGCTGGCTGGTCCTGCCTGTCATTTCAGACACGTTGTTATGATATGTGGAAGATTTAACATTTATGTTTTAATTTTTTGAAATCATAGCTACGCTCGATAATTATTCCGATCGAATAGTAAAGCAATTGATTTTTCACTCATCGTGAGATAGTTCTGTTAACTTATTGTTATAGTTTTGTCAATTATAGCATAACCTACAATCGCTGCACTAGCGGACCGATGCTATTTATTTTGTAATGATGAAAGCACGAATATTCGACAATATATCACTGAACATATATTTAATATCGGAAGAATCATCACCTTTATCGCCGCAATTAGCGTTGCTATAAACAATTGACACCACATTCACTTTTCACTGCACTTCATACTTGACGAAAACATGTAAATGTATTATTGTATAGCAGCGCGCTCTCGCTTGCACTTCAAGCCTTAAATGGAACTCCTCAGAGCGAGGTAACGCACAGCCGGTCAGAGCGAGGTAACGCCGCATGAGTCATGTTTATTATTATTAATTATAAGACAGTGTCACGTCAAAAAATGAGGAATTTGGTATGTTAAAAGAAAGATTCTTTATTGGATCTATACCGCTATGATCAAGCCTATGGTCACCTATGCTGCGGTAGTGTGTTGATCGGGGACAAGGACTGGTACGTCCCAGCGCCCCCTGGACCGACCGCAGCGGCTTGTATGTGTAGGCATTTTGAACGGTATGAGGTTGGCCCGAACGAGAGCCCTTGAAGCTTTCGCCGGACTACCACCTCTACACTAATACATGAAAAATGAGGTCATGAGAACGGCGTATAGGTTAAAGGAGCTAGGCCACTGGACCAAAGCTCTCAAATCACCCAGAGTCACATCAAGGCTTGTCAAAGAATGCAGAAATATACTAGCTGAACTAGCCAGGAGAAATAAAGTTCAACTCATCTGGGTCTGGAAACACAGTGGAATTGGAGGAAATGAAATGGCCGACTCCCTGGACAGGAGAGGGTCGTCTGACGCTCTGACGGGCCGGAACCGATGGCCGTCACTTTATCGAATAGCGAGGGGGGTCTCGTCCATCTGGGACAACTGTATAAGGAGTGTTCTGAACTGTGGCGAGAATCATCACGCATAGCTCTGCATCAAAGAGCCTGTGCCTAGGCTCTCAAAAAAACTTGTCGTCTTAACAAACACCTTCACACTATGGGCATCGTAGATGACCCTAAATGTAGAAAATTCTGACAGATGGAAGAAACTGCCTCTCAAATCCTATTGGAATGCCCTGAATGGACATCCCTCGGGCACCGACACTCCTGAGAAGCAAACATGCTCCTTGAATAACTTATGCAAGCCAGTACTAGCAATATTCTGGGTTTCTGGCGAGCCACAAACCTGCTAGAATAGAATGAGCTTCTGACCATGGGACGCAAAATGAGCACAGCTGAGTGGCCTATGTGCATTTGGAGGCTCAAACCTCACCTCAAACGATGATGATGAGGTTAAAAAAATGAAGAAAATCACACCAAGTGCCTTGCAATTTCCATCAAGTGTTTCATAATTTCGTAGGCATCACTCTTTATAAGTAGTTGATTTCATTCAACTGCTGATGATTCTATCCACAAGCAATTCAACCGAGCCATAATTTTTTAACCATTTTTATAATTCTTTGGACCTTTGTAGGTTGCACACTATTCTGGAGCGAAATGGAATCAACATCAGCGACATTTTACTTAACGAAGATAAGAACATTCATCCGGTTGTACGAGCCATTTTGGGGAGCTTTGCCGTTCTGATGGGATTAGTGGACATACTTCTCGAGCTAGGATTGAAACCGGATAACGTTTATGGGAACAATCTTGGTCTATTAGCTGCAACTTATTTCACAGGGCAAGTGACATTTGAAGATGCTACTTCTTGGGCTTTGGAAATCGCACAAAATTTCAAAGAGTGTTCACGAAACTGGATCTTGCAAACCAGGGAGAATAAAGTAAGTGTTCTTCATTCACATTGGGACCAGTGAGTTTGGTTAGAGAAGATGAACAGAAGTTATGAATATGAGACTACATGAGTGCGCAAAATGGTGATACCAAACTAAATCAAAGCAAGAAAATTTGAAATATAGGACATATTTATTCTATATGATGTTACCCTGTCACTATCATGGTCTTTCCGAAATCTTTTGATTCTGCTTTTTTTTCGAGAGGTATTTTTGTCTCCTTTTTTTAGGATAAAGCTGACGGCACCAGTAAGACAAACCAAAATGAAAGTGAATATAACACCAAAATGGTTAAGAACATTATCCAAAATATCAATGGCAACGAGCCTAATTATGCGAACGATATATGCACTGGTTCAGAGGTAATTTTGAAGAACAAACAAGTTTTTTGTGAGTATAGTTCTGATCTCAGATGGTTCAGCAGAAGCCTTATTGATGTCATTAACGTTTCCTTTCAGCATCTGTAGTTATGAAGCAGTTCAAACAAATATCCACTAACTCACCCAAAGATCTATCGACCAGAGAACAATTTAGTGATTCAGATAATGCTTTACCAGAGAGAGCCGTTGTCTTCGAGATAACATTAGGCAAAAGACTGACTTATACAAGCATTCAATGCGTCAGATTACGATTATCGGAAATAGATATTGTCGTCAGTTTGCTGGAAAATTTGGGAAAGTAAGTGTAGATCCAGATCCCTGCGAAGTAAAGGTCCGTGCACCATTGACAAACTCTGACCATTCACTCATCTCTACCACATGTCCCTATATCACTCCACAAACCAACCCAACAGCTTCCCGCACAGTTTGGCATTACTACTCAGCCGATTGAGATGGTCTTTGCATTTTTTAGCTACGAGTTTTCTGGGAGAAGCGTATGTTTTGAATCTGATGACCCAACGTAATGTGTCACAGAGATTTCGGATATTATCAAGCTAGAAATGGAAACTTACATACCCATATCAACAAATCACCGTCATCTGGTGAGCGATGGTTCAATAAAATCTGTTGTAGGGCCTTCGCTTCTTGACAAACAGCGTACTATCGTTGGCGAGTAGCCCAGAACAGAATCTCTAGGAGTCAATCAATCAATCAATCAAAGCGGAGGCGGACGAGTTCGGAGAACTCAGACCCCTTGATTGGGTCTATTGTGCGCTCCTTGATACAAGAATCAGTCCAGCAGTTCTAAGGCTGTGCCGAAGGCTAAGATTTTGCATGGACTGATATCTCTTATGGCTTCAAGCAACATATGTGTACAGCCGAGGTGTTGTAGTCTGAGAGAAGCCTAGAAGTCATTCTGTGGGCGCGAAGTGCGCCCAGGGCCGCTCGGCTGTCAGTGCAGACATAAATCCGCCTACCTAGGTAGTTTAATCTAAGGTTTTCCATTGCACATGTCCGTATTGCCCAGACCTCAGCCTGAAGAACGGTTTCATGGCCACGTAGGGAAACTGAAATCTCCCTTCTTGGTCTACACGAGTAGACTCGTCGGTCCTAGACCCGTCGTAGAACCACACCAGTCCCCTTGGCGGAAGTGGCCCAGAGTCCTTGTTTTCCCAGTCCGTCCTCTGGGTTATGAGAACGTCAGGTGTTTGAAACCTGACAGCAGGTGCTATAGCATCCTGCGTCAGTCGGAGGATCGGGCAGTTCTCGGCTGCCCAATCCCAGATTTTGTCATGACCACAAGGCATAGACGTACCGACCCACTGACCAGTCAACCGAAACGCCGTTTCCGCGGCCACTGTTTCGACACGGAGTTATAGAGGAACAATCATCACCAGAGCCTCCAGAGCCCTGGTGTGGAGGTCCTCATAGCACCCGTTATCCCCATGCAGGCAAGTCGTTGAGCCTTGTCCAGCGCCATATGGGAAAAAGCCCTTTGTGTCGCCGGCCACCACACAACGACTGCGTAGGTTATGATTGGGCGGATCATGGCCGTGTAGATACAGTGCAGAACCTGTTGCAGTAGACCCCATGTGTTTGGGAAGGCTCTCCTGCATGCCCATAAGGAAGCAACGGCCTTCTTTACTCGGATTTCCAGGTGCATTTTCCAACTCAGTTTAGCATCGAGGATAACTCCAAGGTACTTCACTGAGCCTTTCATGTGCAGGGAACTTCCAAACAGACGAATGTCCGGAAGGGGGCCCAGTTTCCGTTTCCTCGTGAGAAGAACCACTTCGTTCTTTTCCATATCCACCCTCGACCTGGCACCAGCGAGGAACGATGGCAAGTGCGGTATTCTGCAGCTCGCACAAGGTAGCCGGGTGTCTTCCGAGGGTCACAGATGCCAAGTCGTATGCGTAGGCTTGGGCGTAAGACCCAGCCCCGTTCACCTCGCCAGACTAACTGTCCACCACCAGACTCCACAAGAGCGGAGACAGTTCTCGTCCTTGAGGGCACCCACGGGTGACGTGTGTACATGAGACGCTGCCATCATAGTGCGCTGCTATCAGTCTCTGCGAGAGCATGGTCTTGATCCACCTGACCAAGGTGTGATCGATTCCATGTCTCTCCGCAGAATTAAACATGGTATGACGTGTCCTTGCGACTTTTCGGTGAATTGCTTACTGCGGTAAGCTTCAAGTCCTCGGGCGCCAGATTTTTCTAAAGGTTTACTCCTTTTTGAAGACTTCTGCTAAGGTCTTCACCACAAGGCTTGTCACTATGCTATCTATAGATAGGCTCGTCCCTAGGGTAGCTACAGTGAAGTAAAACCAGGGCCCATTGGGCAGAAAACAGTATCAAAATTGTGGGCTTTAATTACAATTGATACCTGGTTGAAACTTGGCTCGTTTGGAGATGGAGCAGAAATAATTTATTAAAACGGGGAATTTCAAATATTAAAATATATAATAATTATAAAAAAAACACTTTCAGAACAATTAATAAATGCAATTGAAAGGTATTTTACACAAAAAATTCACCCAGACGGAAAATGTAATGAAGCTCAAACGGTATATGAAAACTGTTTCAACATATCTACTTTACGATATGTTCGGTATTTAAATTCTTTTCAACGGTACGAAATCGGTTGATAAATGATTCACAATTATCAATTTGCTGAAAATATAAATCAAACAGTTCCTAACGTAATGAGCGGTGTTCGGTAATCATTAAGATAGCAATATTACTTGAAATGTTTATTTCACACTACGACATATTTAACCGTTCAAATTCGGTCGGATCGGAAAATATTGACTTGCACTAGTTTTCCGATTGTACGATATCAGATTTTACGGTATTTTCGGATAATTACTCTGATTGATTTTATTCCGTCACATAACCCACCCTTGTACTAGCTACTCACGGAGTTCCCGGTAATAGTATGCCAATGTTAGATTACATACACTTTACAGATTCAGAATCTAGACAATTAGGGCTTATACTTCCCGTATGTCACAGTGTGCACAAACCCTAACTATCGTATCTGCAGTTACAACTACACCCACGGCCGGGGACTTCCCATACGGATGAGGGGTAATTACGATTCTCAATCACACAACCACCCTAGCTTATACTTCCGGTATGTCACAGTGTGCACAAATATACCAAAGACGCCCCTGTCGTTCAAACATACACACTCTGTACAGACCATACAATTATTTGAATATTCCAATTCACGTGCGAATTCAAATCGTGCGTGGTCCGACCTATGACGGGATAAACTCAAATATAACAATTTAAATTATTGAAAGCTACGGAACTCAGATATCATACAAACGCTTACCAATCACAATAATAATCATAATCTACGGAAATCAATATATCGTAATGCCCAAAAATATAAACTATTCAGCTATCATTTACCTTATGAAACAATTCACTAAATGGAACACTATTGTTAATTCACAGTTTAAATCTGACTTGAACTCGAATAATAGTTAATTCACTTCGATTGTTATTTTAATCTCACTTCAACGGTACTGATTGATAACCAAAATCACAAAAGAGCAACTGTACTAATTGAAAATCAAAATCACCAAAAAGAGAATGATCTTTTGTCTGTCACGGCTTTTATATGTTTTTCGAGGTTCTGGTCAAGTCTGCTCCACCAATTTCTTATTTTGTGCCAAGGTTTTTACTTATGACCCGAACAATGCTTAAAAGTGACGCTACATTTTAGATCTAAAATTCGCGCAGATGATGCTCCACTAGTTCCTCTCGGCACAATAAACAAATGTTATCGGACTTTTTGGTTGTTCGCCTTTTTTATACAAAAGGTTGTGCATTAACTTGCCAGACCCCTGTTTTTGCAACATATTTTATCGGAATGAAAGCAATTTTTAAACGGGCATGACTCAGATTCATCTGTTTGAATAATTACACTCATTCAAAATTACGGAGATTTAGAAACGTGACAATCACGGAATCCACATTCGGAGTTCACGCATATCTATTGAAATAATGAACTGTTCAAACTGAGATTACATATAATATCCGTATTTACTGCCTGATCTAAAATGAATGATATTTCAGAATTTAAGCTTCGTTACAATGGACTGGAAGAAAGTATTGTCAAACGCCCCTTCGATATCCAGGAAAATGCCTATGGCACACTGTAATGCCAAAATAAGATCAAAACTTATCGAATGCTAGAATGACTCCCGTTCTTTTTGGACTTTCGCGAAAGCGTTTGGTAGAAATTTGACTTATAGTTCATTCCCTCCCCTAACCAAAGATGATGGCATACTGGTTACTACACCACAAGAGAAAAGCCAACCTTTTTGATGGAATGTTAGCAGGCAAATTCCACTTTGGATCCACAAGGGAACAACTCTCCTAATATTGCGGCCACCGATAGCCATATCCATGAAATTGACTTTCGTTAGCGCACAATTAGGCGCATTCTGCTTGATCTCAGTACCTGAAAGTACCTAAAAGCCAGACGGAATTCCACCTGTCGTTCTTAAGGAATGTTCGCCTGAATTAACACCAGTTTTCTGCAGGCAAGCTTGGAGTAGTTCCTCCCAGGTGGAAGACAGCTTAAGTCCAAATAATCCCAAAATAAGGGAAGGAGATCCTTCCTAATGATTATAGACCCATTGCACTATTATCTGTGTTCTCTAAAGATATAAAGAAAAAGAGATCTAAAGAGCTCCAAAATCATGAATGACCGACAGTATGGCTTTGGACAGCAGAAATCAACAGGATTCCTGCTTGCCTACATAGAACATGTATGGCACAAATCTATTGAAAAACATGGAGAATCTCTAGCGCTAGCTTTGGAATCTTCAAAGCATTTGACCGGGTCTTGCACCAAAGCTTTCTCGGAAAAATTCCGTCATATGGTTGTTGCTCCCTATCGAGTTTTCTCTGTTGGCGGTTGACTGAGTATCCTCCAATGCAATGGCTGCTGTTCCACTGGTATCTGTCTTGGCACCAACTTTGTTTCTTCTCCACAACAATCTGCTGTCCCGTTCACAGTTTTGCAGATGGCTCATTTTTTTGTTTTGTCACATTTGCAATGAATTTTTCTTTAGGCAATCAATTGGAGCATCTTTGGAGCAATTGAAAATCGGACTTGAACATTATTTTGCTTATTTTGACTTCCTAGACATGTCCTTGAAATATTTCTATTTCTTCCCGTATATCCACTGAGTTTTACCAGGACTACAATATGTAATTCTGATTTAAGGTTGTACGAATGTGGACATAATTTCGACATGGCCAAGCTATATCCTGAGATTGAGTTTCCGGTTAGCCAACAGACCCCCATGATTTCTCCGTTGATCAAATGGGAACACTCTAGAGATTGGTTCGTCATATCTTTCAAGAGAGGCAAGTTAACTGTCAATAAAACTCGGAAAATCATACAGATAAACGTGGGAGAAGTCGTTAATAGCTATTTAACTGGACATGTCGTAGATGGTGAGTAGAGATTCTGAATAACAGGGCAATATTCAATAATTAGGTTGCCATGTTGGTATGCATCTCCAAAATATCGATTCAGTTGATGAGTGTGAAAATCTTAATCCTTGTCTTCTGGTGTAAGTGAACAAATTTCTTTTCCAGGTAGAAATCTTTTCCCAGCTACTGGATACCTTTTCATATTATGGGACTTCTTAGCGGCCAATGCTAGTATGATAACGGACGTTGATGTTACCTTTGAAGACGTAAAATTCATAAGAGCGACTAATTTACCCAAAGATACTGACCTGGAATTAGGAATGAGTATTAACATCTGTAGTGGACACTTCGAGGTCAGAATGTTTTTTCACTCTGATAATACTGAGATACAAAGATTGATCAATAAACCTTCACAATATCCATGAGATGGCGCTTGTAGAATCAAAACTGAGAAGTACCATCTCTCAATAGACTGCTCTGAAATTTGCGCGATTTCATTTTCACAATAAATTGAACCAAAAAACTTTTGCAATTTCCAGACAACGGATAAGAAAGGGCCGAGCAGTGACTAAATCATTTGAAAGACAAAACACTGAGTTGGATGAGTTTTATGGCATCAAAAAACCAACCAGGCTACATACTTATTTTTATTACGATCACTCTTTATTTCGAAATTAGCCAATGCCTCGTCTGGATTGAGCACCTGTGCATCTGCAGGAACTGCATTTTATGATCTCATGCCGATCTACAGTTCATTTCAACCGAGGCGATAGAATACTCAGTTTGCTAGGATAAAATAAATGAATTTTTCTTGTCATAATTTAGGAGCTTATAATGTGCCTATAATTTTGGCATCCGAAATACTTTCCTCAAACGTGAATTTTGAGGTGGCTCTGCTAGCTTATCTTAAGACAGCAGAGCCTCGTTTTTTTTTGTTTTTAATAGTGCCTAAAAATTTATAGTTGTGTCTGAAAAAAGCATATAATT
Organism: Endomychus coccineus; assembly: GCA_958510875.1. Taxonomy (NCBI): domain Eukaryota; kingdom Metazoa; phylum Arthropoda; class Insecta; order Coleoptera; family Endomychidae; genus Endomychus; species Endomychus coccineus. The sequence continues at coordinate 19,855,728 of OY294070.1, read as the reverse complement.
ATAATGTATTTTTTTTTATTTTTCTGAAATGGCTCAGCCTTGGGGACGTGAATGTGAGTCTCTCTTCAACAAAATTTTAGATAGATCACACATTTGACCTATGCTTAAATCAAAATTATTGTGAGTTTAATAATAAATTTCTTGTACAATTTCCGTTCTCGCTATGGGTAACTCGTTGAGTCTACTATTAACAAATATTTCATGTCTGATTAAGAGAGCAAAATTATGAATTCTATATTACCCGTATGGTAAGATATTTTTTTTCTGAATATTTCCGCCCCGAGCGGCCATTATAGGTTCGAGTCCAAATTTCGACTCGAATATCTCAATTTTCGAAAGTCGAATCGAGTGGCAGTTTGAACCATTCTTAAAAAACGGAGTTATAACACAATTTATTGCCAAAAGTCGTTTATTTATATATGCGATGCATCGAGTTTTCCGAATATTCCAGGTAAAATAATGAAAAATGAAAAATTGAAATATGACTTCGTACTTAAAAAACATATTTCAAATACTTTTTGTTCTCACAAGTTTTGCTATAAAACCATATGGTGGTGGATATTTCGGTCAAATCGGAAAAACAGCCACTTCTTATGGGGAAGTGACACTGACGTTGAAACTTAAGGTTCAGTGGATTTTTCCTCTCATGTGAATCAAGTTTTGGGTCCAAAGGATAAAAGGGGCCCAAGCTATGATACAAAGCAAAGAAATCTGCTCCTCCGAATAAACTCATCGTACCAAGGTTTGTTTATACTTAAATTAAAGCGAAAAATGAACGTATTCGGATGGCCCAAACCGCGACTCGATTCGACTTTCGAGAATCGAGATATTCGAGTTCAAATTTCGACCCTAACGTATAATGGCTGCTCGGAGTGAAAATATCGGAAAAAAATGTCCTACACAATAAAGGTATTATAGAATGTTCCTAAAGAGGATGAGCTCAATTAGAATTTGTTCAGACTGACCTGAGAGACTGCAGAAGGTTCTGAAGTTAAAAGGGCAATTTGCGCGCCACCTATTGAACATATCAAATTGAAGAAATTAGGGTATAATCTAGTTCTTGACATGCTGTAGGAGTAATTTCCACTCTTGATTTTCCCCAAAAAAAATCAAGAATTTTTTTTAGTTTTTCTTATACCACGTTACTGGGGAAGGGTGGTTTTTGTTTTACAAACAATTCCGCACTCTGTAGTTGTCTATCACCATCAAAAAATTGAAGTCTATTTCTTCAAAAACGATGATTTTGGACCCCTTATTTCGTTTTTGTTTACACAAAACGTAGAGTTATGGCATGAAGCACATGGTTCGCCCCAAAAACAAATGTTACCTTCGCTCCCAGACGGTCGATTTGCATAATAATCGCCACCTTAAAAAAATTACATATGGAATTTCGAAAACAGTGCAACGACTATATTTGCATGTAATGCGGCCATATGAAATTCTACCTGCCCTGTAGGTATATTCGACATGGGAGGAAGTATGATTGAGGATTGAGATCAATAATGATGGTTATTTCTAGATATTACACGGTGATTCTCTAGTGGTAACTGGAATAATCAAGAAAGGTTCGTCTGAGACTACGTTACCCGTATTGCCGCTCAATAAAAGAGACATGATGATGTCAACTAAAGATATTTACAAAGAATTGAGATTGAGAGGCTATAACTATAAGTAAGTATTCCAACAGCTTTTTATTAGATTTCATTTATATCACTTATAATATTTTTTATTCGCAGGAATGATTTTCGTCAGCTTAAAGAATGCAACCTGGAAGGTTCTTATGGCCTAGTCCCTTGGAACCACAATTGGGTAACCTTCATTGACCATATGCTCCAACTGAAGATTCTCCAAGTCAATACAAGAGCGCTTTATGTTCCAGTGAGCATTAAAAAAATCAGCATTAGTGCAAACAAACATGTGAATCTAGCCATCGACACGCCTGATATGCCAGTATACTGTTATAAGGATCTTGATATCATCAAGTGAGTATTTTTGATTTTGGAAATTGGCAACGATATGACAACACAATGAATGGATAATATCCACAACTAGTGCTGATTCCAAATGATTTTATTTTGACGTTAATGTTTTTGTACTGCATTAACGATCATTAATAAACTATGAAACAAGTGTTTTTTTTTTATGTGAAAACTTCTTTAGGCGCGTTGAGCTATTTCAGACGGGGGTAGAACCAAGAGTCCATCACGTTCCGTCACGCTGTAGCTATATATATTAGGTATTATGTATACTGCTGCGTGAGAAACTACTCGGGTCAGGCGTCAGTTAGTCTCTCTATACTCTCACACACGTGTGCATATCTGAGTCGGATACTCGACGTCATCCATTTACTCAATCCTCGGTCCTCGTGCAGACGAAAGTTATATTTTCATTGAATTTATCAATTGTACATTGTGTACTTATTATCGTATCTACGTGCAAGGTTTTAAATATTGTGAATATAATTCTTGTCATAAGAATATAACATTAGTGATGTGTATATTTCACAACTGTCAACATTTCAATCAACAACTATATACATTTTTAAGCTATTGCATATAGCTTTTATCGCGGGCTTTTAATCAAGAACAAAAAACAAAAGATTCAGATTTCCGTAACGGAAATCTAAAAAAACAAAAAACAAATACTGTAACGAAATATCCTGACACCCACGATTCCGCCTACCATGTAGCTCGGCCGAGATTAAAATTGTCGAAATGTTTCGAAATGTTAACTTTGAACCTTTTAAAAGGTCGTGATAGCCCCAAACTGGGTCGAAAACTGTTTTGAATTGGTTAATTTTCGATAAATCGAATGACGTTCACGTGAGAAGCGCGTAGCTCGCGAGTTAGAAAAAGTGCAAATTTACGGCACATAGAACGTCTTAACGAAGGCTTTTTGCTCCATGTCGTTAGTTTATGAACGGGGCCAACTAAATAGCATAGTCTCGGGCCCCAAAATGTCGATTAAATAGGAAAATTTAACTAAAACAGTTTAAGGTATCCTCAGCTGTCACCTACTAGCAACTGACGTGCCACGTACGAAAGGGAATTTTCTAGCTTCTTAAATATACTGAAAGCGGGTAAAAGCTAGCGGCCCATAGCCCAAAATACAACTGGCACCGGCCGCACGGAGTTCGAAACGACCCCAAATTAACAAAATAGAGGTAAAATGTATAAACTCTAACTCACGTGCAGCGAGCTCCTGGAGGCATATGTCAAAGTGTTTGCGTTCGTAGCTAATTACATAAGACGTCTGGCGTTCATGCAATTGGGTTTTTATACAATTCGAACCTTCTAATTTCGATAGGGTGAAAATCCCGGAGCCGGCAGCGTTATCGAGATCTGAACGTTAAAACTTTGGTATAAAATTGTGTTTGCAAGTAACTGTCACCATAGATAACTTACTACCGGTATTAGAGTTATCTATTCTTGTCACAGAATACTCTTCATAGAGATCAAGATGATACTCTTACGTGACGCCTTTTATGTTTCCCCTACGTGGCGTCTTTTGGTACTACACTATATGTTCAACAGTCGATAGAAAATTTGATTTTGAGGAAAAAAGTTCCTATTAACATATATGCAGACGCTTAGTTTTTTGCAAATATCTCCGGAACTGTTTATCGTACAGAAAACATATTCTGCGAACATTTTCTACTCATAGCAAGCTATGTTCTATGCGATCAGAAAATTTTTTTTCTCATAATTCGTGAAGATTTTGAAGGGGTAGTGGATGTTTTTCTGCCCAACTTTTTCCAGTGCCGTAGTGCTATGCAATAGCTTTACCGCGACAGTCCCCGAGTGCCACACGTTTCATTTTTTTATAGTTAATAATAAAAAACGTATAATGGGCGGTACAATCATTGTAAAGGGTATGAATGTAACCTGATAGTCATTATAATAAATACACCTTATTTTATTTTCAAAATATATTATTTATTGATATTTACATCGATGTAAATGAAAGTAATATTAAACAGCATTGGTTCGAATTGAAGATGTCTACGGATGAGTAAAAGAAAACATCTTCAATTGGGACCAATGAACAAATAATCCAAAAAGAAACGCAAAATGTAAACATATAAACATTTCCGTCAAATGTCAGTATGATCGTAAATTACACCACAAATAATTATTTGAAATAAAATTTTGTACTTTCGTATTAGTAGCATTAAGAAAAAACATCGAAACGATACTCACTATTATATTTGATGCTGGGATCCAACATTCGAACAATGAAAATAATAAACTAAATATAACACAACGCCATCAATGTGTAGTACACATGCAAAAGTTCTCTTATACACATTACTAATGTTATATTCTTATGACAAGAATTATATTCACAATATTCAAAACCTTGCACGTAGATACGATACTAAGTACACAATGTACAATTATTCAATTCAATAAAAATATAACTTTCGTCTGCACGAGGACCGATTCATACTCTTTACAGGGATTGTACCGCCCATCATACGTTTTTCATCATTAAATATAAAAATTAATGTAATTGAAATGCCGAAAGTTGTGAAAACTAAAGAAAAACTGATTATATTAATTTTCATCTAAAAATAATAACATTGTGATTCCGGATGCTACAACGAGTACACAACTCCATACTAAACTTCGTAGACAATAGTATCTGTGGCATCTTTGGTTGTTATAATGCTGAGCAACAACATTTTGTCAGGCAGAATTTGCATAAAATGAGAACCGATGATACGGCTGAATTACCATACGAGTTAATTTTAGTTCTCAACCGACCGTACATGATAACTAATAACATAGATGTTGGGGATGGATTGTCCAATGGCACTGTCGGAAAATTGTGTAATGTAAAAAGAGATGATACTGGTGAAATCATACGAATTTGGATGAAATTCCCAAAATAAATTGGCTACTTCATAGTCAGTTTCCACTTCTGTCAACAGTGCTCGGTGACTGGTCGTATTTAAAAAAAAATAATTAGAGTACACGAGAGGAAATTTATAACGTTCGAAGAACATCGTGTGAGCTAGTGGTGGAATATTGGGAGAGGAAATAGGTATTCGAATTTCTCTTGAAGGTTGGAGGTTATAGGCATAGGGAAAGACCTCACTCGGTAAGGAGTTCCACAACATTGCTGTTCGATAAAATTATGAATTCTGGTAGCTCTTGGCACGTAATAGAAAACCAAGTTTTTGTGAAGCAATCGACCTCACATGATCGTCCTATGAGAGGGTGCTGTTGGTGGTGATCCCGAGCATGAATATGGAAAACTTCATAGGAATATTTGTACCTGACATCATCATATTAGGGATTGTGGGATCCGCCTCCCTGGAGAAGACGCAAGTTTCAGATTTGGTTGCATCAAACTCTACTAAATTATCAGATCTCCACTTCAAAATATTTGCAAGATCTCCATTAATTGTGTCAGCCTGTCTCTGTCTCGCTACTCTTGCTTCATCGGATGATATAGGGGATGAGAAAGCTGTATGAAGTGTACCATCATCTGCAAAGCTGTGAGGGACAGTTAGTCACTTCCAGTGGGTCGTTTATAGGGAGCAGAAACAAAGTTGGTGCCAAGACAGTTCCTTGTGGAATACCAGCATTGATATCGATTGTATCGGAGAATACTGCTGTCAACCACCACATGGAGTGATATATCTGACAGAAAACTCAATAGTAAGCTAGAAAGTTGAGGCGGCAAACCATATGACGGAAGTTTCCCAAGAAAGCTTTGGTGCCAGAATCGGTCAAATGCTTTGCAGCTCCATGTTTTTGAATAGATTTTTGCGATACATGTGTTACGTAAGCAAGCAGGCCGCCTGTTGATCTCTGTTGACGAAAGCCATATTGGCGGTCATTCACGATTTTGGAGCTCTCTAGATATTGGATGAGCTCGATGTTGATTGCCTTCTCCATCACCTTAGAGATCACGGATAATAGTGTAATGGGTCTGTTATTAGGAATTGTTTGGACTCTAGCTGTCTTCCAGCTGAAAGGAAACACGCCAAGTTTGTATGAAAGCGTAAACAACCTGCACAAAATTGGTATTAATCCAGGCGCACATTTCTTGACAACGACAGGTGAAATCTCATCTGGCCCCATCGACTTTTTGGTATTGATATCAAATTAAATGATTTTTAAGACATAGGGCTATCGATGTCAGCAATATTAGGGTTGTAGTGGCCATCGTCAAAGATAATAATGTAAACAGGGGTTACCCTTAGCTGGAGATAAATCTGAATTTAATAAATTGATTTTTCATTTATACATTCTCACCCCTTCCAAATTGCCTAGATATTCATCTGTACTGTGTTTGAGAAGTGATAAACTCTCTTGAAAAATGGTGTGACCTGTAGTTTCGTGATTACAAGTGAATATTTTGATTTACGTGGATTTTTGAACACGCTTAATATCCAATTTAATTCACTGGAATTCACTGTCGAAATAGAAACAGATAATCAGCTTTATTTTCTCGATATTAACATTATAAGAGATGGTAATCACTCGGATTTCGAAATATACAGAAAACCCACTAAAACGAATAGGTATACCCCGGCAGATTTAGCTACACTTCAAATATAAGACCATAAAATAATACTCAGCGACCATAGTAACACCGCATAAGAATATGAAGAAAATACGACGCAATTTTCCATAAATTTCCTAGAATTTTCCTTCTTTTAGTGAAATTTGTACCGAAACACACCACGGCATCTTATTACTTTAATACCACTTAAGTTCTAGAAAAAATTCAGTTTGTTGCTAAGATTTGGTAACATTTTCCGGGTTTTTCATCAAATGGGACGGATTTTCCATTTTCCTACTCCAGATTCGGGTTCAGAGGACCTGAAAACCTCCCGATACCAAATTTTAGAAACATTGGGTCAAAAGATCCTGAAATATTTTACTTGTTATATACATTGTCAAATGAAAATGGTTTTCTCTTGTTTATTACTAAGAAAAGTCATGAGTGCGTTCATTCACCAGTCTATAAATGATCTAGAAGCCAGACTCAACACAACGCAAAAATTATTTGTCAATTCGGTTTTGTATCTCAAATTTTAGAAGTTACCACGTTTTTTTTACATTTTTAACTTGTCTATGAAACTTCAATCTAATTCCAGATGCGGTGGCATAGAAATACATGGAATGAGAGGTGACAGCATAGCGAAAAAAAAATCGATGACTGATCCAGTTTTGGAGGAATATAAGTTCGTGCCGAACGTATGTTGCTTAAGTCTGCAAGAATCTATCAAAGTAAACTTACAGTTGATGATGGAGAATAATAACAATTTGAAACCTAAAGTGATCGTATATATTGACGAAGAAGATTTAGAAGAACACCAATCTACAGTGGCTTCTCTCATTCAAAACAATTTAAGTGGAATGCTTCTTGTACAATCTGATGTCAGTGTTTTGTGCAACAAACCTCTTGAAATAGGGGGTGTTAAGGTATCCACCAAACCGTTGAGCAATGAGAAAGATTGCCTACTGGGCGTTGGAACCAACATTCTAGCAAAAAGCGAGGTAAATATAAATATTTCCTTGTGAAACGAAGCCAATAGATCAACTGATACATCATTCTTTTATTACAGATTCGGGAGCAGATCTTCAAAGTGTTGAAGCCTTCTGGCTATGTACTGTCGCGCGAAAATTTAGATTTCTCAATGGACACCGTAAGTGATAAAATCAGTATTATAACAGTGCATATAATAGGCGATCATAAGATGATACTGTTTACCGAAAAAGCGCCAAAACTCGATTATCAAATTGTCAAAATCGACAACTCGAATTTCGATTTCCTGTTCGAACTGCAGCAATCGCTGAAAACTGATAGTAACATACTCATCTATGCAGAAAACGAACCACAAAGCGGTATTTTAGGATTCATGAACTGTTTGAAGAAGGAACCAGGACGTGATAATATCAAGTGCATCTTCACTTTTGACTCTGCACCTGAACTTGATCTCAATGAATCGTTCTATTCAACACAGATTGATAAGAATTTGACGATTAATATTTATAAGAATGGCCAATGGGGTACGTACCGGCATATTAATTTAGGAGAAAGTCAACTACTAGAGAGTAGCCACTGTTACGCCCATCCAACTACTCGAGGCGACTTATCAAGTTGCAAATGGATCGAAGGACCAATTTCTATCAATCGCTTAGAATCTGGAGAAACAGTAGTGCAGGTTAGTGAACATATCATTTTATGAGTTTATCGATGTTTAAATCATAATTCATTTGGCTACTATGTGCAGACTTTTACTCTTATGATTCAATTGAAGAAGAATCAGTAGTTCTGAATCTCGAATAATTTTTGGTTGCATTTAAGTTTTTTGAATTATGAAGCTTGTAATGGTCTCCTTATCAAAAGTTACTTATTTTTTGATCATTTCTTTTTAGATAGCTTACTCGGCGGTGAATTTCAAAGACGTGATGGTTGCAACTGGACGATTGAGTGTTGATAATCTTTCAAGGTTGCAACAAGAGTGCGTGGTAGGTCTGGAGTATTCCGGGCGTGATTTGAAGTAAGTTAAATAAGGTTGAACTGATTTTCATACATTCGTAAGGTAATTTACTTGCACTAATAAGTACGAAATAATCATCCTTATCCACCATTTTTTTTATACTGTGACTACACGAGAGAGGAAATTGGCATTCGAATATTTCCCATAGTTTTGGAGGTTATGGGCGTAGGAAAAGATCCCACTAGGTGAAGAGTTCAACAAGTTCGCTGTACAATAGGAAAATGAAGTCTGGTAGGAAGAAGCTCGGCAGGTTTCGAGCTTGACAATGAAGGGGAGACTAGTTCGAGTTTGTCTGATCTGCCCATCTATAATCTCTCGTGGTGAAACAACAGACGAGATTGCTGATGAATAGCGACCATGGAAATATCTATAGAAAAGGGAGAGATCTCCCACATTTCTACGATGCCCTAGAGAGGTCCATGAACTCGTAAGCATCAATCAGATAAATTGCTCTCTTCTCGATAGAATCCAAAAGCTTCAACGTATGTTTGGGAAATGAACACCAAACATGTGAGCAGTACTACAGGACAGGTTAAATCTGTGCTTTGTAGATCATGAGAGGGTGCTCTTGGTGGTGATCCAGAGCATGTACATGGAAGACTTCATATGCATGGTTGTACCTGACATCATCATATTAGGGATTGAGAGATCCGCCTTCCTGGAGAAGACGCAAGCTTGAGTTTTGGTTGCATTAAACTCTATTAGGGTACTAGATCCCCATTTCAAAATCTTTGCCAGATCTCCATCAATCGGGTCAACTTGTCTCTGTGCCGCTCCTCTAGTTTTATTGGATGGTATAGAGGCTGTAGATGAGACACCGGTATGGAGTCTACCATCATCTATGTAGATGTGGACATGGTAGGTGGTCACTGCCAACAGATGGTTTATATGGAGCAGAAACAAAGTTGGTGCCAAGACATATTTCTGTGGAACAGCAGCGTTGATAACCATTGTATCGGAGAATATTCCGTCAACAACCACATGGAGTGATCTATCTGAGAGAAAACTCGATAGTAAGCGACGAAGTTGAGGCAATACTTCAGCCGTCTGGCCTCATAGACTTTTAGGTATTGCCTAATTGTGAGCTGAAGAAAGACAATTTCAGGCAAATTGATGGCAGCAATATTAGAAGGGTCCTTCCCTAGTGGAATTTTTTGCAAACATTGCAGCAAAGAGGTTAGGTTTTTCTCATGGTGTAGTAGCCAGTGTGACATCATCTTTTGTTAGGGGAGGGAATGAACTGAAATTGAATTTCTACCAAGCTCTGATTCTATTTTAGCAATACATGCCTATTTCGAAGCGTTTATTGTTCCTGTGAACTCCGCACTTATCACGAAGTGGAGTTTTAAGATTAATAACTTATTTAAGGAAATAAAGACGAACTTTTTATTTACTTGACTTTATTTCCTTTTTCTTTCAACTGTCAAACTTGACATGAAAACATTATCTTTTTTATTTGAATACAAAGTGCACTAAACTAATCTTCACATTCTCCAACCTCCAGCCGAAGTGGGGAGTTCGCTGGTCGAATCAAAGTAGAGCTCGATGTTTTCAACTCGACGCTCCGAATTTGTCCATGTCTGCTTGGGAAAGTTTTGGTTATTCTGCCCATTTTCCATCTGCTCCGTATGTTAGGATCAGGTATAGCGGCAACGTCACCAACACTCGGAGTTAGACATTTGTCTCGTCTTTTTTTCTTCTTCATGAAATGATCCTTCTGTACTTTCTTCCACCATATAATTTCCACTTCAAATATCTCTTCCACTATTAGCTCTCGTATCAACTTAGGTACATTTCTTTTTAGATTTGATACAAATCCCAACATCCATGCTGTACTTCTCATCAGTTTGAGCCATTTAGAGAATCTCTGGACATCTGGCAAAAAATCCTTATTTTCTTCGATCAGATTAACTTGTTCTCTCTCCAACTCACCAATATTTTCCTCTTCTTTATCTTCTATAGGCCAAAATTCTTCCGACTGCTTCAAAAATTCGGGACCTTGTATCCAAAAAGAATCACTGAGAAAATCAAGTTCATTTTTCTGTTTTGTAGCTAAGTCAGCAACATTCAAATGTGAAGGTACCCATTTCCACTTTGATAATTCTGTTATCTCCAGAATTCCTTCAACTCTATGGACCTCAAATATTTTAAGTCTACATGAATTTGATCTCAGCCAACTCAAAACAACTTTTGAGTCAGTCCACCAGAAAACATCAGATGTATTGTAATTTGTCTCGTTTCTAATGAAATTTGATAACATGGCTGCCATAACAGCACCTTGCAGTTCCATCCGGAGCACAGTCAATTTCTTGTTCATTGAGCCAATTTTACATTTGGATGAAATAAGCAATGTTTTTATTTCGTTGCTCTCTGATTGCAAACGATAATAGGCCACTGCAGAATTGAATTTTCCGGGTTTATTTGCGTTTCTCACTCCGATGTGTGGCAAATACCATACTCGCCCATTATCATTAGCATTTTCAGTTGATATTCTTTCTACGTAGTTCTTTGCAAGGTAATCATCTATTTTCTTACAGTATTCTTTCGCGAATTCTTCATCATTATCCATCTTCTTCTCCATACATCTTAATCTATTGAAAGCTGCTATTTTACTTTCTGGTAAAACAAATTCTTCTTTCTTCCACGGAAGTCCTATCTCGAAACGATCTTCTGTTTGTCTTATGGTATTTTCGAATATTCTTAAGGCTCTCTGATCTTCTTTAGAATATGCTAATTTAGATGCCTTGTACCCATTTTCAATTTTGAAATTGTCCTTAATGATTTCTCTCAGATAATCCTCATCATGTCTGCATAGATTAACGTAAAATTCCATATCCTTTTTCAAATATGGACCATGTACTATCCATCCAAAACGTGTCAAACTAAATGCAGGTTGGTCATGGACGGGGTGAATCACTTTTTGTGGATAGAGAAGAAAAGCGTTATCCTGTCCAAGTAGAATTTCCGGCTTGGCACTTTTCACCATTTCTAGAGTGCTTCTGTCCAGATAGTGATATTTTTCACATAAATAATCAACATCAAGACTTTGAGTTGGAAGAGCTGGATTCTTGATAGTTCTGACATTTCTAATATGGTGAATTTTTTCATCATTCCCTGCTTGAGATATATTGAGGTTAACAAGTTTGGAACTCCTTTCCACGTGGGAAATTTCATTTGCCCATTGTAAACATATTGGCATTGTTTGACCTGCTAATTCCATCCGTTCTGAAATTTCGGAATCTATCAGAGTGAATGTAGATCCCTCATCCAATAAAGCAAATACTTCTTCCAACCATTTATACCATAAACTCGTACTTTTGCGATTTTCAGTAATGATGATGCTTTATTACCAATGAAACAGGATATTTGATTCTCTATTTCACCTTCCTCGGTTATATCTTTTCTTTCCTGTCTCCTTTCTTGATGAAGAAGTCGATTATGTTTTCCACGGCATATTCCAATATTGCAAAAAATTTTACAATAACATTCTTCACCGCTGTGTCCAACTCTCAGACATTTATAACACATTTTATTTTCTTCAACAAAACGTCTTCTTTCGGGAACGTTCATGTTCAAAAATTTCTTGCATCCCGAAACCTTATGATCTTTTTCAGCACATAAAATACATGTGTCAACACGGGCGCAAGAATTGACAATGTTTATAAGTTCCGTTCTTTCTGTGTATGGAACATTTCTCCTTTGATTTGTATGTAGCATAGGAACATTCACTGACATCAAAATGTTCTAGGTTGACTGAAAAATCACTTTTTAGTATTCTAGTTTTCACTTCAGCCCACATTCTCTTAGTATGTCTGGGAAGTTTTTCTTCTAATTTGTTCAAGAGTTCTGGATTATCCAAATACCTCTGACAGTTCATATTCTTCATCGAAGCAACCAATCAGAGACTATAATGGAAAATTGAGTGAAACTTTCCATGGAATCATCTATCAAATACGGATATTCCTTTGCTTTTTCTATTTGATTCATAATGAGCCAGTATTCTCTTCCGAAATACATTTTCAACGTGTCAATAATTGTTGGAACATATTTCGGGCTACAAAACAAATCCTTAACCACGTCTCTAGCTCTTCCTCTCAAACACGTTTGGAGACGTGACAAGTTCTCAGAATTAGTGGTAAATTTTTCTGCAGTGGTGCGTTCATATTCATTCAACCGAACAGAAAAATCATAAACATTACCATAGAAGTCTTGTAACTTTGAAGACTTTTGTTTCATTACAATTTTTTCCAGATTCAAATTCAAATTGTTCATGCAGTCAACTAAAACTTCAGGAAAGCTAGTTTCTATACAACTATTATGGCCGATTATCTGTCTTTCACTTATATTTTCACAAATCTCACTCATATCCTTAGGAGTATCTGGAAACCCATCATTTGTATCAGCGCGATGTACCCAATTATTTATTTGAATATATTTTCTTTCATCACTGAGATGATAATTTTCACTTGCACTTTCATCATCCTGCTCTTTTGAATTGATACTGATCGATTCATTAATTGACTGTTCCTCTAATTGTAATTCTTCCATCTGTAACTGAAGCTTTCGTAGCTCAACTTTCCTTTTTTTCGCTACAATTTCTTTCTTTTTAATTGATCTGTTCGCCGTAGTACTCGATTTTAGGGACTGTCGTTTAGACATCATTTCTGCTTTTTCTGTATTCTGAATCGGTCTAACTTCTACATCAACTATTTCTGGTTGTTTTCCAACAGATTGAACTTCCTTTTCTGCCCCAAATCTAAGTCTCGCAGGAGGTACACTAATATTGTTCCTTGAACTCCTGCGAGGAATTTTATCTTCCCACATATCTTTGGCGCTTTATTCAAATCCTCGAAGGACCAATTGTAAACTCCACACACTTATCACGAAGTGGAGTTTCAAGATTAATAGCTTATTTAAGGAAATAAAGACGAACTTTTTATTTACTTGACTTTATTTCCTTTTTCTTTCAACTGTCAAACTTGACATAAAAACATTATCTTTTTTATTTAAATACAAAGTGAACTAAACTAATCTTCACAGTTCCATTGCACATGTTTGTATCTCCAACTTATGTCGTTCTGATCTCCAGATATGGGTTGCCGTGCCAACGATAATATGCTGTTTGGTTTGAAGCGACGGCGCTAGAACAGATTTTATTGAACCATCGTTTAGCAGATGATAGTGGTTTGTTGATTCCATTCCTAGATGGATAATATCCGAGATCTCTGTGGCACATTGCGTTTGGTCATCAGATTTAAAACATACGCTTCTCCAAGGAAGTCGTCCGAATTGTAATGCCAAATTTTGCGTGGAGGTGTTGGATTGGATCGTGGAGTGATATGAGGACAGGTCGTAGTGATGAGTTCATGGTCAGTGTTTCCCAATTGTGCACGGACCTTTACTTCATAGGGATCCGGATTGTTAGTGAGGAAAAGTCAAGCGTATTGGCATATTGATTGTTGTTATCGGGGATCCGTGTTGGTTCATTAATTAACTGCTCGAGATCATAGGTAATGACGAAGGCCTCAGCCTATCGCCTTTCATCACCCGTCTTGTTTGAGAAGTTGAGCCAAGCGGAGTTTGTTGAAATCCTCCATTGAATCAATTTCAGGTGCTGGATAGTGCTGCTGAATGAGGTTAAGTTTCAGAGAAAGGAATTCAAAGATTTCAGCATGAGTTGATTCATTTGGTGATAAATAAAGACAACAGAGAAAAGTTGCTTCGTGATTATCAAGTTTGAACCACATTATGTCGAATTCTTGTTGTTTAAGCTTAACGTATTCATATTTTTATACATAAGTATTGACAATAATCATGACAAGTCATTTAAAGTAACATTTTCTGTATATTAGCTATTATAGCCTCTGTGAATGTATTAACGCCACATCTGGAAACAATCACCGACGAAGTGCTATTGATGATTTGACATGGCTTAATTCATATGGGTCGAATGAGTCCTTCTGAGAATGGTAGTGTAGCCTGAGATTCTGGTCAACACATATGTAGCCAACGATAGCAGGTACTACCCTTCTTTACAGACCCTTTTAGTCTTAAACTTGCGTGAACTAAACGACTTTGAGAATACAAGCATTCACACAAAACTTTCATGGAGCAACATCATTATATTACAAACATTCACACAAAGTTCATTCAACGAGCAACATCATAACATTGCTACAACAATCACATCAACATCACTTCAGCAAGCAACATTAATACTTGCAATAACATTAACATATCTTCAATCTTATAATCAAACGTTAACCTAGAGACTTACAACTTTAGGTAAACTAGCCTTCATAAAATAAGGCGACTCAGTTGGTTTAGTGTAGTTTGTACATAACTGTATATAGGTGTGAATAAATAACTTAAAATCATCAAGTGCTATTTCTTCAACCAACTACTATCATACTGAGTCATACAAGAAGTGTAAACAACAGCAGCATACAGCACACTTGTGGTTCTAGATTCTCCTTCCGGTAGCATGAGAGATTATTTCTAGAATAGAGACAGATACCTCCTATAAATCAGAAACGAGTGTGGAGCTCGTAGCAAGGGCAGAGCAGCATATAGGTCGTGTTGGTGGATGGGTTGACCTGCGCTTCAGTTAAGTATGTATGGTTTGTCTGTCTGCAGGTGGTAATGAACGTAGTTCATGTTCTTGCTAAGATCCTAGAGGTCTATCTACCCCGTCGAGCACCCCTCGCTCGGAAATTCTTCCGGAGTATTTTACTCTAGGAGGCTTCGTCATTAGTATTTTCATAATGAACCTGGAATAGATAAAATGTCGGTTTGGGTAGAGAGAAAATGGGTATGAGGGTGAGACCGTAGGTACCGACGAAACACTGAAACATAGGGTTGCCTACTTCACAGCATCTTTGTCGAGGAGGTGGTGTTTCACAGGGCGATGACGAAAACATCTATCACTTATGGTTATCCTTTTAGTCACCTTTTACGACAGGCAGGATTTACCATGGGGAAATTCTTAGTTCGTCTCCATACGGAAAATTCTAATAAAGTACTAATAAAGTACTAAGGACTTTTAAGCTACCAAGTAGCCATTATCAGAGTAAACTAAATTGGAAAACAAAATATACATGTTTGAATACTATTCGGAGTTACTAATGCAAACAATGGGTTACTCTAAGCAGGAGATGAATCCGAATTTAATAAATTGCGTTATCGTTTATACATTTCCATACCTTCTAAGCTACCTGGATATTTGTCCGTATTGTGTTTTAAAAGTGATAAACTTTCTTGAGAAATGGTGTGATCTATATTCAAAATATATTCTATTAATGCTGATGTTCCATCATTATTCTTCTACCTCTATATGCAGAATGTTCTTCATAACTAGTTGAAATTAGAGATGCCACGAATATTCGGCTACCATTCGGTATTCGGCCTATTCGGCCACTTTTTCATTATTCGGTATTCAATACCGAATACCAAATTATGGGAAGAAACTCATAATAAATATTAGTCAGAACAATTTTTATTTTAATAAAAAATTAGCTTATTTAACACCTGAAATCTATCAGTGGTAAGTTATGATGAATGAAAACAAATTTTTCAGCATTTGTTGATAGCAAACGATTGCACTTTTCCTCATGAATTATTCCTGCTTCCGAAAATAACCGCTCACTATATACACTGCTACCGGGAGATGATGAATAAATCTTAGCAAATTCTACCAGGCTTGGATACTTTTTTGCGTTTGTTGACCACCACTTGTAAGGGTCTGCTGTCCGATCTAGGTGAACTAGGCAAACAGTTAAGTAATTTAATTTGATGTAACAATCAACAAATAATGCGCGTTGTGACACGGCCTACTAGCAAGTGAAACAAATACGCCCATGGCGTAGTTACCGGAAGCAGTTTAATGATGCAGGTCGGAACCTGTCGCCAGCGAAATATACTAAGCGTCGCCGAATACTCGGCCGACGAATATTCGGCGCTTCGGCCGAGATCCTTGCCGAAGATTCGGTATTCGGCAAAATCACTATTCGTGGCACCTCTAGTTGAAATGTTCCTTCTAGTTTAACTCACATAGCATGTTGAACATGACTCACAGTTTTGCAAATTCCAGATTCATCGAGATCAGGAACATTACCGAAGGTATCACCTAAACGGGTTTTCAGCTTGTTCTTGCATCTATAAAGAGGTTTTAGCAAAGTTAGAAGTCAAATTATGAAATTTATCGATTATAGAAGGCTGATTGGTGAAACTTTCGAATTTCTGAATCATTTTGAATTAATGGCTCTAGTTTGGTCTGTTGATTGCTTTTCGTTTTTGGTTAGAAATTGACTTATTTATCAAAGATTTTCAACTTTTTTCTGGCTGAAAGTAACGTTTAATCTATGAACAAGACTACTGAATTTTTATAACTAATTGCTGTACATGAATCCACTAGAACATCTACTCGTTTTGAGTAGGTTTTTTGTATATGTCGAATTCCAAATGGTGGATAAGGGTGATTATTTCTTACTTACCTTTCCGCATATACAATCAAATCAATTTCTGCAATTATAATTGACACTATTTTCAGAGGTAACAGAGTAGCTGGTATGGTGAATTCAGGTGCACTGTCCACTTTAGTGTTACCAGATAAAAGCTTCATATGGAAGGTACCTGATGATTGGAGTTTGGAAGATGCCGCCACCATTTCCATTGTGTACTTCACTGTTATTCAAGCTCTCATAATTGTAAGAACACCAATGATTCAAATGGTTCCTAGTAGCAAAATTTTCTTTCTTCACGTAAACTGGTAGAACTATATAATATTTTGCAAGTTGGTCTTCATTGCATTGATAAGTAGATCATGTATTTTGTACATATATGATACTATTTATTCATTAATACGGTAATTCTAGCTATATCGTACTTAATTATAGCTTGACTTTGAATGTTTTGCGCGAATCAAATTCTTCATCTAGCGGCAGGGGAGACATGAAGCATTGCCACAGCATTTCAATTGAACCCACAGATAGAAAAATAGCTATTGATAGAATAAAACTCTTCACTCTGGATTTTTATCACTTATATTAGAGAAGATTATTGTGACTATTATACCGGGATATCAAAAATTATCTTGGTCAAGGGTGGTTGTGGAATATAAAAAGTGTGTCTACGTTTGAAATAATGATGTCACTGTCACACTGACATCATCAATAACCTACAAATTTCATACCTATTTATTTCAGTTGTAAAACAATAATGAACTACAAATTAAAAATTATCTTGGTCAAGGGTGGTTGTGGAATGTAAAACGAAATGTTAACTTTGAACCTTTTGCAAGGTCGCAATAGCCTCAAACGGGGTCGAAAACTGTTTTAAATTGGTTAATTTTCGATAAATCGAATCACGTTCACGAGAGGAGCGCGTAGCTCGCGAGTTAGAAAAGTGTAAATCTTCGGTACATAGAACGTCTTTACGAGAACTTTTCTCATGCGGTTTTTGCTCCATGTCGTTAGTATATGAACGGGGCCAACTAAATAGCATAGTCTCGGCCCCCAAAATGTCGATTAAATAGGAAAATTCAATCAAATTAGAAACAGGTACTCTCAAGTTTCAGCTACGCGCGTCTAACTTGCGACGTACCAAAGGAAATTTTCTAGCAACTAGAATATACCTAAAAGCGGTTAAAAGCTAGCTGCCAGCCGCACGGGGCATAAAACGGCCCCGAATTAACAAGATCGAGGTAAAAAGTATAAACTCTAACTGACGCGTAGCGAGCTCCCCGAGGCATAGGTCAAAATGATTACGTTCGTAGCTAATCACATAGGACGTCTGGCGTTCATGCAATTGTGTTTTTATATAATTCGAACCTTCTAATTTCGATAGGCCACGGGAAAATCCCGGAGTCTAAAGCGCTAGAGACTTCTGAGCGTTATAACATTCGTATAAAATTGCAAAATTTCTCACTTTTAGAAACTTCAAATTAATTAATTTGTCACAAGTTTTGATAACGTTAAGTAAGACACACGTTTTAGATTCCACAACCACCCTTGACCAAGATAATTTTTGATATCCCGGTATACAGGGTATTCCACGAGAGCCGTTCGTTAGAAGTTTTCGTGGTTAGAAAAAAGTTAGAATTCTGAAATTCTGGGTTTCAGGGTTCTCCAAGATTATCTTTCTTTTCAAAATATTTTCAAGATCATGCTACTTCCGGTTACACAAGAAGTCGCCGCTAACTTCTTTATTTTGAATAGAACACTCGGTATATTATTTCATTTTTAGATTCCTGAGAAAATTTCATAGTGGATTCCATCAGGTTTCCCTATACCTATTTTCAATTTTTTCCTAGATATCTTGATTTTTTGGAAAATTTTGACAGATGTAGCGCTGTTTTGAGCATTGCGCCCTTTAACCAATTTGGATTGTTGGAAAGCGCTTCTGAGGAGACGGAATGATTCTTTCGAATGCCATATTGACAACTGATTTATCGCATACAGGGTATCCAAAATTTAATAACCAATTACATCATTTTAAAAGTTGAAAAAGTTCGTTTTTTCGAATAGGACACCCTGTATTTTATTGGATGATCGGATGCAGAATTTGATTCTGCATCGATTTGCTATAACATTCCCTATACCTATTCCCAGTGGTTTTCTTGTTAATTCATATTTTTTATTTTGATGTGGTTTTTTGGCAGAAACCGAAACATCGCTTGCCTTTCGAAGCCAAATAAACATCAATGAAACGGTAAAAAATTTACTTTAATCAGAGCATGACATTAGTACATAACATTTAGAACGAAATATAAAATAAAAGAAAAAATTGGAACATAATGACATAAAATAATAAGAGAATGTAAAATTACAATAATTGTTCTATATGACCTCCATTTTGGTTCAAACACTGAATAACTTGCGAAACAGACCTCCGATGTTCGTCTGGACTTATATTAGTAAGCGCATGGTGAACACGGTTCAACAATTCCTCTCTAGTTTCTGCCGGCCTAGAGTACACCAGTTCTTTTATACGACCCCAGAGGTAAAAATCCAAGGGGGTCAAATCAGGTGATCTGGGTGACCAGTTCCAAGGTCCTCGCGGGCCAATCCACCGATCCTCGAACATCAGTGACAATTGCCGGTGTACAGCTATAGTGGAATGTGCTGGAGCACCATCAAGCTGATACCAACTGTTTGCTCTATCACGTGGAGGTAGGGCATTTAGAAAATCACTAACAAACTCTCTCAGTATCTCCAGATATCTTGCCGCATTTAACTTTTGGAGTTTGATCACCTTTTGATAAAAATATGGCTTAACAAGAAAACCACTGGAAATAGGTATAGGGAATGTTATAGCAAATCGATGCAGAATCAAATTTTGCATCCGACCATCCAATGAAATACAGGGTGTCTCATTTGAAAAAACGAACTTTTTCAACTTTTAAAATTATGTAATTGGTCATTAAATTTTGGATATCCTGTATGCGATAAATCAGTTGCAAATATGGCATTCGAAAGAATCATTCCTGTGTTTCCGTCTACCTCAGAAGCGCTTTCCACCAATCAAAATTGGTTAAAGGGCGTAATGCTCAAAACAGCGCTACATCTGTCAAAATTTTCAAAAAAATCTGGATATCTAAGAAAAAATTGAGAATAGGTATAGGAAAACCTGATAGAATCCACTATGAAATTTTCTCAGGAATCTAAAAATGAAATAATATACCGGGTGTTCCATTTAAAATAAGGAAGTTAACGGCGACTTCCGGTGTAATCGGAAGTAGTATGATCTTGAAAATATTTTGAAAAGAAAGAAAATCTTGGATAACCCTGGAACCCAAAATTTCAGTATTCAAATTTTTTTCTAACTACGAGAACTTCTAACGAACGGCTCTCGTGGAATACCCTGTATAGTTGCGACAGATAGTACAATCCAGTGATTGAAGCTGATATAGTGTAACATGACTATCTCTTTGAAATTCTATAAAACTTACTTAAGAAATTTATTTTATTCCTATTCCTCAATCTATGTATTTATTTATATGTGACCATTTAGCTTTGAAAATCATTTTACGTTGGAGTTCGATTGAATTATTGATCAGCCAGAACCACGGTCGTACATACAGGTCTGGGAACTCGAGGCTGTTTCCTATGTGAGAAGTGACTCCGCTAACCGTCAACTGTCGCGTAGTACCAAAAAGGGTGGCGCAGTAGTCGAAGAGTGTTCTCTGACACTATACGCCGTGGTCTCTGACAACTGTCATTCTTGAATTGTAAACACAAGGAATACTTGCGTTTTTAGAAACAAATTACGAAACCGTGCATTGTGCCAAAATGCAAAACGGGGTACAAAAGTGTAAAGCAAGAAACTTCTGTTTTTAAAGTGCCGAAAGATGCGGAAATGCGAAAAAAGTGGATGCTTGCGATTCCGGAAAGAAATCGTTTTAACGAGGTCTTTTATGTGTGCGGAAAAGGGGAAGTTATTTTTAAGGTGAGTAATACATTTTGACAAGAGTAACAGTTCTATTCCTCTCTTAAATCAGAATACTTAGTAACACTGCTTGCGATTCCGGAAAGAAATCGTTTCACCACTTCGATCCAAGCGCTAGCTAGTGCCTGAGCGGGGGACTACGAGTTTGGCGACGCGTAAGAGACCCATGTCAAACATACGAGTTCCCAGACCTGTATGTACGACCGTGGCCAGAACAAACATGAAAAATATCATTGACACTTAATCTTTTATTGACAAACTGCCACGTGATTTCTCGAGAAAATAATTCAAGCTAGAAAATACAACTGAAGTTTGTTGGCATTGCTACTGTTATTTATGATGCGTCCTTTCCCTCAAAAACCAATCTAATAAAGGGAAGTATCCCCGAATTGTTTAACCAATAAGCAGTTAGATAGTTCATAAATCTTTCCCTCTCTTGAGGTCTCTAATTCACTAATTATTTCAACTATAACCAAGACTATATTCAATCACAACTTTGACGATCAGATTTGCGTTACGTCCCGATTTACGTGTGATCAGGCCCGGATTTAGAAATTTGCCGCCCCTAGGCAGTTGCCAAAATTGCCGCCCCTCCACCACCCTTGAAATGTCTTAAATGGTGGAATTAGTTTGTTTTATTCAATAGAATGCATTTTTCCGAAAGCAAATATTTTATTTAATTATAATCAGTAGCCTTATAATAATGAGGTATATGACTTAATGTCATTCATCAATACCATTATTTATGCTATTGTCTTTTGTACAAAAATTATTGCTTATTGGCCCAAATTTTTACGTCTTGTTTTTAGAATGGCAAAGTTATTGATAATGTCATCACAATCTAGAGACATGAGCAAATCTGATTCTATAGTTAACAAAGCAAGTGCATTTAATCGTTCCGCAACCAGTTTTGATCTCAAATAGTTTTTTACTCGCCGCAGCACGGAAAATGAACGTTCAGCGCTACAATTTGACACGGGTGTACAAACAAGCATTCGGTACGCTATATCAACATTCGGAAAAACTGTGTGGAGCTCATTGGTTCTTATTAATCTTAGCAGATCTATAATAGAATTTTTTTCCATGTTCTTTTTAGCACAATAACTTTTAAATAAAATCATTTCATTTGTTAACGATGCTTCGATGTCTTGATCGTAGAAATTTATCAACTGAGCAGATTTTTCATAAATTTCTTCTTTATTCAAACAATGCATGTCTGTAATGACTGAGAATTTCTGATAAAGGACTTTGTACGCTTTTTCTCTTTTTTGCAATTCTGATGAAATTTGGCTAAAATGACGTTGAAAGTATTTATTCTAAAGTTTACCGACCAACGAGTTCAACTTCCCCATCTCTCGATTCATCGCATCTAAGTTTTCTTGTCTTTTTTCGCGTAGTAGCCGTTTTGTATTCTTGGTTTTCGGAAACAGAGAGCGCTTTTTTTTCATACAAATCAAAATCTTCACGTGTATCACTAATCATTTTGTTCAAACCTTCAAAAAGTTCAATTACCTCAACGATCGTTGTAATGACATTTTGTAATTTTTTCTCTCACAGAATTTAGGGAAGATAAGAGAAAGCTCCACAACTGTTGCATAAACGCAGTTTCTAATAATTCAAGTTGTTGTCGAATACCGAAGGCTTCGTTTCGCGTCACACATTTTTCAGTGAGATCATTTTCTATTTCTTCCAAAGCTGAGATGACTTCTGGAGAATGATGTCCAAGAGCGTGAACGGCATCATCTTGAGCTGACCGCCGAGTGCTTGACAGTGACTTCACAGTAATTATTCGACGAGACTCAGAATTTTCACAGTGTTTCGTCAAGATTTCCCAGCGGTGAGTTGATGCAGAAAAAAAGTTGTAAACGTTTTGGATCGTTGCGAAATACGTGACGGCCATCGGACAACTTTCTGCCGCATGTTTTCCAACTAAATTCAAAGAATGAGCAGCACAAGGCGTATAATCAGCGTATTTGTTGGTTTCTTTGATTCTTTCTTGAAGCCCTGTTTACGGCCCAGACATGTTCGTAGCAGTATCGTACGCTTGTCCTCGACAATCGCTGATATTGATGCTAAGGGATTCGTACGTTGACAAAATGGCATGTTCAAGATTCTGAGCTTTGTGTCCTGGATTTTCAATAAATTGAAGAAAACGCTCCACAGGAACTCCATCTTCTCTCACATATCTTATGATGAATGACAGCTGATCCACATGAGAAATATCAGGAGAAGAGTCAACAATCATCGAGTAATATTTGGCTACCTTGATTTCTTGGACGATTTTGTCTAGGACTTTTTTCCCCAGAAGCTCGATGAACTCATTGCAAATCGTTTTTGATAAATAATTTGTTCTGCCGCTACCTTTGTTCCTAAATCTGTTAATATGTTCAGCAATGAATGGATCAAATTGAGGGATCAATTCTAGTAGCATCATGTAGTTGCCATTATGTTGTGAACCAAATTTTTCGTCGTCACCTCTGAATGGAAGTCCCCGTGAGACTGAACTTTTTATTACAGCTACGACTCTCTTCAAAACGTTTCTCCAGTAAAAAATTTCTTGCTCATATAAAAGTGTGATGTTTGCATCGATTCTTCCTTGGATTTTAGCTCTGTCCTTGAATTGAATACTGCAATCATGATGAGCGTTAGAATTTTCGTGATGTGTGATGCGATGTCCAACATTCTTCCAGTCGTTGAACCCATCGTTGGCAAAAGACGATTTCTCCCCGAATAAAAGGCATGGAACGCAATAAACTCTGCCTTTGCTAACGGAGTAGGCAAGCCATGGTCGTAGAGTTTTTTCGCCGTTCAAGAGTGTTCGATAAAAGAAAGAAGCCGTAAAGTAGCGCATGCAGTCATTATACATCCTTTTGGACCCAGAAAAATCAGCATTGATGTTCTGGTCGAAACCGTTCCGAGTTATATGATCACGCAGTTCGTCATTGATAATCCATGTTGCCGGATCAGTTAGGTCATTTATTGGTAAGATTTCTTTACAAGGACCAGGCGGGAAATTCAATTCCCGCGAATTGACCAAGTTTTCGAAGTTTTCGCTAAAATTTGCCGCCCCTCAATTCTTGCCGCTCTAAGCGACTGCCTACAATGCCTGCATGGTGAATCCGGGCCTGTGTGTGATACACTTTAAATAATCATATAACTTATGAAAGAAAGACGTTTGAAACTTCAAAACTTCCATCTTATGATCAACAGTGGTTCTGGAACAATCCGCTACATAAGCATCTCCAGCTATATTGGTTATTGATCTTGACAGGTTTATGATTTCCATTAGAACAATAAGCTTGTGTGAAACTATTGAAACCATCTTGACCATGCTGGCTATATTATTATATCACCCTCCTTGAAGCGGATGTGAATTTGCTTATATATATTTCAGAAAATCCTTTACTTTTCTCATGCTAGGTTTGATATCGATACTAAACCGAAATAAGTGGTATAAAAACCAATTAAATGTGTTCTATTCTATCAATAGGATTTTTTGAAAAATGAGATTAATATTCAATTATGCCGACTTTAACAAGATTCAAAATATCACAGAACATTGCGAGATAAATATTTGTTTGAATATGCTTCATGCAGGTGAATTATTTACTTCAATTGCGTATAACCTGCAACCAACTAGTCGAACACTATAAATAAAAAACAATCATCCTCATTTCTTAAAAGTACTGTTAAACTACTGTAACGGTGAGGCGAGCGTATTGTTTCATAATAATAAATCTGAACTTACTCCAAATTTAATATTTCCAGATAAGTGAATACGTTCGGAATCCTATCTCACTGCTTGTAACACTTGTAATTGTAATAGTCGGCTGGGTATTAGTTCAGGTAGCGTTAATACCTCATCGACGTGTTATGTGAATTAAGATTTGTTTGTTGGAACCTGCTCGGGTATCGAAGATCTTAGTTGATCCGTGTATCCTTAAGGTTCTTTTAAGCTGCCATCACTAGGTGTATATTTCAGCCCACCTAGAAGCTGTTTTTGACTACGATGCCGCGATCCCTTCCAAGGGGGACCGCCTCGTACAATAACATCTTTATTTATATTCAAGCGTAAATTCTGAAGGTCGTATTCGCTGAGAGGTGATTAGGAATTACCAGTTAAATTCGTTAATCAATTTAAATAATAAATATATATTGAATGAAAGTTAACAAAATTTAGTACATCAAAATCCAACAAACGATCATAAGATTAATCGAAAATTCAGAAACGGAAATGATACATAAATTTAAAAGACATCAAGTTCAGGTTCACCCCAAGTGGGAACCTGAGAAATTATCAATGTCGCTAGTTCTACCCCTTACGCCAGCGAGCGAGTTCCTGTCCATGTTCTCTTTAGAGAGTTGAAATAAATGAAAGACTAATAAGCACAACTCCGAACCGTGATCGATTTCACGCTGATCACGATTCCGCTGTATTTTTTCCCAAAAAAGTCTCTCCAGATGGAAAATTCGGGAAATTTGAAATTTTCCTGAGACGGTTATGAATAATAAAGTATAATTTTGTTGCAAAAATGACATCTAGTAGGTTTTTTGGGTCGTTGAACACGATTCCGATGTTATTTTTTCCAAAAAACTCTCCAGATGGAAAATTCGGGAAATTTGAGATTTTCCTGAGACGGTTATGAAGAATATAGTATAATTTTGTTACAAAAATGACCCCTAGTATGTTTTTCGGTAGCTGAGCACGATTCCGCTGTTAGTTTTCTCGGAAAACTCCCTCCAGATGGGAAATTTGGGATTTTCTATCTGGGAAGAGTTTTTCGGGAAAATAACTGCGGAATCGTGATCAGCGACCCAAAAAACATACTGAGGGTCATTTTCGGCTCTTAATTCATTAATTTTCTAAACTTTTGGATTGTTTTTATGAGAATGCTCCTCTGAGGGTTGAAACCCCGGTTTGGGGAGGTAGAAGGGTCGACCCTCGCGGTTTCGATAGTCATGAATGATCTATGGGGTATCAATTTTGAAATTCTAGCTTACTATTTTTTTTTTCTGGTTCGTTGCCTGGACTATAAGGGCAAGCGAGATACTCTTAAAAGGAAAGCATCAGGATAATCTCCGGGATCCTTACAGGTCACGGAAATCTGATGAAATTTAAAATTGCGTCAATTCATTTTCTTTGTGGATGTCCTGCGCCTATTCGAACCACGTGTACCTGTCTAGGTCCTGGGATCATCACGGCCGATGACATGAAAGATCTAAGTGTAAAACAGATCTTAGAATTCTGTCGAGCAGCAGGGTATCCAAATACCCCCTGAAAAACGTCGCAGGGGATAGTGGACAAGGGTCTTTTAGGCAAAGAGTACTGATCTTTCTATTAAGCCCACTACCATCATCAACCAAATTGAAACACTTCTGACCTTCTCCACTGTTACATCTTTGACAGCATTTTCCTCGAAAATGGTTGAAATTATGTAAAGTTCAAACAATAATATGAAAATAATGTTTACATCATATTTTCTAGTCAAATATGATAACAAAGTTGCGTCCACAAAATTATGAATCAATTTCATCATCAGGTATCGCTTGGGTGGCGTCCCTGTAACAAAACATGCTAGCCTAAATATACCCCTTTAAGCCAAATTCATGAAGATGTTGTGAAATTGTTAGTAACAAAACAAGAAAATACTACTTTACAATCATGTATCTTATACCACAGCAAATAGATATTGAGGTATCTTTGATATATTCTTCATTTTTGGTACAAATGATCTGTGGTTACTCTATGTCCTAGTAGTAATGACTCACCCTGTACAAATCATGTTCAATATGAATCGATTCTGTTGTCCATATTCGAAAAAAAATTCTTACGAATATCCTTTTAGGAGTTTAAATCATGTATTCTTATTAAACGATCAATATGTGGGTACTTCAAGGCTCTGAGCATGATTCTATTGTTGTTGTCACTCGAAAGATAAGCAGAATGTAGTATGGTGCCCCTTCAATAACATTGAAAGAAGTCAGACATTTGAAATAACGTGAAAATAGAATTCCTCATCCACGAAAATCAAATTCCATCCGAATCGAAGGTTCTATAATCAATGAATTCTGAAGTACCTATTATTAGTTGAATTTTATAATTACTGATGAGAAGCAGTGAAGTTCAAGAGAAAGTGAAGAAACACCAATTATAACGTGTTATTCAATATTCCTCTGTGATGATATCCACGATGTGACCTCTAGTTTTAAATAATTCTAGGACGGAAAAATGAAAAGAGGCGAATCAATATTGATTCATTCAGGAACTGGAGGAATTGGTCTGGCTGCTTTGAATGTAGCGTTACATTACGACTGTAAAATATATACAACCGTTGGAACACCTGGAAAGAGGGACTTTCTGAAAAAACATTATCCAATGTTAACAGGTGGGTAATTGTTCCTGTTAATTAATTATTATATAAGATTATATGTACAACTTGTTGAGGAGTCGTTTTGCTCGTTTGCCTGATTTATTCACTATGAAGAATGAAAATGTTATACCGGGATATCAAACATTATCTTGGTCAAGGGTGGTTGTGGAATCTAAAACGTGTGTCTTACTTTACGTAATTATGTCTCTGTCACACTGACATCATCAATAACCTACAAATTTCATACCTATTTATTTCAGTTTTAAAACAATAATGAACTACAAATTATGGAATAATTATGTGAACTTTGAACCTTTTCAGAGGTCGTGATAGCCACAATCCGGGTCAAAAACGGTTTTGAAATAGTTAATTTTCCGTAAATCGAATGACGTTCACGTGAGAAACCCGTAGCACGCGAGTTAGAAAAGTGCAAACTGGTTGTACGTGATACGGCTTTACGACGACTTTTCGCGTGCCGTTTTCGCTCCATGTAGCTGGATGTCGTATCGGACCCGTGCCCGACGGCCCTTCTTTTTTCGATAATTGTCCATTAAATAGGAAAATTTAATTAAAACAGTTTGAGCTATTCTCATATCTCAGCTACGCGCGTCTAACATGCGACGTACCAAAGGGAATTTTCTCGCGACTAGAATATACACGAAGCGTAAATTAACAAGACCGAGGTAAAATGTATAAACTCTAACTTACGCGCAGCGAGCTACTCGAGGCATATGTCAAAATGATTTCGTTCGTAGCTAATTACATAGGACGTCTGGCGTTCATGCAATTATGTTTTTAGATAATTCGAACCTTCTTATTTCGATAGGCCACGTGAAAATCCCGGAGTCCAAAGCGCTAAAGACTTCTGAGTGTTACAATATTCGTATCAAATTGTGAAATTTCGCACTTTTAGAAACTTCAAATTAATTATGACATAATTATTTCAAATGTAATTTTATTTGGTGCCAGTAATACATAGAGCATTTTGCACAAGTCAAATTACAAAGAAATACATAATCTGAATATTAAAATATAACACATAAAAAAATTTTTAGGAACACAAACTGCACATAAAGCGTACAAATATGAAATTAATAAAAAAACCATTATATGAAGTTTTATAAGCTATGGATTCATTTAAGTGTTACAGTATTATCTACAATACTCATATCACGGTTAAGAAATTCATTCAAACTATAGAATGCATTTTTTATTAAAAATTTTTTAACAAGAGATTTAAAACATTTTAGAGGAAGTACCTGCCACTTTGTGGGTATTTTGTTGAAAAATTTAAACGCCTGATCCGGTCCGGTTTGAGCTTCACTCAATCTACATCTTTCATTTCTGAAACAGTCTCTATTTCTTGTTTGGTATGTATGAAAATTTTTGTTTCTGGGTCGTAAATGTTGGTTTTTATGTGCATAAAGAAGACTTTCAAGAATGTATAAACAGGGGAAGGTAAGAACTTCTAGATTCATAAACATGGGTTTACAATCCTCCCTATATTTTAGATTTCCAACTATCCTTATGGCCCTTTTTTGTGATCTGAAAATACGGAACCTATTTGCACAGTGTCCCCATACTATGACGCCGTACCTGAGAAGTGATTCAAATAAAGAAAAATAGGCTATTTTCAAAACTGATTGTGAAATACTGAATGCTAAATTTCTTAACACAAACATATTTTTACAAAGCTTACTGGCAACGTAGTCAATGTGAGTGCCCCAAAGTAAGTTTTTACTTATAAATACATCTAGAAATGTAATACTACTTACACTAGTTTCAAAATTGTTGTTTCGTAAGGTTAAAATAAGTTTGTTGGTTTTATCCCTATTCATAGCTAAATGATTCTTTGCACACCATTCCAAAGCCCTCTCTTCCGTTGACTCGCACATCTCCATTGCCGTTGTCAGATCAGAATTTGCAACTGTGGCAGTTGAATCATCGGCAAATGAAATGTTGTTAGATAAATCCAGATAATTTGATAGATCGTTAATAAAAATAAGACACAGCACAGGGCCCATAATGGATCCCTGTGGTACACCAATATTAACAGTATTTGTGCCTGACCAGATATTGTTAACGTAAACCATTTGGAGTCTGTTTGATAGATATGATGATAATAAGATACAACTGCCCTCGTCGCATCCGTAATTTTTGAGTTTGTTAAGCAAAATCGTGTGTGACACGCAATCAAAGGCCTTGGAAAGATCAAGAAAAAGTGAGAAAGAATAGTCACCATTTTCAAAACATTGTAAAGTATAGTTAACAAATTTTATCCATGCATCAGCGGTACTGCGGCCCTTACGGAAACCAAACTGACATTCGCTAAACAAATTATAGCTTTCAAAATAAGACGTTAATTGATGGCAAAGTATTTTTTCAAAGATTTTTGAAATAACAGGAATCAATGAGATAGGGCGGTAGTTTGAAATGTCATCTACATCGCCCTTCTTGTGCAATGGTACTACTTTAGATGTTTTTAGACATTCTGGAAAGGTATTAGATTCAATACACAAATTGATAAGTTTCGTTAAGGGAAGAACTAAGTTATTTATGTTTTTTTTAATTAATTTACTTGATAATCCTTACACATCAATAGATTTACTATTTTTCAGGGAAGCTATTGCTTCTCTAACTGTATTCGGTGTGATTTCATTAAAAGAAAAAACGTAAAGTAAGACACACGCTTTAGATTCCACAACCACCCTTGACCAAGATAATTTTTGATATCCCGGTATAATATAGCATTTTTCGTTATATTTTTCAATATCTGATTTGTAATTTAATCGCTGCGGGGGTTTTCCGGATCTTTGTTCTCCATCATGTGATCCAGCGGTGGTAGGTAAGCAGATTAATTATGTATACGAGGGTAAGGTGAAAAGTCCCTGGAAATAAAACCGATGGCAACATAATCGAAAATCTCATGTAACATTTGTGATGTACCATCTTCAACTAGAACGCATTAAAATTTTCAGACTGATATGTAATTCATTTCTGTTTTGATACCCATCAAACGCAGACAACTTTGAAGATTCTTGTAAACATGGAAACAAGTGAATTTCGCGTCATGATTAAACAATATTTCTTGCGTGGAAAAAATATTATGTAAGCCAAAGCCTCGCTTGTTAAGCATTATGTGAGCTCTTCACCAGCGATTACAACGAATCACAAAAGGCTTACTGAATTTCATTGTGATAGTATGACCACAAAGGATGCCGAACGTTCTGTTCATCCAATTGGAGGTACAACGCCACGAATCGTAGATGAAATCTATGGTATGATATTGGATGATCATCGAGTTGGAGTGCACGAGATTGCTGAGCTATGGGCATCTCAACCGAACGGGTACGTTGTTGAATATGAGGAAGTATCTGCTAAATGGGTACCGCATTTGATCTCTGTTGACAACAAGCACGACCGTGTGACAACTTCAAAGGATTGTTTGGCTATGTTCAAGGGCGATAAGAAAAACATTTTGCAGTGTTTCGTAACCGTAGATGAAACATGGATCCATCACAATACACCAGAGCAAATAATTATCGAAACGGTTGGCTTGTCCAGGCGAATCGAAGCCGAAAAAGGCCAAAGTGGGTTTATAGTACAGGGTGTCCCATTTTGGGTACTTTTGCGGGGTATCTCCTTTATTTTTGAAGATAGAGAGTTGCAGTTTTCGCGACACTATGCTACTTTTTCGTAAAACTCAAGATGCCATCAACAGAATTTTCA
The DNA here is from genome assembly GCA_958510875.1 of Endomychus coccineus. Taxonomy (NCBI): domain Eukaryota; kingdom Metazoa; phylum Arthropoda; class Insecta; order Coleoptera; family Endomychidae; genus Endomychus; species Endomychus coccineus. Next base: position 19,824,660 of record OY294070.1, on the reverse strand, counting down.
TAGCCCTTTTAGTTTTTAAGATACAGGGCATTTCTGAAAATGTTGCATTTTGTGACCCCCCTCGTATCTCCGTTATCCTCCAACTTATCGAAAAGGTAAAATAACATTCTAATAGATTTTTTTCCGTAGAATGCAGTGGTGTAGATAACTTTTGTTACATATTCACTGTTTTTGAGTTATAGAGTAAACTTATGTTTTTTTAAATGGAACATCCTGTATATTTATGGATTTTAAAATTTGTCTTTTTTTTTCCTTTTCAAAAATATATGATAGTATAAACTTTTTTTCAGAAACACGCAAATAATTGACAATTTTCAGAAATTAAATACATATTTTAATAGTAGGCTATGGATAACAATAATAAACAAGTGCAACTTACATATTACTAACAAATAATTGGATACCTTGTATATAGGTATCTATTAAAAAAAATTCCCATAGATCTTTTTTCTAACAGTAAGTTTGTAACAACAGTTTTGTGGCGTAAAGTGACAATATAACAAAAACACAAAAAAATAACATTATTAAAAAAAATTAAATGTGATGTTCAAATTGACCACCATTTTCACTAATGCAAAATTGGCACATCTTCGAGATTCTTTGAATAGCGTTCAAAAGAACCATTGTTCTCATTCGCAGATTTCGAAAAGCTAAATGAATTGCCTCTCGAAGTTCTGCAATGCCGTCATATCGAGTTTTATATACTTCATTTTGTATATAGCCCCATAAAAAAAAATCTAAAATTGAGAGATCTGGTGATCGTGGAGGCCATCTAACAGGTCCGTTGGTACCTATCCATCTTTGAGGGAAGTTATTATTTAGAAAGGCCCTTAAGAGCCTAGAGTTATGACTTGGGGCACCATCTTGCTGTAGGTAAACATCATTATACTGGGCTAATGGAATGTTTTCGAGCAGTTCTGGAATAACTTCCTCAAGAATTTCTAGGTATTTACGTGCTGTAAGACCTCCTTCAAAAATCCTATAAACTATATGTCTACCCAAAATAAAACATGAAACCCCAACTCCAAAGCGTCCTTGTTGTGCCCTTTCAAACATTAAATGCAGATTTTCACTACGCCAGTTCCTGGTATTGTAACGATTGAAAATGCCAGCATTCGTCTGACCAGATAACAAGTCTGCCAAATGAATCGTTAGCATCGATTTGTTGCAAATACCACTGGCAAAACAGTGCCCGGCGCTCGGCATCGCCAGGATGCAAATGTAGTATATTAAATTTGTATGGATGATACTTATATTTCTTCAAGATCCTCTGAGCCTTAGTTTTTGGCACACCAATTTCCTTCTCAATTTTTCTACATGAGGACGAAGGTGTTGCTTCTATATATCCTAAAGTATCTATCTCTTTTCTTTCCCTGTTCTCTTTGTTGTATGTTTTAGGGCGCGGGTGAACAAATGATCCGTGCTCAACTAAATTTGCTTTTAAACGGGCAAATATCCCAAAAAACGGTTGCCTTCTTTCTGGATATCTAACAAGCAAAAATTTAAATGATAATAGAGATTTTCATAGCCATAATAGCTTACTCACCTTTGGAAGTATAATTCCGAAGCTTCTTCAGAATTTTCTTTACTCTGTATAAAACATACCATCATATCATATTTCTCATAATTTTCGTAAACTGCCATTATTCGGAAAAATTGATAAATATCTATTGAATAATGATACCAAAAGAACGAAAATAAACAGCTTAAATGCGATAGAGATTTGACGTTTATTTCTGTTTCTTGTCATAAACAATATCAATGGCCTACTATTAAAATATGTATTTAATTTCTGAAAATTGTCAAATATTTGCGTGTTTCTGAAAAAAAGTTTATACTATCATATATTTTTGAAAAGGTAAAAAAAAGACAAATTTTATAGTCTATAAATATACAGGTGTTCCATTTAAAAAAACATAAGTTTGCTTTATAACTCAAAAACAGTAAATATGTAACAACAGTTATCTACACCACTGCATTCTACGGAAAAAAAAACTATTAGAATGTTATTTTACCTTCTCGATAAGTTGAAGGATAACGGAGATACGAGGGGGGTCACAAAATGCAACATTTTCAGAAATGCCCTGTATCTTAAAAACTAAAAGGGCTATGAAAATTCTGTTGACGGCATCTTGAGTTTTACGAAAAAGTAGCACAGTGTCGCGAAAACCGCAACTCTCTATCTTTAAAAATAAAGGAGATAACCCGCAAAAGTACCTAAAATGGGACATCCTGTACATTACCTTGAAAAGAGCAAAACTATCACCGGGGTATATTATGCGAAGCTTTTGGATCGTATTCGTCGCCGATTTGAAGCGAAAGCAATCGCATTTGGCAAAGAGAAAAGTACTCTTCCAACAGAACAATCCACCGGTACACAGGTCCGCAGTCGCAATGGCAAAATTGCATGAATTGCACTACGAATTGGTTCGTCATCCATCATATTCTCCAGATTTGGTTCCCTGCGATTTTTATCTATTTCCAAACTTAAAAAAATAGCTCGGTGGGAGAGATTTGGCTCCAACGATGTGATCATCGCATTTGAAGGATTGCCGAAATCGTATTATTTGGAAGGATTTGAAAAATTAGAAAAACGTTGGACGAAGTGTATCTGGCTACAAGACGATTATGTTGAGAAACGAAATAAGTTTTTATCAAATAAATCATTTATTGTTTCATTTTTCAGGGACTTCTTATCTTGCTCCTTCGTATCTGTATATGTTCAATTTAGCCTCTTTTTATAATTTACGATACAGTTGACCTTGTTATGTTTAATACACTGCAAAAGAGTTTATCCCGTTAATGAATGCATGAATCAATAAATTTCGTAAACCGTCGTTTCCATTCCAGATCGACAAATAGGGAATTCACGCGACGTTTCGTTCGAATCGATGGTCATGAATGAGACAGGAGGGAAAGGAGTCGACATCGTTTTGAACTCCCTTGCCGAAGAAAAACAAATAGCATCTGTTCGTTGTCTGGCGCGTTGTGGACGATTCATGGAAATAGGAAAATTCGATTTGGCCAGTAATAACTCATTAGCGTTGACGCTTCTCAAGAGAGAAGCTAGTTTTTACGGAATTATGCTTGACCAATATTTTAATTGCGACGACGATAGAAAACGAACACTCTATAATTCCTTCCAGACGGGGTTGAGGAACGGTATGATAAAACCGTTACCAAGAACGGTCTTCGGAATGGATCAGTTAGAGGACAGTTTTAGATACATGACGTCTGGCAAACATATTGGCAAAGTGTTAGTACGAATCAACGGAGAAACAAACAAGGAATTATCCAAAGAATTCAAATGTTATCCTAGGTTAGTAAGTTATCATTTCAAGTCTTCTAACATTCTAACATTGTTTATTTATTTATTTATTTATTTCACAAGAACAAACAGATTACAATCACTCATAACCTAATTACATGTTCTAGAGTTGTATAAAAGCCGTCCATTAATTAATGAAAACAAACTATATGTAGTTTAAAAAAAACAACAACAAAAATGTAAGAAAAATCAAATACTCAATTAATACAACAAAACTGAAACTAATCTACAACCCCACTGCTGACACACAACTACCCCACTACTTCCTCGGCCATCGGTACCCACAAGTCCCCCCAGATCTGTCTGTCACTATCTAGAGCACTCGCCAACATATCACCACATCCTTAAAAAATCACTCCTACCAACCCGAACCGCCTCCCGTTGAACTGCATTACTCAACTCAAACAAACCTTGTCGATACTGTCGCACGCTCACATTGAACAATCCACACTCCAGATATGCACAGTGCTTATTATAAATCTTACACATTCTAGTGATAGGAGAATCGCTACGCGTAGGAGCGTAGAAAAGTAGCTGTCTGTGACGTATCCTGCTGTTGAAAGTATAAAATTTCAGCGCTGAAAGTAGCTGCGGTAAATCTATAAGAAATCACACAGCTTGTACAGAAAATATATACTAGTAGTTTCTCATCTATAGCATAGCTTGATAAGGTCAAACTCCTGACGAATTGCTGAATAGGAACCAAATGGAGGCTATCTTCGATACTTTTTGAAGTACATATATTCAACAGCCAAATTCTGAATCGTCTCAATCGCCTGTAAAACAATGGATGTGGAAGGATTCCAAACAATAGAGGCATACCCCAAAATGGAAAACCACACGGCTTGTACAGAAAATATATACTAGCAGTTTCTCGTCTATAGCATAACTTGAATTTCTTGCCTTTTCTATTTGAGTGACATAATCATTGCAAGCAGTTTTGATTTCTTTTTTTATAAACTTTATCAGAGTTACTGAGTTAAGTGAAGCGGAGACGTGTTTTTCCGTTTTCTATGGAACTCCTTCATCCTTAAATCCGTTATTATTTTACCTGTGAACCAAGCTGGGAAACGTCTCCTCTTCAATCCAACACCTGTAACACAAATATCTAAAACTTGTCATAGAATACAGCGTCGTTTACATCACGACAGTGACCTGGCATCTGCCAATCACAATCCCTCAGCATCTCAGTCAGTAAGATAAAATAGGCATTTCTGAAATCGTACCTGCCTAGATTTCTATTGTCCGTGGTATTATAACAATCATCATGGAGGATGTTAACTACCATTTGTAGATCTGGATGCTTTAGATCGACAATTACTAGAGGCTCATCCTCCACACTAACCTCAAGATTTAAGTCACTAAGAATCAAATCAAGTGTTCTACCATCCTCATTCATGCAGCAGTTGAGCGATCTCAGAGCAAAAGGGCCAAAATCTCCTTCACACACCTGGAATTCATTCCAGAGTTGAAGTCGTATTGCATTCCAACTATGCTTGGAATATTGAAGTCCCCAGTGATTACCAGCCTATCCTTGATTGCTATGTCATGCGACAGTGTGTCAAAGGCAGACGCTAACCCACGGTATATCTGTGAGTTGAGTTGGCAAACACAAGAGATATATCAGCCTTTACCAAAATCATCTCTAATTTTGTATGAACAGAAATCAATTTAGAAACATCTGAAAATTGTATATATCTTCGTGCAGTCAAGTCTCCGTGAGCATGATGACGTCAAAATTCTCTGACAAAATACTATTGCGAAGAGTGGCCGTTTTGGTTGTTAATCCTCTAACATTCTGATGATAAATATTCATCTTACGTTCAGACTCATGTACAATGAGGATAACAAGTCTCACAAACTATAGAAGCCAGAAACATATCCACCATTCAGCCTACGATCTGACTGCTTATCTACAATGACCAAAGTAACGTTCCAGAATATTATTCACTACTCTATTAACTACCTTTTTAAACTCTATACAATGAATATTTCATGCAATTAACAGACTAATATCCGTGTACAAATGACTTATGACAACTAGACTACAGCAAACAGGTAAGGATCCGCGATACAGGCAAGCCAACACACAAGGGTTACCGTGAAGCAAACAAAATAGACAGTTAAAAATAAGGAAAATTGATTTATTGTGACGTGCTTTGTCTCATGAAAAGATGGAGCAGAAATAGCTGAATAAAACGGGGAATTCCAAATATCAAATACATTCGAAGAAGTACACTCGGATAATAACTATTGGATGCAATTAAACGGTGGAAATGCAAAGAAGGTCAATCGGTGAAAGAAAACGGTTACACATAGTAGTCCAGTAAATGAAGCCCAAAATCGACCCGACTTCGGCGATTTTTTGCTCATGAACCGATTTTGACGTTTAAGGGCTTGTTTGATTCGTTATGATCCCTAGATCAAAGATGGACACTTTTGATTTCTGACAAATTGTTTATATTGTTAATAAACAATAAATAGTGTTAAATAATGGCTTCATCCAGAACGATCTTTAAAAAATTGAAAACTGCAGTTTTTATTGTTTTTAATCATCTAAATGTTGATTTTCATATGCCTAATCGGTAAACAAAGTGCTCTTAATGATCTAATTTGTTGATAAACTAATTGCTTATTAACAAATGCTCGAGAAAATCAAAGTTACCTGAATGTTCGATATTGGACTCGTTTTCGGATATTTTTTACTCAATAATCGCAATTTTGAATGCGAAATTACAATTAACCATTAATATAATTTATTTATTAACAAATTGTTAATTAACAATTGCTCAAAAAAATAAAAGTTATCGATATTACAGTTGTTTTCGGATATTTTTGAGTCAATAATCATGATTTCGCATGTAAAAATAAAATTTATTGTTAATATCATTTGTTCACTAACAAATGCTTGAAAAAATCAAAATTATTTAAATGTTCGATATTGGACACGGTTTCGGATATTTTTTACTCAATAATCGCAATTTTGAATGCGAAATTACAATTAACCATTAATATAATTTATTTATTAACAAATTGTTAATTAACAATTGCTCAAAAAAATAAAAGTTGTCGATATTACAGTTGTTTTCGGATTTTGAGTCAATAATCATGATTTCGCATGTAAAAATAAAATTTATTGTTAATATCATTTGTTAACTAACAAATGCTTGAAAAAATCAAAATTATCTAAATGTTCGATATTGGACTCGGTTTCGGATATTTTTTACTCAATAATCGCAATTTTGAATGCGAAATTACAATTAATCATTAACATAATTTATTTATTAACAAACTGTTAATTAACAATTGCTCAAAAAAATAAAAGTTATCGATATTACAGTTGTTTTCGGATATTTTTGAGTCAATAATCATGATTTCGCATGTAAAAATAAAATTTATTGTTAATATCATTTGTTCACTAACAAATGCTTGAAAAAATCAAAATTATCTAAATGTTCGATATTGGACTCGGTTTCGGATATTTTTTACTCAATAATCGCAATTTTGAATGCGAAATTACAATTAACCATTAATATAATTTATTTATTAACAAATTGTTGATTACCAATTGCTCAAAAAAATAAAAGTTATCGATATTACAGTTGTTTTCGGACATTTTTGAGTCAATAATCATGATTTCGCATGTAAAAATAAAATTTATTGTTAATATCATTTGTTAACTAACAAATGCTTGAAAAAATCGAAATTATCTAAATGTTCGATATTGGACTCGGTTTCGGATATTTTTTACTCAATAATCGCAATTTTGAATGCGAAATTACAATTAACCATTAATATAATTTATTTATTAACAAATTGTTAATCAACAATTGCTCAAAAAAATGAAAGTTATCGATATTACAGTTGTTTTCGGATATTTTTGAGTCAATAATCATGATTTCAGGTTTTTTGCTCGAGCATTTGTAGAATTAATTTCAGTTTCATATTAAGAAACATTATTTTTCATTAAAAAATATAAAAAAACGACTGTAATATCGAACATTAAGATAAAATTCATTTTTTCGAGCATTTATTAATTAACAAACTCTATTAAGAATTAATTCAAGTTACACATTCAAAATCATGATTCTTGACTCAAAAATTTCCGAAAACGACAGTAATATCGAGCATTTAGACAACATTCATTTTGTTGAGCATAAATTAATAAACAAATTATATTAACAATTAATTGGAGATTCACATTAAAAATCATGATTATTAACTCAAAAATATCCGAAAACAACTGTAATATCGATAACTTATATTTTTTGAGCAATTGTTAATGAACAATTTGTTAATTAATAAATTATATTAATGATTAATTGTAATTTCGCATTCAAAATTGCGATTATTGAGTAAAAAATATCCGAAAACGAGTCCAATATCGAACATTTAGATAATTTTGATTTTTTCAAGCATTTGTTAATTAACAAATGATATTAACAATAAATTTTATTTTTACATGCGAAATCATGATTATTGACTCAAAAATATCCGAAAACAACTGTAATATCGATAACTTTTATTTTTTTGAGCAATTGTTAATTAACAATTTGTTAATAAATAAATTATGTTAATGGTTAATTGTAATTTCACATTCAAAATTGCGATTATTGAATAAAAAATATCCGAAAACGAGTCCAATATCGAACATTTAGGTAACTTTGATTTTCTCGAGCATTTGTTAATAAACAATTAGTTTATCAACAAATTAGATCATTAAGAGCACTTTGTTTACCGATTAGGCATATGAAAATCAACATTTAGATGATTAAAAACAATAAAAACTGCAGTTTTCAATTTTTTAAAGATCGTTCTGGATGAAGCCATTATTTAACACTATTTATTGTTTATTAACAATATAAACAATTTGTCAGAAATCAAAAGTGTCCATCTTTGATCTAGGGATCATAACGAATCAAACAAGCCCTTAAACGTTAAAATCGGTTAATGAGCAAAAAATCGCCGAATCAAATGCTTCATTTACTGGACTATAGTCTTTAATTCCTATTCAACGGTACAGAATCGGTTAATAAATGATTTACATTTACCATTTACGGAATACACAAACCAAGCAGTTGCTAGAGTGATAACAGGGCGCACGGTAATTATTCGGTTAGCGTTATCAGTTGCAATGTTCACAACACTACGATATATCAAATGGTGAAAATGTGGACGGATTGAACAATATTGGTGTGTACTAGGCTTGCAATTGTACGATATCAGATTTTTATGGTATATTCGGATAGTGAATTGACAGAGTTTATTCTGTCGAAGTTGTTCTACTATTCACAGCCCTATGCTATCTACGGGTTCACCGACTGTATGACAGTTACAGATTTCATACACCCAACATATTCAGATTCTAGACATTCAGGGCTTATATCTCCGGGATTGACACAGCGTGCACAAACCCCAACTATCGTACCTGCAATAACCGTTCTACTCATGTCCGGGGCTTCACATACGGCACAAGATACCATTACTATAATCAAACACACAACCACACCAGCTTATATTTCCGGGATTGACCAAGCGTGAGCAAGCAGTTGATGGTTTGGTCGTCTCTAGGATATACTTATACTTCCAGGATTGACACAGCGTGCACAAATATATGTCGTTCAAATATAACACACTCTCGGACACCGTACAATTACTCGAATTTTTCAATTCACGTGTTAATTCAAATCGTGAATTTTATCGGTGCGCGGTTAGACAGAAAGAGTTCTATATACAGGGTGTTCCATCTCAGACGAGCCACCCCGTATATTTCTTATCCCATAGTGAGTGGAAAAATCTCCCGAAACACGTCGAATGATTTTGTTTGGGGGACATCCTTTGACGTATATTTAAGGCTTGAACGAGCAACCCCCTAATAGGGGGCGCTTCAACCCCTCAAAATTGAATAGGGGAGAGGGGTTGAGTGATACGTCATTTGAAAAGTCTTGGAAGCCTCTTTACAACGGTGTATAAAAAACGTAAATTTGATGGACCGTTTTCACCAAAAATTAGTTTTGTTGCTCTAATGCGCCACCTTGATTATTTTGGTTATTTGTACAATGTACAAGCTCATTTTTATTGAGCCTTTTTTACAAACTTATACAATCTTCAAAAAATCACATTCGAAAAAAAATTGAATTGTGTTGTCATGCTTACAATGAAAAAAATTAAATCTGCGTGTTTAAATCAAATGTTCAAATTGTCCTCCATTGACTTCCATACAATAATACATTCTCTCAAACTAATAAATAAAAAAACAGCAAAACATTTCCTTATGTTGCCTTCATTTTTTGTTCTTAGAAGGTGTTTATCTGGTTTTAACGTTTCTTCGATCATTTCATGATTTCAATCAATCTGTTGAGTTACTACTACTACGCACATCGTGCGAATGAGAGTGCAGTACATGTGCGAGAAGGACAGAATGTCCGTTAACAGTTAACATACCAGTGAAAGGCTTAGTTGTCTACTCTATATATAGAACTCTTTGGTTAAACATTTGACGGGATTAACTCAATTGTACAATGTAACAATTTTCTGACTACTACAGGAATCGGATATCATGCGAATGTCACCATTTGCAAACCACGGAATGCAGTAAATCGTAATGCTGGGAAACAAATACTAAGCTATCATTTACCTTATGTTAATTCACTGAAGCACGGAACGGTGTTACAGATTTCGCACTTGAGAAGAGAACTATTAACTTATTATCTATCTGTATCTATCTCTGTCTATATCTCGATCAGTCTGTCGTTGTCTTTTATATGTTTTTAAGGTTCTGTTAAAGTTACACCAAATCCTTGACAATTTGTGCATGCCAGAGAACAAAACAGTCCGACTTTTTTGCAACCACATTCAGCACTGCATCCCTTTTTGCAGTTGCAAAAAATTGTGTTCAGCAGTTTTTCGGGCGCAGGTGGGAGTAAAGTTCGAACTGGCTCTAATATATTGTTGACCAACTTCCAACCCCAGTCTGTATGGTCTAGCTGATAACCAAGCCACACTTGAACTTGGTAATATACCCGAAAAAGATGTTGATGAGCAGCAACTGAGGTTGGAGAAAGACAAGCTAATAGAACTTGTTTTTTATTTTTAGTATTTTTAACGAAGCATGCATATCGATGCTTATCTAAACAGGTAGTTTTTTTAGAAGCTCCGTACATAGACAGAAGAAAGCGGATGCCGTTGGTGATAACTTCTTGTTGAGTTGAATTACTCTTTTTGAAAATTTCAGCACATTGAACTAAATCTTGTTTTTCAAACATTTTGAAAACTGCTGTTTTACCCCTCCTGTAAAATGCAGATGTCGTATCACAGCCAGTTGTTGCGTGTAAAAATAGTACATGATTTTGACACTTTACAAAAGTAGATAAACTTTTTGATGAATATAATCTGACTGATGTTGAGCTTTTCCTGGTTTTAAGAAAAAAATTGTTTTTTCAGTTGGCGTTCGAGCAGTGAGTATACGATTAAGTCTACATCTTCACCAACAACAATAGTTGTATTTGTCAAAGTGAATTGCTCTATTGCTGTTTCAATAATCAATACATCAGCATCATTATTAGCTTGTTTTACCAATATATTTTCAGCAATAAACTTTTCTTTCAACATTGAAATGAACCGAGACTTGTTGTGAGTATTTGTAAGAAATTTCTGTTGACTTGTTGGAACTGTCATAAGTTCATCAAATAAAATATCAGAAGATGAAGATGTTGCTAAAGTTCGACGACGTTGTTCTGCAGCTTTGATATTTCTCGTGCAATCATCATAGCCATCAAATACGACAGTAACTCTGGAACCAAAATGTCGACGTACATATTGAACGTATTTATCTAAGATAACGTTGAATGTTTCTTCGCTACCCCACACATTATTATTATATATATTATATATATTATATACATAATATATATAATATATATATATTATAATATATAATATATAACAACTCTAGAGATGTATATACGTGGCGTACTCATGCATATTATGACGATAACAACTTTTATAACTTTTTGAATCGTTATATCTCAGAAACGGTGGCTCGTAGGTAAAAAGTATGGATTCATTTTTATAGATAATTTTATGATCTACAATTTTTGTCCGAAGTACTTTTATGATAAAACTTACCGTTTTGCTGAAAATCGCGAAAGACTCTTTTTTTTGACCTTTGACCTCGAATAAAAATTTTTCCACACACGGGAATGATGGGGAACTTTTAAATATTATTTATAATTATGTTTTGAACAATTTTACTGATTTTCAGCTTGTTGGGATTTTATGCACCTTCGAATGTCTAAATTGACCGGACTATATTTTGTGTAGTGGCTTTTTTCTTTATGTCCCGAACGGAGCTTGACAATGACGCTACTTTTTATATCTAAAATTCGCGGTCATCCTGCTCCATCAATTCCTTGGTGGCTGGGAAAGGAATATTATGGGAGTTTTTGGTTGTACGCAATTTTCACACATGAGGTTTTCCAAACTTCGATGCATTAATTTACTAGATCCCCGTTTTTTGCAACATAAGTTAATCGGAATGTACATATTGAAGCAGGTATGAATGCGCTTTGTGCGATTCATTTATTGAAATAATTACACTTATTCGAAATTACGAAGGTTTGAAATAGTCACTACGCTTTCTTTACCATGTAGTACTTCGGAATGCACATTCCGAAGTCCACGCATTTCTGTTGAAATAATGAACTGTTGAATCGGAGTTTACGTGAAATACCCGTATTTTCTGCTTGACTCAAGATAAATAGTATATCAAGTTTGAGCTTCGTTACAACGTCATTATCATGGAACAGATCATTTTAATCGTAAGAGCTATTTTGATTATCCTTCATATTTCACAGCACTATTATTAGGGTGACTATAATTCATTCATCTATTGTTATGGTCTTGAACTTTTTTCTAGGTATTATTGTAATCCCAAGAATACTTACTTAATCACAGGTGGATTAGGAGGATTTGGTATGGAACTTGCAGATTGGTTAGTGTTGAGAGGAGCTAGGAAATTGGTCTTAACCTCACGGTTTGGAATCAAAACCGGTTATCAGTCATACAGAATAAAGTAAGTTGACTAGTTTCTCACTAATCTTTTCCCCAGACTCTAAGTTATATTTTCATCATTGATTCAAATCATACATATCTTACAATTGTGGTTTTAGGTTCTGGAGATCTTATGGAGCTGTAGTGAATATTTCGACTGTTGACGTGACCACCAAAGAAGGTTGCGAAACATTGATTAACGAAGCAAACGACTTAGGACCTATAGCTGCTATCTTCAATTTAGCTGTGGCACTCAAAGATGCTCTTATTGAGAATCAAACTAAGGATAATTTTACGGAATCTTTGAGTCCGAAAGCGCTTTCTACCGCACATCTTGATGAACTATCCAGGAAGCTGTGTCCCGAACTGAGGTGACAACTATTTCATTGACTTATGTTCAAACACTTCAATTAAAATCCTATTGTAAGAATTGCAGTGAGGCTGACTCATTTCACTCATAGTGTTATGTATATATCTGATTACGTATAGTTAGTCCAGTCCACGAGGCTCTAAGATGACCAAAATATCATTCAAGTTGTACAAAATGAATTTCGATGAAATCTTGTACAATGGGTTATTAATGACATTAACAGAAAAAATAAATAAATGCGGAAATAATCGGAACCCAAAATGAAAATGAGTATTTTCCGGGATATGGTTACTTGAAAATCCCTAAAAGTGGGGAATGGGGGAAAGAAGAGGTAGGGAAAAAATCTGATAAAATCAGATTAATGAATGATCCAAATACAAGTTCTTCTTTTTTTACTTTCTTCTAAGTGTAGGTTATAGTAGAGCGGATCATGGCTTTTTTGATCCAGTGCAGAACCCGTGGCTATAGACCCATGTGTTTGCGAAGGTTGTTCTGCATGCCTATAGGGATACAACAGCCTTCTACACCCGGGTTTTCAGTGCATTTTCCAGCTCAGCTTAGCATCGAGAATAACTCCTAGGTACTTCACGGAGCCTTTTAGGTGCAAGGTCCTCACTAACAAACGAATCTCTGGTATGAGTCCTCGTTTTCGTTCCTTGTGAAAAAAAAACTGTCCACCACCAGGCACCAAAGGAGAGGAGACAGTACTCCTCCCTGAGAACAGCTTTTGGGGGACATGTGTACATGCGACGCTACCATTATGGTTCGCCATTATCAATCTCTGCAAGAGCATGAACTCGATTCACCTGACCAAGGTGTGATCGATTCCGTGTTTCTCCGCAACGTGGTCCATGGACTCGAAGGAGGTGTTGTCGAACGACCCTTAGATGTCCAAGAAAACGCATAGAGCGCACTGTCCGAGACTAAGAGCTCCTTCGATCTGCGTAACCAGATGATGAATGGCCGTCTCGGTCGATTTGTCCGCCTGATAGGCGTACTGTTGACGTAGATGCGGAAAATTCGTTAATGCACCGTCTTTAAAGTACCTATCGATCAGCCTTTCCAGCTCTTCAAAGAGAAAGGGATGTAAGGCTGATCTTCCCTCTATGTGGGTCAAACTAGAAGGAACATTCTTAAATTGGTATAAATAACATTTTGCCCATATAAGAAAAATAATGCTGACAAATCAACGTTAACCGAACATATTTTGATTACAGGTCACACCTGTTCACAAGTTTTTGTCTCTTTCAAAACACAGTACGGACAAATATCCAGGTAATTTAGAAGGGATGGGAAAAAGCAATACATTGATTTCCAATTTATCTCCACTGAGGGTAACCTTCTTGCTTGCATTATTCTCCCTAAATAGTATTTTTAAACAGTCACAATATGTTTTCTAATTTAGTTTACTCGATGATGCCTACTTGGTATTAAGTAACATTATTTTCAAGGGTGATTATTTCCTATTCATAGTGTTATAGCGTATCCACAGTGTGAACTATTTTATAGTTGTATTATCAATTTCAGAAAAATTCATATCGTTGATAATTTCTATGATTTTCAGCGATTTCGTTGTATTCTCTTCAGTATCTTGTGGGCGTGGTAATGCAGGACAAACAAATTACGGAATGGCTAACTCGGTGATGGAAAGAATTTGTGAGAAAAGGCATCAAGATGGTTATCCAGGCTTAGCCATTCAATGGGGAGCCGTAGGAGATGTAAGTAACTATTTCAGTTGTAACGTAATACGTTTCCTACAACAGACCTTTTCTTCTCCTTCGGAAAATGATTTCATTTTAATTTTAAAGAAATTTCGTGTTCGCTCAGCAAAACATTGGTCAGGAAAGGGAATAATGGAATGCCCATTACACATCCTCTTGTTTGTTTACAGAATTTGTTGTTGAAAGTGGAAATAATTTTGCGCCATACATAAAGATCTGAGGATCAAAAAATATTCTGAACAGTTTGTATCGGGTATATTAATATTCGAAAGCTAGTATCACCAGGTTCAAGTTTGCGATCTTTCAATTTTGAAACTAGTTCGGAAGACTTTTTTACAGAACAACTTGGTGAGTGTTGGATGCTGATGAATTCATTCACAAACCATTTTACTGTTATATGTGGGATAATTAAAGTTTGAAATTATTGGTCTCATAGAATCCGGCTTATGAATTTTGGGTAAAGAATACGGTTAAGGAAGATTAGGATTCATTAGTTCATTTTAGATTATCGGAGATTACCGACGTACAGGAATTTAATGTTTGATTCACTGATTGCATTTCGATAAAAAGTTTCTGGAAATCTGTTCATATGGAAGACCGTTATTGAGCAAGGTATTTACCGAATTATAATCTAATGTGATCAACTAACCAAATTAGAGCCATCACTTTCAAATAACTCAATGAAATTCAAAAGTTTCACCTATCATCTTTCAGTAATCAATAAATGCCATAATTTGTTTACTGCATTTACAATAAAACCTTTTTATAGATACAAGAAGAACTCTTTCGTTGAAGGGAGGAATGATATGGGGATTTAGATCATAAGAGCTCTGGGAATGTTTAGAAACCAGGCTAATTGGTGGTAATTCAAATTACATTTCTGGAATGGAACTCTTATTGCATTATGCAGTGTTGGTTGTTTTCTTCTTAATCGTGGAGGTAGTTCCTTGACAAGACAATATATACGAGAGCAAGCTGTAGAAGCCCTGAAAAATGATACAAAAAATGATAGATTTGGTCAAAACTTATTTTATTTCTCAACAAAACCTCCTTGTAGCCTAATACACTCTCGTCCAACTTTTTTCTGAATTTTCGATCCCCTCCAAATAATATCATTCCGGCAATCCTTCAAAATAGGTGTTTGTTTCAGCGATGACCTCATAGTTGGAGCCAAATCTCTTTCCGCCATGCCATTTCCTCAAGTTTGGAAATGAATAAAAATTTCAGGGGGACAAATCAGGAGAATGTGATGGATGACGAACCAATTCGTAGTGCAATTCATGCAATTTTGCCATTGCGACTGCGGACCTGTGTGCCGGGGCGTTGTTCTGATGGGAGAACATTTTATTCTCTGCCAGCTGCCGCTCTCGTTTCAAATTGGCGTCGATTCGATTCCACAGCTCTACATAAGATACGCCAGTAATCGTTTGGTCCTTTTCAATGTAATCGATATGAACGGTACTGTGTGCTTCCCAAAAAACTGTCGCCATGACGTTGTTTGCCGATAGACCCACTTTGGCCTTTTCCAGCTTCGATTCGCCAGGACAAGTTCACTGTTTCTACTGTTCTTCAGTCTCTAGTGTGCTGTGACGGGTCCATGTTTCGTCCACGGCTACAAAACTGCACAAAAAGTCCTCTTTATCGCGCTTGAAATTGTCCAAAGTCGCGCTTGTTGTCGACAGAGAGCAAATGCCGCAGAAAGCTTTCTCATATTCAAAAATGTATGCGAAATGTTCATTACCCGTTCGGTTGCGATAGCCATAGCCTCAGCAATCTCTTGCACTTCAACCGTTCGTCCAATATCATATCATGAATTTTATCGACGATTTCTGGGGTTGTAACCTCAATTGTAAGACCGGAGCGGTATCCTTTTTGGTCATACTACCATAACGAAAATCAATAAACAACTCGTGAATCGTTCCAATCGATGGTGGAGAGTCCCCAAAATGTTAAACAAGCGATGCTTTGGTTTGCGTAATGTTTTTTCGACGCATGAAATAATGTTCAACCAACTGCTTTCGATGGATGCGAAAGCAGAACTGAATCACATATCAGTCTGAATATTTCAATGCGTTCTAGTTGAAGATGTTACATCACAAATGTCACATGGAATTTTCGACTATGGCGCCATCTGTTTTATTTTTAGGGACTCTTCACCTTGCCCTCGTACACTCTAATGAACTGCTTCTGAATGTTCCAAGTATGTTTAAGCGAGAAAGTAATCTATTGAATCCGGATTTGTTTCCAGCTGGGGGTAACCCTTTGTTCATATTATTAACTCCAAATAGTATTTAAACGGGCACATTTTGTTTTCTAATTTGGTTTACTCTGAAAATTCAAGTGGACAAGGGTGATTATTTCGTACTTATTAGTGTTATAGTATATCCAATGTTGTGAACTTTTTTAGTCGTTCACGTTTATCTGTGACCATCCTAACTTTCTAGTTGTCTTCCACAGGGCATGATCATTATAGATAACACCATTGTGAAGTGTTGTTCAAAGGTTAAGTTTTGAAAGCTACCAACCAATAACCTCCTATTGAAAACCTACACACCTTTGTGACTATTGTATTTTGTTTTTTTAGGTTGGTATTATAGCTGATGCGCAAGAAGAAGATAAAATCTTAGAGATTGGAGGAACCCTTCAACAAAGAATAACTAGTTGTATTGAAACTATGGATGTATTCATGACACAAAAATGTCCCATTGTTTCTAGTATAGTAGTAGCAGAAAAGTCAAATAGCAGCAGTGGAGCAGCCAATATGATGGATGCCGTTGCCAATATATTAGGTAACTTCATTTTTCTACGAAACCACTATCAACCTATTCGGAATTGGATCTGAAAGTTCAACTGACTTAACTAATGATTTCTGATTATTGGGGATCTCAAAAACCAAGCTTTAATTGAAACTCTGTAGATAAAATCCTTAACCAACTACCTTCCCTCAGATACAAGCAAATTAGAAAGCAATCTTGACAGTAATCAAGTGACTGATATTTTAAGGATAATTCTTGATCATGAACCATCAATGTGAAATAAGGGGAGAAGCTATGAAAAAGTAGGTAAATAAGTGAAAACTTGACTTACGAGGAATGCCAATATTTAAATGACATGCAGTTTCAGGGGATTAACTAAAAAAATATAACTGATATCTCAAGGATTTATTCTACCATCCATATCAATAGACAAAAGCGCCATTCTTGATCAGCAACCAATGTGCAATTAGGGGAAAAGCTATAAAAAAGTAGTTAAATAAGTGGAAACTTGACTCACGATCTCTAGATCGATCGGTGACACCACAACACAATAGCTCCAAAATGCTGTTTCGTCTTTTCTGGCTCATCAGTGGAACGAGTAGAGATATACTGCCCCCGATTGATATCTCTGCTGCTGTTTGCATAAACCGACAACAGAAAGTGTTCTAGGGGGATAGAACATCGAAGCCATCTACCCGCTTCTGATCGTCCCTTAGAAAAACCAACGCAATGTGAACATTGACTAAATAGAACTTGAATAAAATTCATGACGGGTAATGTTAGAATCAAGTGTGTCAGGGGGCGACACAAGCCCATGGAAAAATCGATAATTGAACAATTACTTGTTAGAAATTAATATAACCCACAAAGGTAGCTTACATCTCTCTAGATCGATGAGTGATACCTAGATATGGCTAACCAATACTGGAACTGATACTTTGGAATGGGTTTTGTGTACTATTAGATCTGATCTCATATGAATCAGCTGATACAATACAATTGCTGGACTGTAAGCTGCAGCTATAGTTCTAGAATACTATAATAAAGATTCTTGACCAAGTATGAATTATATATAAACATTCTCGGGAGATAGGTCACATTAACACTTTGTTTTATATTTCAGTCTTTCCGTACGTTTCGGTCTCACGACCATCATCAGAAGACTTATTATGTCAAAAGGGGTTTTTTAAAACTAATTATAGCACAAAGCGTCCATATCGCACCATATTCAATCAAAAATGCTCAAGTCGTCGAAACGAACAGAACCACGAATAATCGAAATTGTACAGTCAATATTTCAAGTATAACATATAACAAGAATTCACTATTCAGTAATATTCTTATAATATACAAGCGCATGTTGGTATAGTGTCACAACGACTGGAGATAAAAAACTATCATGTTGAGTATCTACTATCGAACCAGATGTAACGATTTATGAGGTACTTGAAAAAGGTTGTAGACCTGTATTGGAATATTACTTTGGAGCATTCTTCCTAAAATATACTTTTAACATTACAAAGACGCATGTAGGAATTTGCAAGAGTTTTAATTGATTAAGTTAGTATGAATCTGACTTAATGTCTGAATATCAGTCATATGATTTACAGAATTGGAGTCACGTTTTATCTGAATCATCTCCAGAATAGATCGTTTATAATAATTGGTTTCCTCAGTCAAAGTATTAACATTTTTGTAATCAAATTGATGATTATAATCAAAGCAGTGTTTAGCGAAGGCGGTGGAATTTTCTGAGTTTTTATTTCTTGTGCTATACTTATGGCCATACATTCTTTTTTGTAAATATTGTTTAGAGATTCAGTATAAGTCCCATCGCAATCTAAACAATTTAATTGGTATAATGTGTGGGTTTGTTTATCTTTAGGTATTGAAGGTTTTATATTTGAGACAAAATTTCCAACACAATTTACAATACAATACTTTTTTAAACATTTTTTAATTTTCTCTGAGGTCTCCAGAATGTAAGGTAACGTTATCTAATTATCTGTATTACCTTATATTTTACTTATATATGGTGTTCCATTATAGATTTTGTTTATTCTTTCTTTAATGATAGGATTGAGAAATGTTTTTGGGTAGCCATTCATTTCCAGTGTATCACGAACAATTTTTAAATTTTTGGAACGGTCCTCTGGGTGGGACAATTTAGCCTTGCGATCTGTAAGGCTGTTTATCACACTTTGTTTATAAGCTGTTGGTGCAACGGAATTGAAATGAATATAACGTTGTGACCAAACTTCTTTAGTAAACCAAGAAGTTTTTATTTTTTCATCTGCATCATGCCTAATGTTCATATCTAGGGAATTTATGCTCTTGTTCACTATTCCCAAGTAAATTGAAGTTTGCAGTGGAAATTGTTAAATTTATTAATCACGTACTGAATTTTATCGTTGAGAACACACATAAGATGATGGTCGCGAGACCGAAACGTACGTAAAGACGAAAGTATAATACAAAGTGTTATTGTGACCTATTTCCCGAGAATTCTTATATATAGTATATAGTTCTAGAATACATGTAGCTCAATTGCCAACCAGAGGAAAGATTTCTGCATTTTATTGACCGGTGGACTCTGACGTATACGTTTACTCAACACGAACAAAACAGAAGATGGTTACATCATTTCGGAGTCAAACAGAAACTGGTCAGCAATAAATTTTGCTATATACTTTGACGACACGAGAGGGAAACCTATTATGTTCGAGGAACATCGTGTGAGCCAGCGGTGGAATGTTGGGAAAAGAGATGAGCATTCGATTTTTTCTTGAAGGTTTGCAGATTATAGGCATAGGTAAGGACCTCACTGGGTAAAGCGTTGCACAACTTTGCTGTTCGATAGAAAAATGAAGTCTGTTGAGAAAAAGTTTGGTAGGTCTCGAGCTTGACTATGAATTGGTGACTAGATTGAGCTCATCTAGTCCGCCTATCTGGAATCTCTCATGGTGGAACAACAGACGAGATTTCTGATGAACACCGACCATGGAAATATCTATAGGAATGAATATGTTTCTACGATGTTCTAGAGAGGTTAATGAACTCGTAAGTGTGACATCATCAATCATACGATGGGGCCTCGCCGACAGTCCGCAGTGCGACTGTGGTTCTCCGAGACAAACGATCCGCCATATCGTTCCAAACTGCCCAAACCGTGCATATCGCGGGAACCTACAGGACTTCGCAGAATGCTCTCAAGACGCAATCGAGTGCAATTTGGACATTAATATATAGTTTGTCAGAGGACTTATGCTATGATATGTGCTATGTTTTTTATAGAGTTTGTTTTTCTTACTTATAATTTCTTTCTACCGTATTGTAAAGAACCCATACGCCAAATAAATAAATGCGAATAGCTCTCTTCTGGATAGAATTCTGGATAGCTTCAGCTTATGTTCGGAAGCCGAACTCCTTACATGTGAACAGTACTCGAGGACAGGTCGAATCTGTGCTTTGTAGATCATGAGCAGCTGCTGGGATGTGAAGTAGCTTTTGGTACGGGGTAGAAAATCAAGTTTTCGCGAAGCTGTTTTCGCAATGGACTTCACATGATAGTTCCGTGAGAGGGTGCTGTTGGTGGTGATCCTGGGCATGGATATGAAAAACTTCATACGGATAGTTGTACTTGATATCATCATATTAGAAATTGTGGGATCAGGCTTCTTGAGTTTTGGTTGCATTATTCTCTACTAGATTATCAGATCCTCATTTCAAAATCTCTGCCAGATTTCCATTAATTGCGCCAACCTGTCTCTGTCTCGTTTCTCTGGCTGCATTGGTTGGTATAGTATTATAATATGGTATTCCCCAGGGATACATTCTGGGTCCAATATTATTCTTGATATACGTTAATGACTTAGTTGCTAATTATCCGTCTGTAGAATTCTGCATATTTACTGACGGTACGAGTGTAATAGACTCAAGCGATAATATTGAAGATGTGTCCGTATCGTCAGCCCAACAGCTTACAGAAATAATGCACTGGTTTTCCTCAAATGAGTTATGTATTGATACAGAAAAACACATAGTATAACATTCCATCCAAATAATGACACAAACCAAATCAATATCGAAACATCTTATGGGGAAATACAGGGGACAACAAATGTAAAATTTCTCGGAACTTACATAGACGAAAAATTGGATTGGAAAGAACATATTCATAACCTAAGCAAAAAAACTTTGCAGTGCTACATTCTCAATATCTACCATAAGAAAAAACATTGGTAAAGAAACAGCAATTACAGTATCTTACGCTTATTTCTACAGCCTAGTTCAATATGGTATAGAGTTTTGGGGATATTCTATAGATATCAACAGCACATTCATAATACAAAAAAAGAGCTTTCAGAACTATTTGTGGAATAAAACGAACCGAATCCTCTAGGAGTCATTTTGAAAATCTGAAAGTACTGACAATTACAAATTTGTCTCCATACCGTCTTTACTTGTTAGCTTAAAAAAAAAACATGAACTAGAACAGTTCACGGATATCCACAACTATGACACTCGGAACAAAAACAAGTATATACCAACCCCAATGCAATCATACAGAAAAGGTCCCTTATATATGGCAATAAAAACATTCGATCACCTACCGTCCTCAATGACAGGAATAATTCCTCTAAGCATTTTTTAAATTAAGGTCAACAATTTTTTTCAAACTCAAGTTCATTACGATAATAGAGAATTCTTCAATGACCACATATAAATCGTTTTTATCATGATAACCATGAAAAGTTTTCTTCCTTTTATTATTACCATTCACTAGCATTATTTCACCAAAAACTAACTCATTATTACTAACTATACATATTGTGTAATTGCTTATATATGTGTAAAAACAACTCAAAATGAACTACACTTCTCAATAGCTCAAATGAGCTTCAGCATACATGAAAATCTTTCCATTGTAAAAAGTATATTATAACTGTATTACAACATGTACGTATTCGAGAAATAAATTCTAATTCTAATTCTAGTATATTGCAAAGCTTTGGACGGGACAGGTGGTCACTTCAAGCAGATCGTTTATATGGAGCAGAAACAAAGTTGGTGCCAAGACAGATCCTTGTGAAAAACCAGCGTTGGTAGCCATTGTATCGGAGGATATAAAGTCAACCACCACATGGAGTGATCTATCTGAGAGGAAACTCGATGGGAAGCGACAAAGTTCATTCGGCAAACTATATGGCGGAAGTTTCTCAAGAATGCTTTGGTTGCACACTCGGACAAATGCTTAGGGGATATCCAATGCTACAGCTAGAGATTTCCCATGTTTTTCAATAGATTTCTGACATACATATTCTACGTAGGCAAGCAGTAATCCTGTTGATCTCTGATGACGAAAGCGATATTGCCCGTCATCCACTATTTTGGAGCTCTCTAGATATTGGATGAGCTCGATGTTGATTGCTTCCTCCAACAGATAATAGTGCAACGGGTATAATTATTGGGAAGTATTGTGACGTACCTTGCTACTTTTGGCGATAATTACTCACTACGGCTTGAATACTCCAGATCTGAATCCGTTTGACTTTTATGTTGGTTTCTCAGGCACCAGATTTTTGTCAAGGTTTACTCCTCGTTAAGGGCTTCTGCTACGACCCTTACCACAAAGCCTATCACTGTGCTGTCTATGGATAGCATTATCCCAGCTTAGTCTCAGTGATGTGAATAACCAGGGATCAATAGGGCAGACTGAATAGTACTTCCGGGTAAGACACGCTACACCCTGTCGGAGGACTATCTACGACTCACTCTTATTTCTGGGTAAGACACAGTGTATGTTGGTACGTCGTGATTCACAACTACTCTATTCCTCCTTCAGAGCCTACTGCCGGGTAAGACACAGCATGTAGACCCTGGTGGAGGACTATCTACGACACACCCTCTGTGTCTCTTTTATCGAGACGTTATAGAAATATGTACAAGATAATCTTACCAGATACAATACAACAGTTACAACTACTAATTAAACGATATTTGATATAACAAGACCTTGGCGCGAGCAAAACAATGGAGTTCAATGTACTAACTCAAATGGCAAAACACTATTTACCTAACACTTCAAGGAAGCAACGCTCTGGCTGTCTTCTCGCACTGTCTCACTGACAATCATTAATTCAACGCTTGCTAGGCGTTCTTTTATACTAATCGAGGTGCTGGTCAAGTCACCTGCCTCAGCTCCAGCCGAGCCCTTTTTTGCTCATTTCGCGCTCATGATGGTCCACCAGTTCCTCGATTCTGTGCCGTTTTTATGGTTACATCTGTTCCGATATCTTTTGTTGACACGAAATATGCACGTTTCTGAGAGAAATCAAAATATACGCGACTCATGAATGGAACCGTATGCAAATCTGACACTTAAACTACACGGATGTCAATGCCCGGTACTATCTATATTCCCAACAATATAATTATTCAGAATTATCAGTTCGAAATACTAATATAAACGAAATCTTGAATTTACTACTAATTTACGTGTTTCCCATTGAATAATTATTTAAGATTTCAGAGTTTCGTTACAGTATCTCCTTTCCTTATTTTGGAATTGGTTGGAGTCTAGCTGACTTCTAGCTGGAAGGTGAACAACCTACAGTAAACTGGTGGAATTTGCAAACATTCCAGCAAAAAAAGTTGGATTTTTCTTGTGATCTAGTTGCCAGTGTACCATCATCTTTGGTTAGGGTAGGGAATGAAAGAGATGTAAAATTTCTACCAATTGTTTTGACGAAAGTCCAAAACGAACGGGAGCCGTTCGAGCGTTTATTGTTTCATTGCAAATATTTCTGGCTTCAACATATTTTGTTCTGGTCTCCACACATGGGCTAACGCGCCAACAGCTGTAGTTTGATTCTAACACGGGACTTTCTAGAATTAGTGGAAACTTGCGGAGAGAACTCGCATCTTTCTGTCATTCCCAACATCTCATATTTCTCGCACCAATAATACTCAAATACATTTTTTTCCCTGTTCATGATAACAAATTGCATTTCTCATAATGAAATTCATCATTCTAGGTATTCGAAATCTCAAAATTGTTAGCTTCCAAGCCACTTTAGCAGAATTAGGAATGAACTCGATGACGTCAGTTGAAATCAAACAAATGTTGGAGATAGAATTTCAGGTCATTCTTTCCGCGCAAGATTTAAGAAGCTTGACATTTGCCAGGTAATGCCAAAAGTAACTATTGCATTGTACCATCCATATCATATTGTGTTCTTGATTTGAAGGAAGCTTGTTTATAATAACAATGAATAATCTATAAATTGTTTCAGATTGTTGGAAATCCAACAGGAAAAAATGACTTCCGATGGGGGATCTATAAATTCAGTGAATACAGTCATGAATACGGGCTTAGAAACTCTTTTCACAGCGATGGGTGATGAAACAAAATTCAGGATACCCTTGTACAGGTTACGAAGTAAAGTGGAGCAAGGCGCGAAGGTTCCAAAAGTTTTTGCGTTCCCTGGTATGGAAGGAGTGGCTAGTGTTTTCGACAAACTAGCTGCAAATTTGAACCTTCACGTATTAGGACTCCAATTCAGTCATATTGATCCCGATATACCTTTCTTGGAGGCAGCTAAATCAATGTTATCTGTAAGTATTCTTATTTTGGTTAGAAAGAGGAGTGTGAAAAATACATAAATATAAAATAATATTGGAATTGGAAGCTATTAAATAATCGGAAAACATACTTCGCATACTATTAACATGTTATATTAAAATTGATTTGAGTACATTCCAGTTTGCTAGATAATGAAGTCCAAATGGCTATGAAAATAAGCCAAACCCGTAAATTCTTGGGAAATGGATCGATTTTGATGGAACAAAGTACATTCTGTTCAGAATGTCATAAAAAAAAATTGACAGCAAATTGTTTATATCTATAACGTTTATAAACAATAAATAAACATCAAATAGTTCAAAAAGAATGGGATGAAATGAAACTATACACAAATTCACCTATGAATGAATTCTTAACAGCTGTTAAGTCTACACGAATATACATTCACAGCTAATTTTCAATATAAACATGAGTGTTATAAACAATTAGATGGTTGTGCAATGGGCTCTCCAATATCAAGTATCATAGCCCAAATAGTAATGGAATTCCTTGAAAAAAGTATTATCTCAATTAAATTATAATATAGCCTTCTTCAAAAGACATGTTGATGATTGTATTGCTGCCATCCCAAAAGACAAATGTGATGAATTTTTGAATTTTTTCGATTCCTTTCACCATAAGTTACAATTCACAATCGAAACTGGAAATAATAATAAAAATTCTTTTCTAGGTTTAACTTAAGTAAGAAAATCAAATGATTACAAAATTCTAACGAAATGGTACGCCAAACCTACTTGGTCAGGAAGGTATTCTAATTTCAATTCTGATATACCTAAAAAATATAAGAAAAATGTTATTATGAATATAATAGATAGAACTATTCAACTATGTTCACCTGAACTGAGAAATATATCTATTAAAAAAACGAAAGAAACTTTAATAAAAAATGGTTATCCCATCGATTCAGTCAATTCCATAACTAAAGGCAAAATTCATAAATTTTATAACTCATCCGATAAAATCAATACCAATAATGGGGAATCAAAAGCTTGGGTTATGGTGCGTCGCCGTCGGTTGGTATCTCCAACTTCGCGCCAACGCCTGTAGATCTCCACTCTTTCCTCCACCAGCAGACGGATTGGTGACACGTCGGCGAAAACACACACGGCATCGTACGAGACCGTGTGTTACACTCAGAGGGCACACGTACGGTACACCGAGGTTAATTGGCATACGTACGATTCCACCACCTCGACTAATACCTAGACTGGGGCTGCGTACAGCATCGTGGAGCTGACGACGTTGGAGAGTATCCTTCTGCGATTCTGAGTAGGTTCTCTTGTTGAGCATAGTTCTGGTCAGTGCGTTGGTCACTGAAGCTGCTCTTGTTCTCACCACACGCAGATGTTCGTCAAACCGCTGATGATGGCTGGGGAGGTATGTCGCAACCCTCAACGTCGAGTGTCACATTTTCTGTCATTTTCCTGGTTTTATGGTCTGCCAATTGCATGCCATTCGGCGGATTGTGGTGGCAGCTTCGCTTGCCTTCTGCGTGGATTCTTCCAACTATTGGCAATGACAACGACAGCAATATCCTCTGCCAAGCCAACATCCTTCGTCCCTGTGGGCATGTGCAACCTCAGCACTGCATCGTACATGATGTTACACAATAAAGGTCCAAGTATCAAGCTTTGTGGGACGCCTTCTGTGATGTTGTAGGCTTTGGGCCCCTCGTCCGAATTGTAAAATGATGTTCTTTTGCCCAAGTAGCTCGCGATTATCCTTGTAATGTAGTCCGGGAGCTTCATCAATGTCAGCGCCTTCAGAATTTGATTCCAGTTCACTGAGTTGAAGACGTTCTTCACGCCCAGGGTGATTTCGATACAGTACTTGTTGGCACCATTCTCCCAACACTTCCCTCCGATGGCCTCACGATCAGTGGCAACGACGACGTCAATGGCGTCCACCGTTGAGTTCTCCTTCCGGAATCCTTGCTGGTTTTCCGACAGGCCCCGAGCATGTTCAGTGAATTCCTCTATCCGGTTGCTAATAATCCCCTCGAGTACCTCTCCTGTTGTGTCCAATAGGCAAGTTGGTCGGTATGTTGATGGATCGTCCGGAGCCTTGTTGCCATTCGGAAGAAGGACTAATTTCTGCTGCTTCCAACGACATGGAAAAACTCCTTCATGAAGGCACGCGTTATAGGTCTCCAGGAAAACATCTGGTCATGCTTTGATGGCTGCTTTAAGGGCCACGTTCGGTATACAGTCTGGACCTGGAGCTTTGGCATCATCTATCTTGTTGCGGGCTTCCATGAACTCTTCCTTGGAGATTGGCAAGGCGTCAAAGCGACGAGTGGCCGGCACATTAACGGAATGGGTGTGTCCCTGTTGTTCCGGGAACAGGGTGGTTAATATCCTTCCGAGTAGAACTGGACAGGATGACGGAACCACAGAGCGGCCTTTTAGCCTGTCCATTAACGTTTTTTAAAGTATTCCCCAGGTCCATATCACAGAGTTCACTCCAGCTTTGGCGTTTGCCATTTATAATGGCTCTCTTCAGACTTCACCTTGCCTTGTGATATCGGAGTTCTAGGGCTTCGTGGTTCTCACGATCTCGGGCGCGCTGTATCTATCACTCGACTATTCGAGCACCTGATTTGCTGATCTGTAAATCGGGCTGCCTAAGATATTTGCAGGATATTCCCATTCACTTGTTTTAATTTCAGGTTGATATGATATAATTTTTTTTCAGATAATAGAAGACAACGTATCACATGGTGAGACTGTTAATATTCTAATGTATTCCTTCGGTTCAATATATGGTTTCGAAATTATCTCAATGTTGGAAAAGAGAGGCTACAAAACGTCCGTTGTTTGCATAGACTCAGCACCGGACTATGTTAAGGCCGGATCTAAACTTATGGCAGCTTCTGACCAAGAAGCCCAGGTTAACGTCGTATGTTTCCTAATGGCGCTGGTCCTCGACAGATCTGTCGAAAGCGTGCTCAAACATAAAGTAAGTAAACGATTATGGTTTGAATATGTAAGCACCTCTCCTTTGTAGAAATTCACAACATGTGTCCTTGAATCATTTATTAGTTTTGAACCGAAATTTCCTTTTTGTTCTTGATGTCGATACATCAGCTATTAATTCTGATACCTAAAATCATTTTTTCAACTATACCTACGTATTTCAAGAATGTGCATTGATCTTGTGATTACTTAGGAAAAAGAATCTTCATGGAATGTTATACTTGCTATTGGTACATATTTTTTCCGAAACCATATAAGAGAGAAACAATTTGTAATGAATATTTTTATAGGAGCGTATGATAAATTATTCGACGATAGCTGAGCAAATGACAGCCCTTCACGCTTTATCTTCTAAGAAGTTACCGTTCTCTTTGGAATACCTGATTGCACTCGTTTCTGGAGTATTCAAGCGAATGAGGAATGTATCTTCATATCAACCGTCTTATACTAAATTAGGATGTCAAATAGTTTTATACAAGCCGAAGGAACAGATGATGTCTCAAATACCCAATGATTACAACTTGTCCAAAATTAGTGAAAATCATATATCCATTACTGCTTTCGAAGGAAACCACGCTACGATTTTAGAGAACACAGAGTTGGCTAGGAGTATTGAAAGTGTATTCAACTAGATAGTAGATGGATAATGAAAAATAGTGATATAATTATATATATTTTCATGTTACAAAATATTGAATTGGAGATTTTCCGAAGTGTTTTTGAGTTTTAATTATTCCTTGCTGTTTTCACCAAATGTTCTCCAATCGTTAACAATAAGTGAATTCACAACTACTGTGGATATACTCTACAATTATAAGTAAGAAATAGTTATGCTTATCCACTGAAAATACTGTTGAAGTAATGAGCACCTTCCAGCTACCAACAAGTTATCATCAGTCAAGTGAACTAGAAAACAAAATAAACCTGTTCATATACCATTTGGAGTTGGTAATGCGCTTATATCACATAAATTGAATATATTGGAATCATTGGAAATTGTCAAACATGTTGAAGACAAAAACGGTAAATTTAAATGATCAATTGGACATTTTTCATTAACCAATTATATTAATCATTTCCTTAGTAGCTCCTCAAATGTTCTGTAACTGATGGTATTCTCCTCCACTTAAAAAAATCGGTTGTCTTTAAAGTCGGTTTACTGACGATAGTTGAACGTGACAACGTCATAAGAAAATACTGAAGGAATGGTTTCATTTTTCAAAAGAAAATTTTAATTTTATTTGTTTGATAGATATTTTGTATGGATATAGAGAAGGAGGTAAATGGAAATCACAATTGAATTGATCAAGTTACATTTATTTGTACGCATAAATACAATTATGTCAATTTAGCTTTTAAAAAGCCCGCCTCAATGTGTTTGATATAGGAGAAAATTGTTCCCTTTGACGGCTGGCTGGTCTAACCTGTCATTTCAGACACGTAGTTATGATATTTGGAAGATTTAACATTTATGTTTTAATTTTTTGAAATCATAGCTACGCTCGATAATTATTTCGATCGAATAGTAAAGCAATTGATTTTTTACTCATCGTGAAATAGTTCTGTTAACTTATTGTTATAGTTTTGTCAATTATAGCATAACCTACAATCGCTGCACTAGCGGACCGATGCTATTTATTTTAATGATGAAAGCATGAATATTCGACAATATATCACTGAACATATATTTAATATCGAAAGAATCATTACCTTTATCGCCGCAATTATCGTTGCTATAAACAATTGACACCACATTCACTTTTCACTGCACTTCATACTTGACGAAAACATGTAAATGTATTATTTTGTATAGCAGCTGTCCACGCGGACGCATCGCTCACTCGAGTAGGAGACGCTCTCGCTTGCACTTCAAGCCTTAAATGGAACACCTTAGAGCGAGGTAACGCCGCATGAGTCATGTTTTCTTGTGCGTGCAGCCGGCTCCATCGAATTATAAGACGTTGTCACGTCAAAAATATAGTCATTATAGTATGAAGCCGTTCTCTATCAATGTAACTTTAGTTTATAACTTAGTTCAGATGATGACCCTGTGTGTTATGTATGTAAGCAATAGTGGATAATAAAAAAATTCATCAATGAACTATAAAAGAGGTCACACTAAAAATAGTATTAAAGTTCTGAGGACCTTTCAGCTACCAAGTAGCCATCATCAGAGCAAACCAAATTATAAATCGAAACGTGCCTGTTTGGGGAGAATAATGTGAACAATGAGTTACCCCTCAGCTGAAGATACATCGGAATTTAATAAATTGCTGTTTGGCTTATACATTTCCATTCCTTCTAAATTACCTAGATATTTGACTGTACTGTATTTTGAAAGTGATAAACTGTCTTGAGAAATGGTGTGACCTGTATCCAAAATGTATTCGGCTATCGCTGATTTTTCACCATTATTTTTCTTTATATGGGCAAAACGTTCCTTCTAGTTTGACCAACATAGCATTTCGAACACGACTCACAATCGATTTTGTAAATCCCGGATTTGTCGAAATCGGAACCTTTATCAAAGGTGTTGCCTAAATGGTATTTCTACTTGTTCTTACATCTGTAAACTGGTTGTATTCCTAATTTAGAAAACAAACCATGGCATTTATTAATTATTGAAGAATGATATGTGAAACTTTTGAATTGTATTGAAGTATTTGTAGGTAATGGCCCTAATTTGGTTAGTAAGTGTAAATTTTGTCAATTATTTTGAAAATTGAACAAACTGTATACAAAATATTCTGTATAAGCTACAATAATACACTCAAAGCCTTGAACAAACTTTCTAAGCATAACGAATTATGGATTGTGTATTCTCATCCAGTTCAAGGTCGTTATATTATCTATTCGTATCGGTTCACATTCTCATATGTGTAAGGAATAATTGGCTAAATTCAAAACCCAATCAAATGATGCAATATCCCTACTAGACATAATGCCCAAAACTTTCCTCATTGAATTCCTAATATTGGCATTAACTTGAATAAGCAACTTGAATACGTTATAATAATTGATTAATTATATTGTTTACGCTTTATACATGTTCATTAACTGAACAGAAGAAGTTACTCAAGGTAATTATTCCTTCCTCCTTATTTGTCATTATCTTGAATCATCGGTAGTTCAAATATTCAAACAATGATCTTCATTGTATTCAAATCATCTTCAAATATTGATGAACTACTTTATAAAAGATTGAT
Source organism: Endomychus coccineus (assembly GCA_958510875.1). Taxonomy (NCBI): domain Eukaryota; kingdom Metazoa; phylum Arthropoda; class Insecta; order Coleoptera; family Endomychidae; genus Endomychus; species Endomychus coccineus. Next base: position 19,793,608 of record OY294070.1, on the reverse strand, counting down.
ATTTTGTTGACAGGGACATTCACCTTGTTGTTCCAGTTTCGTTTATAGGTATAATTTTCTAAATTCTATTCCGGTAATCGTTAATATTTGGTGTTGGATTTAGTGTTTACATTTCACCAGGTACTGGCCGGGAATCTATTCATCTGGCGAAGGATTTTAATTTCGCTTATCAAGGTGTGTAATTCTTTTCAATATCTGAATAACTTAGCCCAGTTCCTCTGTAATTTTTAGGGTTCAAATTTTTACGTTCCTTAATTTTGATCAATCCTTATGTACGCTGATCAAAAATATGGACATTACAATTGAATTGTTTGGGCCCTATGCTACTCGAGTTATTGGTCATTTTTTGGATCCAAATTGCCCCGACTTTGGTGTTTTTTCAATTTTTAGAAAAACTCTGAGTTCCACTCGATTATTTTATGACAGAAAAAGTTGTAAAAAATCAAAAAGAGTTAAATGATGCCAATTGGAACTTAATAAAATGTAAGGGGCCTAATATACGGCCCAAAAAGTGAGATTTTTGAGCAAAATCACACGTTTGTTCAATTGTCAATTATAAGATGCCTGTTTGTCGTATCAACTGATGCTTAACATGCGTTGATAGTATTTTGTGTGTACTTAGATATGAGTGTTTCATTTGTTTGATATTTGCAAAGGGGGCGCTGCAATCGCTCTTTTTGCGAAAAAGGTAATTTTGCGATTGCGGGTTAAAAAATCCACCTTTTGACTCAAAACAAAATTCAAACGGAAGATATTGATGGCTTTCAACTATGAACCAGAATCCAACCACTTTGGTTCATATGGGCCGATTAGAGACCATTTTGAAAAAAAACGTGTGAGCCAGCGGTGGAATGTTGAGAGGGGAGGTAGGCATTCGAATTTGTCTTGAAAGTTTGGAGGTTATAGGCATAAGGAAAGACCTCAATGAGTAAAGAGTTACACATTTTTGCTGTTCTATAGGAAAATGAAATCTGGTATGAAGAAGTTCGGCAGATCTCCAGCTTGACAATGAAGGAGTGACTAGTTTGAGCTCGTCTAGTCCACCTATCTGGGAACTCTCGTGGTGGGAAAACAGACGAGATTTCTTATAAGTACCGACCATGGAAATATTTATAGGAAAGGAAGAGATCTCACAACTTTCTACGATGTTCTAGAGAGTTCGATGAACTCGTAAGTGTGACATCTTCAATCAGAAGAATAAATCTCTTTTGGATATAATCAAATAGCTTCAGCGTATGTATGGGAGCCGAACTCCAAATGGACAGTACTCCAGGACAGTTCGAATCTGTGCTTTGTTGATTATTTATTTATTTATTTGTTTAGTATATATATGCCCAACAGGTTAACCCAATTATAGGACAAACAATACAGAGCAACATAATATAAACAATAACAAGAAATATATAACAAAAATAATATCTTATAGGAATAATGAAAATAAACTGACTAAATTCTTAAATCACATGGTGATAAAAAATACAAAAAAAAAATTAAAAACCTCACTTAACCACACTAATAAGATACTGAATACTGTTGAAAAATAAGTCACATTGTGAACAAATAACATTAAAGTTTGTTGTCATGACAAATATCGGACATCTAGATGATACATTTGTATTAGACCTAACATTGTAAAAATTTAAGGGACAGTGAGAAGATAATCTAGGTACAACAAAATTTAATTTACCTAATAAGTAACTGCAGTCAATATTATTATTCAACAAATTGTGGAGGAATATTGTGCTCCTTATTCTTCTCCTCAGTTCAAGTGTCAAACAATCAAAAGTAGATAATAATAATTGATGATCAAAACCTCTTCTAGGAAAGATATTGAAAGTTCTAAGCCAGAGATATTTCAAATATTTACGTTGAATGCTATCAATTACTGTAATCTGAAATTTGTACTGAGGGTTCCAGATAAGTGAAGCATATTCCAGTTTTGGTCTAACCAATGAATTAAATAGTGTTTGTAGTACCTCTAAATTGTTGAAATATTTGGAATGCCTAAGTACAAACCCTAAGGTTCTATAAGCTTTAGCACACTTATATGTAGATTAAAAGTGAACTGATGATCGTATAAAACACCTAAGTCTTTGACTGTAGTATTACGAGAAATGATTACTGAATCTAAAAGATAATCGAACAAAATAGGATGAACTTTACAACTGAAGATAACAACACAACATTTACTAATATTTAGACTTAATTTATTGTTGGCGCACCATTCGAAAATATTGTCCAGAACATTTTGTAGTGCATAGCAGTCATCTATGGTTTTTATTTCTAAAAATATTTTCAAGTCATCAGCAAAAATTAGTTCCAATCCGATTATGGTTTCAGCCAAATCATTAATAAATAACAGGAACAGTAGAGGACCAAGGTTTGAACCTTGAGGCACACCGGATTTGGCGATAAATGAATTTGATCTTTGACCGCAATACTGCACAAACTGCGATCTATTGATGAGGTATGAGCAAAAAAACGCTACTAAGGAAGTACTAAATCCAATGGATTTGAGCTTGCCTAGAAGAATAGTGTGATCAAGTTTATCAAAGGCCTTCGAAAAATCAGTATATAATACGTCAACCTGTCCTTGGTTGTCAAGAATGGCAGCAATATACGTGTTCAAACAAGTAAGATTCGTAACAGTAGATCTCTTTTGGACAAATCCATGTTGGTATGGTGATATCATATGTGAGAAATTACTATAAATGCGTTGATATAGACACATCTCAAAGACCTTAGATAAGTTAGACAATATAGCTATTGGACGATAGTTGAGTATATTTCCAACATCACCAGATTTGTGAATAGGAATAATCTTTGCTTTTTTCCAAACACTAGGAAATTTATCAGATTTCAAACTGAGATTAAACAAAATCTGTAGTGGAACGACAAACACAGAAGCGCAATCTTTTATTAAGAAGCTTGGTATTTGATCATGTCCAGAGGTGTATTTATTCTTGAGGTTTTTAATAGCAGCTACAATTTCTGGTTGACTTATCGATGCAATATTTAAAAATGATGAGTTAATGTTGGTCAAATCTGAAATATTGCTGAAATCATTGTTGTTATTGGGTTCAGAGTATACACTGGCAAAGAATGTACCAAATGCTTCAACAATTTCTTCGGATTCATTTAATAGTGTTTCATTAAATCGCATAGAGCCAGGAATTCTAGTCGTGCATTTTTTTTCATTTATGAAGTTCCAAAAACTTTTTGTATCATGAGTGATGGAGTTACCGATTTTCTCCAAATAGAGATTATAAGCTTCCTTTATTCTAACTTTGGTTAAAGATCTCAGTTGCTTAAAATCTCCAAGATTCTGACGAGACTTATGTTTTAAATGCCTAGTTCTAGCATTGTTTTTAAGTTGTATTAGATCGATAGTAGACCTATCAAACCATGGTGGATAACCACGTTTTCTATTTTGAAATAATGGTACATTTACATCAAATACAGAGTATACCATACTATAGAATTCAGAGCAAGCCTCCTCAATATTAGAGTAATCATTCAGAATGGACCAGTCAATTTCAAGTAACATATTATATAATTGTAAGAAATTAGCTTTTCTGAAGTTATATGTGTTGTTTACACTTATACCTTTGAAGTTTTGATTATGAGGTCTACACAATGACATCTCAATCAAAAGTGCAGGGTGAAACGAATCTTCTTTAACTAAGGGAGCATTGTCTCTAAACAAATGACATGTAATGTTAGATAATAGTAGGTCAAGATAGTTGTCATGACTGTTTGTTATATTATTGTATTGTTTCAATTGCAAGAAATTCATGAAGTTTCTTAATAACAAATAAAGTTTATCATTTATATTCTCATTTATGAAACAAGGTATGTTAAAGTCACCTAAAATTTACAAGTGCTCATTAACCAAAGAAATTTCTCCAAGATGTTCCAGTAACGTTTCTAAATCACTTGCTGAAGGTGTTTTGGGAAGGTATAAAACTATAACGAGTAATTTAACACCATTATTTAGGTCACATACACAAGCAACAATATCAAAAAAGGTAAATCAGTGAGAATAGAGATGAGATCCAGCTGTTGTACTTTGATGGAGTTATGTACAGCAAGTAGTGTTCCACCACCTCGTGTAGTTTCTGTAATATTCAGGTTACGATCGCATCTATAAGCACCATAATCGGAAGGAAATAGTTCACTACTCGCAATGGAATCATGAAGCCATGTTTCAGTAAGAGCGACAAAGGTATAATCATCATGACTAATAGCCGAATGAAATTCTGAGAGTTTATTTTTAATACTTCGAACATTCTGGTAATAGCAGGTTGAAGATGAATTAGGATTATTGTTGGGCATACTTAGTTTAAATTCAGTGGAATGTTGATGTTGATTATGCGTGGCACACCACGTATATATTTAATTATGAGGAGCTGCTGAGATGTGAAGTAGCTCTTGGCAGGGAATAGAAAATCAACTTTTCGTGAAGCGATTTCCGCAATGGACCTCACATGATCATCCCATGGGAGGGTGCTCTTGGTGGTGATCTCGAGTGTGCTTCATAGGAATAGTTGTACCATACATCATCATATTAGAAATTGTGAGATCCACCTCCCTGGAGGAGACGCATGCTTCAGTTTTCAGTGGCATTACACTCTATTGGATTATCAGATGCCCATTCCAAAATCTTTGCCAGAACTCCATTAATTGGGTTCATTGGATGGTATAGAGGTTCTAGATGAGAAAGATGTATGAAGTGTGAAATCATCTGCAAAGCTTTGGATTAGACAGCCGGTCACTTCCAGTAGATCGTTTACATCGAGTAGAAAAAAAGTTGGTGCAAACACAGCCTCTGTAAAACACCAGCGTTGATAGCCATTGTATCGGAGGATACTATGTCATCTACCACGTGGAATGATGTAACAAAGAGAAAACTCGATAGTAAGCGACAAAGTTGAAGCTACAAACCATATGACGAAAGTTTCCCAAGAAGGCTTTGGTGCCAGACTCGATCAAATGCTTTAGAAATATCCAATGGTGCAGCTAGAAATTTCTCATGTTTCTCAATAGATTTCTATCATATATGTGGTACGATGAAAACCATATTGCCGGTCATTCACGAATTTGGAGCTTCATAGGTATTTGATGAGCTCGATGTCGATTGCTTTTTCCATCACTTTAGAGATCACAGATAATAGTGCAATGGGTCTATAATTATTAGGAAGGCTTTTCTTTCCTTTTTTTGGAATTGATTGGACTTTAACTGTCTTCCATCTGCAAGAAAATACACCAAGTTTGTATAAAAGGTTAAGCAACCTGCATAAAACTGGTGTTAATTCAGGCGAACATTCCTTGAGAACGACAGGTGGAATTCCGTTTGGTCCCACAGATTTTTTGATATTGAGATCAAGCAGAATGCGCCTCATTGTGCGCTAACGGAAGACATTTTCAGACATGTGGCTATCGATGGCAGGAGTATTGGGAGGGTCCTTCCATTGTGGATTCGAAGTGGATTCTTCTGCAAACATTCCAGCAAAAAGGTTGGCTTTTTCTGGTGGTGGAGTAGCCAGTGTGCCAACATCTTTGGTTAGGGGAGGGAATGAACTGGAAGTGAAATTTTTACCAATGCCTTAAAAAAAGTCCAGAACAAACGGGGATCCTGATTGCTATGGTATATCAGTAAAAAAGATTGCAAGATGGCCTAAAATGTACTATCATCTGCAGACGGGAAAGGTGGTCACTCCCAGCAGATCATTTATATGGAGCAGGAACATTGTTGGTACCAAGACAGATTCCTGTGAAATAATAGCATTGATAGTCATTGTATCGGAGAATACTCTGTCGACCACCACATGGAGTGATATAGGGATCTGAAATGACGGTCAGGTACCTGCTTTACCATTCCAGTATGGCGGACGAGTTGTCACATTATTTGTTTACGTACATATAAAGCAATGCGTATATCTTGATTTTGTTTCTAATTTAAGAGGTGATCCTCACAAAATAGGAGGCCAAATTAATGAAAATAATGGTTCTATTTTAAGCATGAAATGTTCATGCAAGGCAGGACAAGGGGGACAGTGTAAACATGTCATGGCAACATTATTATATTGCTACAAGTAAGAGGTTATGTTACAATAAAAACATCAATATATGATTATTAATATTGTGATTATTATAAAGAAAATAAAAGTTACCGATTGACTGATAACATCAAAGAAGTAATAAGGAACATTGTGAGCTTAGAGTCAACCAGCAATCTGCACAGTTGGCTTGACAAATTAAATGTAGGTATGTGAAATGAACGGCTGTTTTAAAAGAATTATCCAAAGTTTAGAAGGAGATTATATTTCCATCTGTGAGTGTGTGTGTGTGTGTGTGTATCTCAATATATTGGCCTCTTGTTTATGTAGCCATTTTTCGATAGAAATAAAAATACCATAATACCGAACAAATTTAACCTATCAACCTATAAACCAATTACGGACAACGAAGAGATGCAAGGTGAGGTTTAACATAGGATAACATATAATAAGACAAGGACACAACTGGCCAAGGGACCCATCGTGGCATTTACTCTTCATACACAAACAGTACTGGGTCACGGAAGGATTTATGATGGGATTATAACAACAACTAACCTCAAATAATAACAATAGACAGCTATTATACTACCATGTTTATATTTCGGATATGATCAAATAGTTCCAATAGTGCATTGGAATGTTCACAAAAGACGATAGAATTCAAATTAATTGGTTTAATTATATTGAACAAATGAATTTTATTCAAAAAAATATTATTCTGGGCTTCATTATTAGGGCAGTCTAGGATTACATGAGTAAGTGAACCAATAGCGCCGCAAGTGCACAATTGATCTTCATTTATGTTAATTTTGTATAAATATTGAGGACAGATTGCATGTCCAGATCTAATTCGACATATGGTCTTGATAAAGGCTTTGGTTAAGGAATTCTCAATTAGGATATTTGAAAACCAAGAATGAGTCATCACTTTTGGGATAAAAGATTTAAAATTGCTGCCAGTGTTCGAGTTTTGGTATAACATGCTCCATTTAGATGTACATAAACGATTAATGTGACTAAAGATATCGTTAACAGGAATCTTAAAGGATTGTACATTTACTAGGTTGGTAGCTTCTTTGGCTAATTGGTCAACCACCTCATTATAGCGTATTCCACAATGAGCCTTAACCCATAGAAGGGTAACATTTTTATTGTATTGCCTAATTTGGTTTACCTTTTGAAGGATCATATAAATAATGTAGGAAGAATGAGAGTTGAATCTCAAGTTTTTTATTGAAAGTAAGCTACTTAAACTGTCTGATAGAATTATTAAATCAGAATTTACATGAATTTCTTCGAAATAAATTAGAGCCTCATATATAGCTAATAGTTCACTATTGTAAATAGAGAACATATTATTTATTTTATAGGAGTTACTAAAATTCCTATGAACATCATATATAGCTAGGCCGGTACCCGATAAGGATTTGGAAGCGTCTGTATAGATTTTGTAGCTTGTAACATAATTTGACATAATAGAGTTAAAATGGGCTTTGATAGTACTGTTGCAGATTGAGTCATACTTAGGGATTATTATGTTAGGGATCTGTCTAGAAGCATCAAAGTCAATGCCAAACATACCAGAATAGTTGCTAGTAAACGAAATTTCTCTAAACGATAAAAATTCTTCATAAAATTCGAGTATAGCTGGTAATTTTTTGTTAATCCAATATACATGAGTCAAGGACGACGTATAGAAATTATGCAGTTTATTTAAAAAACTAGCTTGAGATGCATATTTTTTTGATATGTACTTGAGAGCTAAGTAGTTTCTTCTTATTTGAAGAGGACTTTCATTGGCTTCGTTCAACATTACATCTATAGGCGTGCTTCTAAGATAACCTAAGCAAATTCTCATGCATTTATTTTGTAGAACATTTAATTTTGATAAATGGGATTTGGCTGCAGCACTATAAAATAAACAGCCATAGTCCAACGAGGACCTGATGAAATTCTTGTAAAACATCAATAAGATACGTGGATCTGCTCCCCAATTTGTGTAGGCAACGAATTTTAATATGTTCAAACCTTTTTCACATTTCCTTAAAATACTGCTTATATGTACATTCCAGAGTAATTTGCTATCCAAATGAATGCCAAGAAAAGTTATTTCGTTTTTAAGTGGGATAATAGTGTTATTCAGAGAAATATTGAACTGAACATTACTACGTCTTCTTGAAAACACACATATATTTGATTTTTCAGGCGAAATCAATAACCCCAGTTTTAATAGGCCCGCACTAACTATGTTAATGAAATCTTGAATATTTGTTAAACAGACATTAATATCAGCATTCATAAAATATATGCATATGTCATCTGCAAATTGTATTATACAGATGTTGTTATTAATACAGAGAGAATGTAAACTGTTGACATATATAATATATAAAATAGGTGCCAATATACTTCCTTGGGGTAGACCTTGTGACGTGCGTCTTTGTGAACTTAATTTGTTCTGAATTTTCAAGATAATATTACGATTGGAATACAGATTTTTAACAAAATGTGCAAATTTAACAGGAACACCTATTTCCACTAATATATTTTGAAGGATATTGAGATTGACTGAGTCATAAGCCGAAGAGATGTCTAAAAAAGCAGCACATAAAAATGTCTTCTCTTGGAAGGCTTTATAGATATCGGTCACTAACAATAGTATACCATCGTACGTGGATTTAGACTTACGGAAACCAAATTGTGAAGGAGGAATTTTGTTCTTGGATTCTAGCCACCATTCCAACCTGTTTTTTATTAAACGTTCGAATGTTTTAAGGACACAAGAGCTTAAAGCTATAGGTCTGTAGGAATTAACCTTGTTTGCTTCTTTTTGAGGTTTCAGAATTGGCACAATCACAAAGTCTTTCCAAGAGTCTGGAATAACACCGTCTTTATAGATGGTATTGAATACCGATATCATGTATTCTAACGTGATAGGTGGTAATCGAGAGATCATATTATAATGAATTTTGTCTAACCCTGGAGAAGTATTTGAGTTAGCTTTAAGACAGAAATTTAATTCTTCCATTGAAAAGTTTCGAAAAAAATGTTCATCTTCAGAAGAAAATATAGAATTAACGTTGACAATAGGATTGTTCGCTTCATATGTGGAGGGAGGGCCTAGTTTGTCTAAGAATTCTTCTGACCACTCTCCTAGAATAGACGGTTGACTGTTAGAAGAATTAAGAGCACCGTTCAATTTTTTAATGTTAGACCATATGTCTTTGACTGGTGTGGATTTATTCATTTTGTTTACGAAATCTTTCCAAGAGGACCGCTTAGAATTCTTAATTGTTCTTTTTGCAATTGCTGAATTTCGTTGATATTCTAGGAAATTTTCCAAGGTTGAATTTTTAATATATCTTTTGAGGGCCGCTTTGCGATTGAAGACGGCGTCTTGACATTCGGTGTTCCACCACTTATTTTGAAATCGTTTATTTATATTTGATGAATAATAAGGAATTGAATGTGATGCACTGTCCAGTACAATATTTAATAGCTGCTCATAACTGACAATATTATCTGCGATTGCAGCTTCTGTGGCTAAAGTGGCGAATTCTATATATTTAGTCCAATTTGCCAATTTTACGTTGAATTTTGGAGGACACATATTTAAAGAATATCCATTGTGAATAGATGGAGAAACAAAATCAACACATATCAAAAAATGATCTGAGCCCAATGTCTCTTCAATAACTCTCCAATTGAATTTATTTTGTATGGTGGAACTACATAGAGTCAGGTCTATAGCAGAGGGAGCTGCATGTGGAAGGCGCATTTTGGTAAAGGAACCATCGTTCAACAAGGTAAAACCAAATTGTTCGATAGCATCAAGAAAATATTCAGACGAATTGCTATTGTATGAACAGCCCCATGATAAATGATGAAGATTAAAATCCCCACCGACCATACATGGGTGTTTAAAAGAGAGAAATAGACTATTCCAATTAGCTCGAGAAATAAAGGAGTTCGGTTTTACATAAATCGAATAAATGAACAAATTGTTTGTTAGGGCGGAGGGCCTGGAAATTGATATGGCTCTGCACATTATGTTATTTGCAAATGTGGATGATATATCGTTGTACAAAATATTTTTTTTTGTTAGTATCGCGACACCAGCTTTGCCATCATCCCTGTCAAGTCTAAACAGGTTATAGCCTGGAAATTTTATGGAAACAGATGGTTTAAACCATGTTTCTGAAATGACTGCTACGTCGACATTGTTCGAGGACAGATACTTTTCAAAGCTACCCTTGTTTGCATAAAGAGACCTAGCATTCCATTGAATTATGTTAAGCATTTACAAATAAAGTGTTAAGAAGTTTGTTTTTAAATTTATCGAAGAAGTTAAGATCAAAACTATTATTATTAGAACCTTTGCAGTCTTCAAAAATTTTTGTAAGAGTCTTCGAAAAGGAGTCGGGAGACTCTAAAATACTATATGAATTAACTATATTTTTAAACTGAGTTGAAGGTGAAGTAGCGTGAGGATTACTCAAACAGACACCATTCCCAGATTTGTGGGCCGGTTGAGAGATAATAGATTTATGGGATTCCCATAGCCTGTTAGGAGGACTAGATATCTTCCGTCTTTTCTCAACTGATTGAGTATTACTCGTAGCTTGCGAATACTGTTGAATAGAAAAATGTTTTGGATTTTCCAAAATTGAAGTTCCTCCAGTGATACTAGCGTAACTATTTTTTACAAAATTTACAGATTCTTTATAAGAGATATTTTTAATAGCCATAGTTTCTTTGATTTTTTTTTGATTTAAATATTCTGTACAGTTTTTAAGATCATTTGCTTTGTGATTGCCTTTGCATAAGATACACATAATGGATTCTGCTGTACATTCCTCTTGGACGTGGGGATCCCCACACTTAGGACACCTTACAGTGCCACGACAAAGTTGCGCAACATGACCAAATCTCAAGCATTTACGACATTGAGTCACTTTTTGAACAAAGGGAGATACTTCTCTTACTACATTATAGATTGAAACTTTTGAGGGTAACTTATTTCCTCTGAATTGAACAAGGAGACTTGTAGTAGGGACGTACTCAACAGATTTATCTTCCTTAATAAGTTTCCTATTCAATCTTTTAATATCTAGAATTTTAAAATATTCTCCCATCACTGGCTGAATGACTGAATGAAGTTCGTCCAGCGGAATTTCTTTGTTAACTCCCCTGATTACACCCTGTCGTCTTAAAATGTATTGTGGAATAAAAACATCATAATTATAATTCTTTAAGATTTGTGAATCTATTAAATTATTAGCACTTAAACTTGAACGCAGTTCAACCTTGATTCTTTTACGGCCTAATCTGCTGATATTAATTACGTTTTGTGCGATTAGTGAATGTTTCTGATGTATTATTCTACCGATTGAAATTGGATGAAGATTACCTATGTTTTCATCATTGCTCTCTATAAAAACAATGAACGGACCACCATCTGTTACTTCATACTTAAGGATTTTTTTATTCCTTTTTTCAGAACTCGATGAATTATTATCGATTTTATTCGATGATTAGTTAGGACCATTACCGATAAATTGACTATCAACTACGTTACTTATCTGACTACTGTCTGTTAGGCTTGCGTTAAATTCCATAACATCATTATTATGATCATGATTAGGGCTGTATAGGATGCCTCCTCCTTTATCAGGCGGGATATCATCAAACTCCATTATCACCTTTTCACTGAATCACAATTATAATTTGAAACTACTAATAACAAGCGAAAATTACAGTTTCAGTACGCCAATCCGAAAAGGATGTATAGGAATATAAACTTAATTAATTATAGTTTACACAATTCGAAATAATCACGTCTCGCGTATAAGACACACGTCTAACACATATGCGAACTATCTCAACACGTACTGTCCATCTGTGAGGAAAGTAGTTTAATTATGATTTCTAGAAAAGTGATAGGAAATATCGCATAACAGGTTTCAGAGTTTTCGAAATATACACTTATGCCACTAATAAAAATGCCAATTGGAATCAAAAAAGTAATACGTACTTCAATCCGCAAGAGTTCAAGAGTGAGTACACAAACAGGGATTGCGAGTGAAGATAAAGCCATAGAAAAATTCATGTCAGTTTCAACAACAGAGGTAGTTGAAGTGGGTTAAATTATTTCTACAAAAAATTATTGGCTCGCTTACTCTGCTGATGGTGTAGTTGTGGAGAATAGTAAATCCAAGTCTTTACTAGAAATAAAATGTCCGGCCTGTAAAAGGATCAGAAATGACAATTGAGGAAGCTTGAAAAAGTTTATAAGTGTATAACACAGTAAAAGAAATACAACTTGTTAGGTTAAGTTAGGTAAATAATCATAGATATTATATACAGGTTCGGAAATTATTTATCTTGGGTATGGTGGCTTCATGAGAGCGTAAAGAATAGCTTGCTATATGATAGAGAGAGCATTACAATTTCAGGCCGGTCAGCTCAGAACGTAGGACGTCAGTATCATACCAGCACAAGTCGGGCGAATGTGCGAGTAGCAGTTAACGCCTCGGGTGGGGTAAGGGGAGGGGCGCATAGCAGTGCGTCTCTCTTGTTTATGTGGTATTATCATATCATTGCGTTCCTTGTTGTATGTGTAGATTTATGTCTATACCCCAGAAGAATTATTTCCGATACTGTATACATACATGGACGCAATAGGGATTTTCATTGACTCCAACATATGGAACAGCTGACAAGTGGCAAAACATCGTTCTAGCCATAAGAGTACATGTTACTGTAATCTATCATATTATGTTGTTTTCAAAAGAAAATAGCAATATTTTGATTCAGAAAACTTCTTTAGTGCTTTGTTTTTTAGTTGATTATATACTTAGTAGATTTATAACATTTTGATACCTTCTTTTCTGTCCTATACCGTCATGCCCTAACAAGAATATAATTTTTCAAATTGCGAAGCATACTATTGATAAGCAAAAAATAGTAATCAAATACTTGACTACAAGGAATCGTCGAATGAATGCAAAAGTTTAAAAAATCTGAAAAATTTATTAAAACATGTGAAGGATAGGCAGGACATTTCAGAACAATGTTTACTTTTATTCCCGAAGAATTTGTATTTTTAACAGTAACGGTACCTAATATTATATAATAATGTTCCTCTGGTGGTTGGTAAAATTCAAGTTCAAAATTAAGGTGACCTATAATCTAATTTGTAACTATAAACATTAATGCTGTGAACTAAAACCCTGTTTATATCACTCTTATTTTCTTTAGAAACTGGAATATTTTGCTAATGTTTATTATTATAACACAAAAGGTAAGCTACCGATTTGGCATCTGCGACTAGCCACAATACCAGAAGTTCACCACTGAATAACAATAACTGTTCATTTATGTAATTTCCAGTTCTTCTTTATATTTAGCATCTTGAGGCACAATCGGATTCAATCTCTGGCTCAGGAAACATTCAGGTTTGGGTTATATGGTAGCAGAATTAGATGAATAATTTTGATAAATGACATACTTCTTTTTTTTTTCGAACCACTCCAAGAAATAGCTATATTATTTCTGTCTAATTATTTGAGCATTTTGATATTTATAGATATATTTCTTCTATAGCTTACTTAATTTTGAATATGTTTATGTTACTTGTTTTCCTTATTATGATTAAATCTTCATGACATTATGAAAGATGTTGTTTTATTTATTAGGTCATGTATGGTAATGATTCTGTAGTTGAATATACGTATTAATTGATAATTGAAGCTGTTAATAACTAAATATGTCATTTAACGTGGGGTAGAGTAATTTCAGTTAATCACATACTAAAGTTTTCCATTGATGAAATACAGAATAAGTTGCATATGGGTGCTTCATGGAAATATGACTAAATTCAAAATGAGCGATATTTAATTCTATATCGTTAATGTAATTTTGTACATAATACTATTATGTATTGTTGCTGAATCATAAAAACCGTTCAAATAGGATTATAATTTGATAATTCATGAAATTCGTAAAGTACTCCATATAAAACAATGTAAATTATGCACGTTCTTGCCACTTGTCACGTGGTCCGAATGATCTTCATCTCTGTCTAATACCAGGCTGAAATAGGTCTTGTGTTTCTCTTACGTGTTGGAGTCATCGACTGAACAGAGGTTTGTATACCATGCGCTATCCATGTATGTATATATAATATCTATGTAAATAATAGAAATACAACTTATTAGGTTAACACGTTGACTGCCATAGGGGAATTCTTCAAGTAGCATGGTCTGTGCCAAGCTGGGTAAACTACTTTATGCAATAATAAAATATGAAATAACTATAATTTGATACCATTTTTAACAAAATTATTTTCTTTTTGAAAAAAATCATAGGCGAATTATCTCGTAGTTGGCGTCTTGAAAAAAATGTATACCCCCAAACGCCAACCACGAGTTATCTCGTATCACCCCTTCTACCGCTTAGTTGCACACGTTCAGTTTAGTAACGCGCGCCGACAGGTCTGACCAAAATCAAACTTGCAGTTTCATTGTTGTATTCATTACATGCCGTCGAATATGTCGCGAAAGAGAGCTCTTACGCAAGATGAGTTAGGAATGTATGCAAATCTTATTGAAACAGAGTGGGACGAATTTCTGAGGTATAATTCAGATGACGAAAATTACGAGCCCTCAGATATAAGTGGTGATTCTTCTGAAAGCGAGTACGGATAAAAAGAAGGCTATGCAGAACCCGAGGGTGACGACATAAATATTCCCCAGCATTCTTCAGCTTAGAACCACCTCAATTCAATTTTGTAGAAGATTGTGACTTGCAATTCGACTTCCAAAATTTGACAATAAATAATCTTCTGGATCTGTTCTTCACGCAGAAATTTTTGAATCTCCTTGTAACGCAGACTAATATGTACGCTAATCAAGAAATAGATAAGATGGGCCCAATAAGAAGATCCTCACGATTTACTCGCTGGAAGGATGTCGACGCTTCGTAAATGAAATTTTTCTGGATTTGTTACTACATATGGGGCCTTGTACGCTGCCATACATTATCAGAGACTACAATAATGTAATATCTGGCGTTGACAGGTCAGATCAGATGCTGTCATATTATTCTGCATTACGAAAAACAATTAGATTGCCGAAGAAATTGTTTCTACATTTTTAGAAATGTTTATTCAAAATGCTCATTTGTTATATCGAAAAGCAGCCAATTCAGACATAGGAACTCTAAAATTCAGAGAAGCTTTTGTTTCCACGCTAATCGGAGATAAAATGCCCAAGAAAAGCACTATACCTCACAATTCTGAAACATTTCATTATTTGGAGGTCATATCACCAACTGAAAAAAAAGAGCGTCCGACTAAACCTTGCCGTGTTTGCACGGCCGAAAAACGCCGGATAGAAACAAGGTATTCTTGTACAGTGTGTGAAGGAAAACCCGCCTTGTGTGTGGAAGAATGCTTCAAAGAATATCATGTATAAACGTATTTTATAAATCATATATTGTGCATATAAGAAGTTTAGTTGATGAAAGTTATGTTTCTTTGTTTTTGAATAAATACTCGGTTTATTTGACTTGTGTCTTTCTCGTTGCCATATACAGGGTGTCCTCGAACTGCGTGGCCAAAATAAAACCGAAGATTCTTTGATTCGAAAAAAAGTTGATGAGCCTTTTTACTTTTGCCTCAAGTGTCTTGTTTACCCGGTAGAGGGCTTCAAAATTGCAAAAATAATTTTGTTTTTTCGGTATAACTTGAGAACGTGATGAAGAACTTTTACAATATTCAGCAGGTGAGTTACTGTCAATAATGGCCATTTTTGAGAGTGGAGCACAGAGCCTTAGAGACCATAGAAATGGCTCAAACTTGAGGATGTAACGGGAAAAGTGTCCAGAACTTTTTTGTGGTCGATGTAATTCACTCGATATTTTTCATTTAGATAGCTTATCTAATATGAAAACTTTTCTTACTCTTAGAAAATTTTGATAAAATCAACGGATTAGCTTGAAAAAATTAATTTTCGAGTCTCTGCAATTTTGGCTTACTAATTTTACTTGATTAAAATACCTTAGTTGCCTTTGCTTTTCTAATTTCATTTTGGCATTTGAAGAAGTTATTCTCAAAACTGTCAGTTTTTACTTTGCTTTCCGTAAAAACTTTATAAAATTATGGCTCAAAATTTCACTAACACTGAAATGGTTGATATGTTATTGATTTATGGACTTTGTCGTTGCAATGGCCGGAGAAGGGAAAGATATCCGCATCGCAGAATTCCAAATCGGCAAACCTTCGCGAAACTGGCAAATTTGGAGCAAATCGCAGAGAAACTGGACGCAGACGGACAAGAAGGACGTTAGAGCTCGAAGAAGCGCTACTGGAAGCGGTTGAAACTGAACCTGGGATGAGCACACTACGTTTGGGACTTCGTATTGGAGCATCAAAATCATAAGTTCATAATGTACTGAAAGAAGAACTGTTGTATCCCTATCATATTAAAACAGTTCAAGACTTATTGCCCATGGATCCAGGTCATCGGCTAGATTTCTGTCGGCTTATTGTCCAAAGACAAAATGCAAACCCCAATTTTTGTAGAAGAATTCTGTTCACGGACGAAGATACTTTCACGAGATGTGGTCTTTTTAACCTCCATAATGAACATTTCTATGCTGATGAAAATCCTCATGAAACGGAAGTTACATATTTTCAGAATCAAACTAGAATCAATGTTTGGGTTGGAATTGTGGATAACTTTATTATTGGCCCTATCGTTATAGCCGATCGATTGAACGGGGAGAACTACTTAAACTTTTTGGAACAAAGGGTACTTCAACTGTTGGAAGACTTGCCCTTACACATTCGCCGTGGCCTGGTTTATCCATGATGGTGCACCTCCTCATTTCACATTAGCTGTGAGGCGACATTTGAATGCGGAATATCCAGATCGCTGGATAGGTAGAGGACACGATGCACCAGTGAACTGGCCGGCCCGCTCCCCTGATTTGACGCCCTGCGACTTCTTTCTATGGGGCGCTTTGAAGTCGAAAGTTTATGCAGCTCCAGTAAACACACGAGAGGAATTGTTGCAACGAATTAATCATGAAGCGGATTTATTGAAGAATGATCCTGAAGTACTAGCCAGAGTTCAATCCAATTTCTTGAAACGAATTAATTTGTGTATTCAGGGAAATGGGCAACATTTCGAACAATTGATGCCTTAGCGATTTCCCAAAAAGTTTTGTTGTTTCTTTTAATTTAGCATTTGTTTTTCCTAAATAATCACATCGTTTCCCCATTTCTTTTGTTTTTATTATTCGTGTTTTACCGAGATATTAACCATTTCAGTGTTAGTGAAATTTTGAGCCATAATTTTATAAAATTTTTACGGAAAGCAAAGTAAAAACTGACGGTTTTGAGAATAAATTCTTCAAATGCCAAAATGACATCAGAAAAGCAAAGGCAACTAAGGTATTTTAATCAAGTAAAATTAGTAAGCCAAAATTGCAGAGACTCAAAAATTATTTTTTTCAAGCTAATCCGTTGATTTTATCAAAATTTTTTAAGAGTAAAAAAAGTTTTCAAATTAGATAAGCTATCTACATAAAAAATATAGAGTGAATTACATCGACCACAAAAAAGTTCTGGAAAAATTATTTTTGCAACTTTGAAGCCCTCTACCGGCTAAACAAGACACTTGAGGCAAAAGTAAAAGGGCTCATCAAATTTTTTTCGAATCAAAGAATCTTCGGTTTTATTTTAGCCACGCAGTTCGAGGACTCCCTGTATATTTGAATGGACCTATCGCAGACGCCTGATGTCTATATTTAGTACGTATTTGCTACGAGATAATTCGTAACCGGCGTTTTAGAACAGCCAGTCAAATACGAGTATACTCGTAGTGGGCTACCTGTGGAAGACTGCTCACTACGAATTATCTCGTAGGTGGCAGTCAACGTGTTAAGTTAGGTAAATAATAGAAATACAACTTGTTACTCTTTTGCACAGAAGAATGTTATCAAACGGGTTTCATTTATTGTTTATTATTCTTACAAGCTACTGAATGTACAATAAATTTTCAAGTTTTACTCCAAAATACTCCAAAAACTCTAGTAATACATATGTTTATAAGTAAATAATATTTTTGTGACAATTCGTTGTTTCGGCGTAGAAAACACCAGAGGGCGGTAATGTCATTTCGGATCCCTATATCGGGGAGAAAACTAGAAGTAAGCGACAAAGTTGACGCAAACAATATGACGGAAGTTTCCCAAGTAGGCTTTAGTGCCAGACTCCATATGCTTAGGAGATATCGAATGCTACAGCTAGAGACACCCCATGTTTTTCAATAAATAGCTACGTAGGCAAAGCCGCACATTCTTTGAGAACGACAGTTGGATCTCCGTGTGATAATCTCTGGAGAGCATCCTTACAATACAACATAATTCTGCCAACCTTCTTTGATGTTCTTTTGAATTGAACATTGTAGGAGACATTTGTTTTGAGTTAAGAGCTCCCACAACTTCCATATCTTCTCTCAATGAGATCTTTATTTCAGATTTCATTAAATTATGAGTCATCGGCATTTCGAAAATGTCTCCGCAAAATACTGATGGGAATCAGATAGACCAAGGTACGTCAGCAAATTGTACGGCTGACTATAAGAAGCACTTGGCGAATCCAGCTCCTGGAGAAGAAGTTGTTTCAGGTATGTAAATTGCAGTTGTTTACTTCAATCAATTGATGGAAAATATTTAGAATATTATTTTAGAAATTTTATTTGATACAAGCGTCGATTAAAATGTAGTATGTAGAAAAACTATTACCTACTGTGATTTAATATTGGGGTAAATTTAAACTTGCATTATCGCATGCAAAAATGCATCTGCTTATTGCTTTAAATCTTTTTTTGATTATTGAAATAGACTTAAATGAGGTCAAGTTTGTTACTCAGGGGTTTTCGAGGTCACTCATCATGAATAAGACGTTACGAAAATTCAACATTTGTAATTGCTCTTAAATGCAATAAAACTTCTTACTTCTCACTTTTGAGGCCTGTGATTACTGATTCGACTTAAAAGAAATTAAAAGAAAACTGGATTCATAAATAATAATGTTACTTCATGGATGTACGGAATAGATGAGTGGTTGGTGATGAGGACTGTTATACATTTGAATATTTTAATTAATCGTTGGTAATGAAAGTTTTTTACATCTTACAAAATATTGTTCATGTTTTTTTTTTAATTTTGATAACAATCTATGATAAAAGTTTATTATGATATTAATTTTAAAAAATTTTTATGTTCATTTAAATTTTGACAATTATTTTATCTACAAATACTTTATTTTTATTGTAATCCATATGATCAATCAACTCCGTGATTTTGAATTCACACCATAAAATTTTCTTTAAATATCAATTGAGCTAATATAATACCTTATAAATATTTTTTTTCAACACAGACCATTGGGAATATCAAAGTTGCTGCATTGCCGCGGTTGTTCAAAATTATTTTCAATTAGTTTACTTGAATAACAATGGATTAAGTTGACGTAGATTCACACACGTAGAGTTAACAACTATCGACTCGGTATCCAGATTTACTGACTAATTTATCATTATTTGATTCAATCAGAACGAATTTTTATTTTTTCGAAAACTTTTTTTCTTATAAAACACTACACGTGTGCCACAAAAGAAACACATGCAGCCTTAACAACATTTCAGGAGTTCAAATTTAAATATACCTGATAAGGTCTTTCTAGTACATATCGATCAGTAACGTCACAAACTAACAGTTCCAGACAGCTGTTCCGCTGTTCTCATAGAGCTCATCAATGGAACGAGCAAGTTTGCAAAGTGACGAAACGATCTCTCTTGAAGGTAGCCAACAACATGGTTAGAAGATCACAAGTATCTCACGCCATCTATGAATAGATGTCTCACTAAGAAATCAAACAATATACTATATTGAGTGATAGATTTCTCGAACTTACAAAAGTTAGGGAAAATGTGAGACTACTTGAGTGAGCCAATGGGGACAGCAAATCAAACCATTACATTAAAATATACGGTACATAATCCGATGCAATGAAAAAGTGCATTTTTTGCATGCGTTAATGCAAGTTCAACTACGAGGCTCGTTCATTAGCTCTTTAGAAAAAGATATAAAAACAAAGAATTTTGCAAAATTTTTTCCTACACAATCTCCTTTTAGCTCTATACATTTTTCTAAGCGGTGTTCCACTTTTTAACCAGTTCAAAAAGCAGGTTTTCGGAAGATCCTCTAAATAGCCATTTGTTTCGGCGACCTCCTCGTTCGTCTCAAACCGTTACCCGACGAGCCATTCTCTTAAATCTGGGAATAGGAGAAAGTCACTGGAGGCCAAATCTGACGAATACGGTGGATGTTCTGATAATTGGAACTTTGATTCCACAAATTTGGACATTGCAACTGAACATGTGTGAACTCGTGCATTGTCTCGATGGAAAAGGACTTTTTTCTTTTCCAAATGAGGCCGTTTAATTTTTATTTCATCACTCAATCCATATAATAACGACGCGTAATACTCTTCAGTTATTGTTTTTCCTCTTTCTAAGTAGTCGATGTAAATAATTCCATGCGCATCCCAAAAAACGGTGGCCATAACCTTTCCAGCCGATTTCACCGTTCTAGCCTTTTTCGGAGCCTTTTCGGATGCAAAAACTCACTGTTTTGATTTTCCTTTGATCTCAGGAGTATAGTAATGTATTCATGTCTCATCAACAGTTATGTATCGATGCAGAAACTCATCCGGATTGCGACGAACAGGCGCTAAAATAGTCTGAGAGTCACCACACGATTGCGTTTATTCTCCTCTATAAGCAAAAGCGGCACACGTCTTGCAGAAGCCCAATTTCTCATATATAATTACACTGTACCTTGTGAAATGCCTGCGGCCTCAACTATCTCCCGCACTTTGATGCGCCGATCGCCCAACACCATATCATGAATTTTTTCAATCATTTCTGGGGTAGCCACTTCTATTGGCCGTCCTGAACGATGTTCATCTTTTGTCGATGTACGGCCCCGTTTAAACTCATTTACACAATTGTAAACAGTGGCAAACGCTGATGCAGATGTGACATAAGCTTCATCCAATTCGGCTTTAATGTTTTTTGTTTTTAAACCTTCTAATAATTTTTTTTCAAAACGGAAACTAAACTTTTTTCCACTTTTTAAAATAAACAAAAGTAGTCTGATTTAATCGACGATGAAAATATTAGCACGTTGGTGATATATCAAAAACTTTAACAGTTGTCTACTGAGTAATGACACTTTCCAAAAACAAACGACTTTAGCACATCTCTTGCATTTTTCTAAAGAGTTATTGAACGACCCTCGAATACCCCAATATTTAATTGGCAACATTTTTTCTACATGACTCGCAGAACAAAATGCCGCAAACCGTATCAAAATTTATCTTGATAGAAGAAATCCAGGATTTCAGCTTTTGTTGAACTATATTTCCTCGACTGACATTATTGAGATCGGAATGGCAATAAAACACTTGATTTAATTTCACTAATCCAAATCGAACGTCAGGAAGCCAAATGTCTCCTAGGACTCCGCTGACATCATTCTTTTAGTGAAGTTTTGCATAATTATTTTCCATAAATGTTGTAAAATAAATGTACTTTTCAGCAAATACATTGAAGCCGCTTGATTGGGCTCATTGTAGCTTCATGATTAGAAGCCTACCAGTGTAATACGAACGAACGGTTTTCATTGTGTGTGACAATTAATTTTTTTTTCTATTTATTCTATATTGATTATCATAATTTCCTATGCAGGTCTTTCTGGATGCTATCCAAATGCATCTAACGTCGACGAATTCGCATATAACCTCTACAATAATATCGACATGGTCGACGGTGATAGCAGGCGCTGGGAACCAGAACATCCCGAAATTCCTCATCGTACAGACAAACTCAGAGACATCAACAAATTCGACGCCGGTTTTTTCGGTAAGTACAACACGATAAAACAACTCTAATGAACGGCTAATCTCACTCTGTACCGTAGGAATACATTACAGACAAGCTCATTCTATGGATCCCATGTTGCGTATATTTATGGAAAAAACAATCGAAACAATCTTCGACGCAGGTTTGCATCCGTCCGATCTAGAGGGAACGAATACTGGGGGTTCGTTGGTTCTTGTTTTTCCGAATCAGAAAAGAGCTGGTCTTACGATAACCTCGAACCGCAAAAATTTGGTATTACAGGGTAAGTTTTCTTCGGAAAGTTAAAAAATCATTGATGAAACAAACTATGGATCAATGTCATTGTTGGTGAACTTTGGTGACAGATTCTGTATTTAGTGCTACAGGTGGAAAGATCTGACAATATTTAACGTTGAAATCCAACCATAGCTTGCTATGATGGTATTCCTCTAAAAATAAACACATTTCAGACTGAACTTGGCCTAGTATTTTCCATATTAGAAAATTTGCAGGCTCGAAGGACCATGTTTCGTTCAAAAGCTAATCAACATATTTTCATAATACTATTTTGATTTCAATTACATAACAAAAACCACTTATCTATTGAAAACACTATAAATAAAAATACTATTGAGGTACTGAGGACATTTTGACTATCCAGAAGCCGTCATCATTTAGATTTTGGAAAACGAAACCTGGCTTTTTAAATATTATTCGAAATAATATCGCTTATACATTTCCATCCCTTATAAATAACCTAGATATTCAACCATACTGTATTTTGCCTGTGGAGTACAGTTTTAGCAGTGTCGTACGAACAAATATCTAGATAATTGAGGAAGCATGGATATGTATAACCAAAAAAGCAATTTATTACATTCCTATTTATTTCCAGCTGAGGACAGCCCCTTGTTTGCATTATTATCACCATATAGTAATTGAACAGACACATTTTGATTTCCAATTTAGTTTACTGGGCTACTTGGTAGCCGAAAGGTCCTCAGTACTTTAACAGTATTTTTAGTGGATAAGAGTCATCATGTCTTATTTATAGCGTTATAGTGTATTCATAGTGTGAACTCTTATATAGTTTATTACTGGAAATACTGAAAAAGTGCCATCATCATCATCAAGCAATCTAACAATATAGCTTTAATTCGAAATGTCTGGGAAAAAGCACAGTTCAAATGAAAAAATATCTAGTATACCTTTTTTTTTCAGGTGTATGCGGTCGATGATACCAAATCGAGTCAGCTACTTCTTAAAACTGAAGGGTCCATCTTTAATAACAGATTCAGCCTGTAGTAGTTCGTTGACTGCTCTTGAGAATGCTTACAATGCCATTAGGAGTGGTCATTGTGATAATGCTATTGTTGGTGGTACTAATTTAACCCTTCATCCTGCCGTATCGCTTCAATTAGCCAGGTGAGGTTCATTTACACATTCTGATCAACTTTTTATCCAATTATCCACCTACTTTGATTGGAATATAATAGAGAAATATTATAAAAGAATGATGTTAGTTAGTTCTTCGTGTAGCAAAGCTACCTTAATAATTATCAATTGCAATTCATTCAGATATCAAACATGTTGCTAAAATTCAAGCTGAGTTTTAAGAACCCACATTAACGTAAATAGAAATAGGATATTCTCTGTTGCTTTCTATTACGGACATGTCAAGTATATGAGTTCATTTCTTAGTACGACCATCCCATCATAAACTAATACAGTTTGTTTTTTAATTCTGTGGGACGGAAACGAAATATGTAGTTGCTGAATCCTTGTGGAAGAAGGGCCATTGTAATTCGTAAAATACAGACAAAGTCGAAGAGGTTTCTCACAGTTTCAACAGGAAATCATAAATTACGAAGTTAACAGAAATGGTTCTAAAGAAAACAAGTGCTTTCCAGTATATTGGTAGCTAAGACATATTTTTATTATCAAATTCGAAACAGCAAGCTGATCCCTTGCTATGGTTCAAACAAAGGTTTCTTACCATGTCTTTTCCTGTGAAGCTACAATCTATCCACGTAACCATAACATAAAACGTGCAGCCTAGACTCGTTTATCAAATTGTTAAAATCGATAACTCGAATTTCGATTTCCTGTCCGAACTGCAACAATCGCTGGAAACTGATAGTAACATACTCATCTATGCAGAAAACGAACCAACAAGCGGTATTTTAGGATTCATGAACTGTGTCTGAAGAAGGAGTCAGGACGTGATAATATCAAGTGCATCGTCCCTTTTGACTCTGCGCCTGAACTCGATCTCAATAACTCGTTCTCTTCAACACAAATTGATAAGAATTTGACGATTAATATTTATAAAAATGGTCGATGGGGTACGTACCGGCATATTGATTTAGAAAAAAGTTAATTGGTGGCAAGTAGCCACTGTTTTGCCGATCTATCTACTCGAGGTGACTTATCCAGTTTCAAATGGGTGGAAGGACCAATTTCTGTCGATCGCATAGAATATGGAGAAACAGCAGTGCAGGTTAGTGAACCTATCATTTAGTTAATTGATGTTTCATTCATAATCAATTTTGGAGAGTGTCTACAGACTCTCACTTTTATAATTTAATTCAAGAGGAATCAGTAATCTGAATCTCGAATAATTTTTGGTTGCATCTAACTTTTTTGAATCATGAAGCTTATAATGGTTTTCTTATCAATTGTTACTTATTTCTTGGTCAATCCTTTTCAGGTAGCTTACTCGGCGTTGAATTTCAGAGACGTGATGGTTGCAACTGGACGATTGCGTCTTGAGAATCTTTCATACTGGGTTCTCCATAATGGACTACACATTTTACATTATTAATAAATTCCCTACGAGATAACTAAATAGGTTGTTATCTGTGGGATTATCTTCTGTAGTCTTTGAGATTTGAGTAAATTATTAATCAAGTAGGCGCCTCTCACAAATAAATTTTAAATTAATAATTTCGTGGAACGCCATTTTTCTACGAGAAGTTTGTTAGATGCCATCAATAATTATTTAACTTTTTGCTTTGAGACATTATTTCAACATCCGTTTGAACTTTGATGGATTACTCAGTCCAACAACGTGCGTTTTGTGTAGAAACTTACATAAGAAGCAATATGATAGAAGAAATTAGGCGTGTATTCCGGAGTCAGTTTAATAACAACAATAGGGGTCACGCGCCAAATCGTAAAACTGATAAGTTATGGGTTCGTCATTGTCGTGAAAATGGTTCTGTACAAAATTTGAAGAAGCCTGGACGTCGAAGAACCGTTCGTACACCAGAATATAATGAACGAGTTAGAATTGCGTTTACGAGAAGTCCTAAAAGGTCTGCTAATCGACAAACTCTCATCCTAGGAATATCGAAGGGAAGCTTCGATCGAATTCTTCAAAGGGATTTAAATTTTCATCCCTATAAATACCAAATGGCACAGCACTAAGGACTATTCAGCTACCAAGTAGCCTTTATTAGTACCAACTAATTTGGAAAACAAAATATACATGTTTGAATACTATTCGGAGTTACTAATGCAAACACTGGGTTACCCTCAAGAGGAGATAGGTCTGAATTCAATGAATTTCTATATCTTCTAAGTTACCTAGATATTTGTCCGTACTGTGTTTTAGAAGTGAAAAACTTTCTTGAGAAATGGTGTGACCTATATTCAGAATATGTTTTCACATTTTTTTAACCTTTGCATTCATTCTACGATTCCTTGTAATCAAGTATTTGATTACTATTTTTTGCTTATCAATAGTATGCTTCGCAATTTGAAAAATTATATTCATGCTAGGGCATGACGGTATAGGACAGAAAAGATGGTTTCAAAATGTTATAAATCTACTAAGTATATAATCAACCAACTTTCTGGTTCATTTACAGGTCTTTCTTCATTGATCCTGAATGAGGTGCCCTCACAACAAATAATGTTTGCATCATCACTAGTAAAAACATAATAATAACAAATGATACCCAGCTAAAAATTATGACAAATTCATATTGTTTATTGATTTCTAAGTTCTCTGGGTTTCACCTTACGTTTATAGACATTCGCGGGAAAATTTAAAATACTAGGAGGAACTACATGGTCTTTAACTGATTTCTTCCCAAATAAATACACGAAATCATTTTCTGTAAAGTGTTCACTACAAAGATGAACATTTTTGTTGGGCACGAAGTTTTTTCTCTTCATTGCTATTACCCATTTTTGTTTCAATTTTCATCTGAAGGAAAACTGAAATGAAAAGTAATTATTACACTATTAGTTTCTATTTTCGATTGTGAATAGTCGATTAAAATTGTAGGTTCTAACGTCGTACGTTTTAATTACATTATTGTGAATTAAGTATCTACTACCTCTATCCAGTATCTACTGAACTTGTAAATACCAGTGAAAACTAGGTCCTCCTTTTTGATACCGATTTGTATATTCAAATGCGGAACATGATTTCACCATTGTTATATCTTAGATTTATTAAAAGTATAGAATAAGAATAATTAATCACACACTTCACTATTATAACCTTATTGTCGTCGAAGAGTTATTACACAATATCATTTCATAAATTGAAAGTAAAAAGCCAAACAACTAATCACAACTAAAAAACAAAGCACTAAAGAAGTTTTCTGTGTCAAAATTGTGCTATTTTCTTTTGAAAACTACATAACATGATAGGTTACAGTAACATGTAGTCTTATGGCTAGAACGATGTTTTGCCACTTGTCAGCTGTTCCATATGTTGGAGTCAATGAAAATCCCTGATGCGCTATTCATGTATGTATATATAATATCTATGGCTAGATCAGCCCACATGCAGAGGTTGCGGCGTGGAAGAAGAGACACTCATGCATGTGCAGTGTCAGGGCACGGCATACGCGGTTAGTTGTCGGACATACCTTGGAGACGAAAAAACTACAGAAGTATCCTCTACATCACGCCATTGAATTTAATAGAATATACCGAACTGATGAGGAGATAGCAATATGTGAGGGCACAATAGGATACTAATGACTGCAGTGCAGTGGGGCACCCTCTGAGAAGGGGAACCAACCTCACGTGGGAGGGGTTTTAGTCGGTAAGAATCCGGCACACTCTAGGGCACGAGCAACATTTCCCCTCCTCTACGCAAAAAAAGGGGTTGCTTAGCTCTCAAATACCATTCTAGGTGGTTGAAACATGCAAATTGCCGTTTGCTTATTTCAACAGAGTCTTACGATTCTCTACTGGCAGAAAAATCAACAGGCATTGTTATATAATGAACTGTTAGAGACAAAATTGAGTTCTTTATTTATTGTATCGAATAACATAAAATTATTTGTAATCCTGAATGTAATTACAAGCAATTTTACTGTTTACCAAAAGTTCGAAGAAAAAAGTAACTGTAAGTAATATGAAATAAGAAAAAAGAACATAGGATATTCAGCTCATTACTTTTTTTTGGTTAGCTCAATACCGCTTGTACACGTACGTCAACTATATTTTCGTCTTTACGTACGCTCCGGTCTCACGATCATAATTAGTAGCCTTTTGGAAATTGATTCACATCAATTGAAGCAAGATGTCTCAAACTAATTGTACTGAGCATAAATTTCAATTAAAATTGCCTACGTCGCATAGGCAACCGAAACACCAATGATTGAAATTGTAACACACTAAATATTTGAATATGTGATAGAAAACCACTACACAATAATATTCCTATAGTTTAAGATATATTTCGAGGACGAAGGAAAACAGAATCTATTTGTGTCACGTAGGTACAAAATTGAACTGATGTGCTTAAAAATGTATGACTACTATAACCGAGACGGCTCTCCATCACCTCGTTATCCAGATCGAAGGAGCTATCAGTCTCGGACAGTGCGCCATAGGCGTTCTCCTGGATATCGAAGGGGCGTTTGATAACACCTCCTTTGAGTCCATGCGTCATGCTGCGGATCCACCTTGGTCAAGTGGATCAAGACCATGCTCTCCCAGAGACTGATAACGACACACCATAATGGCAGCGTCGCATGTACACACGTCCCCCGAGGGTGCCCTCAGGGAGACGTATTGTCTCTGCTCCTGTGGTGCCTGGTGGGGGACAGTTTGTTGGTCGAACTGAATGAGGCTGGGTTTCACGCCCAAGTCTACGCATACGACTGAGCAACTGTGACTTTCGGAAGACACCCGGCTACCTTGACCTGACTTGTGCCATGGCAAACCTGTAAAGAAACAATATAAATAGGCGCAGTCAGTCGGCTATGGCTATGGGAGCTCTCAAATCACCCAGTCACATCAAGGTTTGTCAAAGAATGCCGGGATACACTGGTTGAACTAGCCAAGATATATAAAATTCAACTCATCTGGGTCCCTGGACATAACGGAGTTGTAGGAAACGAAAAGGCCGACTCTCTAGCCACGCGAGGGTCGTCTAGCGCCCATATCGGGCCGGAGTCAATGGTCTCTTTATCAAACTGCGTATTGGGACTCGCCCTTCTGGGCCAACTGAATAAAGGGTGGTCTAAACTGTGTCGAGAATCACCATGCAGGCCAAGCTCTTCATTGAAGAGCCTGTGCCTAGGCTCTCAAAGAAACTCCTTTCTCTGAACAGAAGGGACATCAGAGAAATAACTGGAATCCTAACCGGTCACTGTCGTCTTAACAAACATCTCCACACTGTGGGCATCACAGGTGACACAATATGTAGGGAATGGAGTTGCACATTCTGTTGGAATGCCCAGCATCAGCATCCCTCAGGCACCAACACTCTCTGAGGAATCAAAACTGCTCCCATAAGAACTTCTGGAAACCGCCAGCACTGGCAATATTTTGGGTTTCCGACGGGCCACAAACCTACTAGAATAGAATAGGCTTCTGACCACCGGGCGCACAATGGGTCGAACTAATTGGCAGTGCATTTGAGGGCTACGCCCCTCCCCTCAAATGATGATGATGATGATGGATGGTACAAAATAAACAATCATTATCAGAGTGTTAAGATTAACGCGATTACAATATTTGAATTCTATATTAACAAAAGTAGGTTAGTATGTTAGGTTAGGATTGGTTACAAACAAAGGGGATACGATAAACAATCATTAATGGTTATTATGAGAGTGTTTAGATTAGCGCGATTACAATATTTGCATTCTATATCAACAAAGTTAGTTTAGTAGGTTGTACTAGGTTAGGTTAGATTAGGGTAGGTAAGGTTGAGTTACAAACAAATGGGGTACGATCAACAATCATTATTGGTTATTATGAGAGTGTTAAGATTAGCGCGATTACAATATTTACATTCTATATTAACAAAGGTAGGTTAGTAGGTTAAGTTAGCTTAGGTTAGATAAGGGTAGGTAAGGTTGAGTTACAAACAAATGGAGTACGATAAACAATCATTATTGATTATTATGAGTGTGTTAAGATAAGCGCTAGGGCGGTACAGGTAGCGGCAGGTATAATACCGATTGATCTCCTGGCGGAGGAAAGGAAGTACAACACACGCTAAAATGGAAGAAAGAAACGTCACCCTCGGAAAATGGCAAGAAATGTGGGACAACACGAATAACGTTGCACAGTGGACAAAGCGACTGATACCGCGACTAAAGGAATGGATTGACTGTGAACATAGGAGGACCGACTATTTTCTAACTCAGGTACTAACAAGCCATGGTTCTTTCAGGCAGTACATAAAAAGAATCGGAAAAAGCGGAAAACGACGGATGCCTGTACTGTGAAATACCTGACACAGTTACCCACACGATCCTGGAGTGTACAAGGTGGCAAAATGAAAGAGATATCATGAGGCAAAGCATAGGAATCGATGTGACTGAGGAAAATTTTCTGGAGATCATGATAGGGGATCCTTAAAAACTGAAGAAATTGAAGAAAGACACCTAGCTAGATAAATGAAAGCGAAAGCAAAACCATGCCTACCGAAGATATGCGCAAGCGGTTCCAGTAGGTCTGGGGAAGAGTAAGAGGGAGGTTTAGTGGGTAGGCTAGGGCTTCACCCTAGAGTCCCACACTGTCAGAGAACGGAAGAACCAGTATCTGAGCGCGCATGAGAGTTCCTCCCTGCAAAAAAAAAAGGTTAGGATAGGTTAGGTCAGGTTATGTTAGGTTAGCATACGTTAGAAACAAATGGGGTACGATCAACAATCACTATTGGTTATTATGAGAGTGTTGAGATGAGCGCGATTACAATATTTGCATTCTTTATCAACAAAGTTAGTTTAGTTAGGTTAAGTTAGGTTAGGTCAGATTAGAGTAGGTAAGGTTGAGTTACAAACAAATGGTGTACGATAAGCAATCATTATTGGTTAACATGAGAGTGTTAAGATGAGCGCGATTACAATATTTGCATTCTATATTAACAAAGGTAGGTTAGTAGGTTAGGTCAGGTTATGTTAGGTTAGGATAGGTTACAAACAGAGCAGGTACGATGAGAAATCATTAATGGTTATTATGAGAGTGTTCAGATTAGCGCGATTACAATATAGTATTCAATTATTCACCTACTTTCATTGTAATATAATAGATAAATATTATAAAAGAATGATGTTAGTTAGTTCTTCGTTTTTATTCATTTCTCAACATATCCATTTTAAATTGTGATGATGTTCAGGGGGTATTGAACATAAACTTCCAAGTAATAGTTTCTTCATTTATTCAAAATTTTGTTCAGAGAACAACAAGTCAATTAGAACATGAACATCCTCTTGTTCCAATTTCCATCTGTCATCGAAGATTTTAGTATTCATTCACTTAATTATTATATCTTAGGTTAGGAGTGTTGAGGGATAATGGAGCTTGCAATCCGGGAATGGATATGCCCGATCGGAAGCGGTGACCGCGATTCTTCTGCGAAGATCCAAGTGCGCAAAAACGGTTTATGCACGTGTATGGAAAATTTTGTTATTAATATTTGCATGATAATAGTATATCGCTCACAATACTCGCTCGTACTATATGCTTTTCTTACGAGGTTTGTTCATACTATATTTTCTCATTTTGCGTTAGTAATTATAGTATCCTGAATTTAGGTACTCTTTAGTTTCTATGTTCTCGTCTTTTTATGTTCAAACTTTTCTTATGCTTGAAGTATGACCTTATTTAGAGGTGCTGATATATTCAGTCAGTCACGATCAATTCTAAATAATTTTTCCGGTCTAAAAAACAAGAGTGCACAGTAACAGGTCAACAATTCACGTACAAAAACAGCTTCAATTTATTTTAATTGAGTATGATTGTGTTTTAGGTACAATATATTGATTATATGCTATTGTTGAAAGGAAAGATACTACCAAAATTCATGTAAATTCCAAGGAAACCGTTCGACTCACTATTAAATAATTCACAGTATGACGTTCAGCACGGTTGTGAATGTTCTATTTTGTTTTTATTCGAATTGTAATACTGTCAATACCATGTCTCATTTCGTAATGGGAATTTCCAAAATTATATTTCACGTAAGTATACCTCATGATCTTCCGCGGATGGAGAATATTATTTCAAGTAGATATATGATGGTTGAGTGTCTACCAAAATTTGTAATTTGTATTTTATTATCCACGTGTACAATCCTTTATGAATACTCGCTACCTGTTCAAACTACTTTTATCACAATTATCCAGAGCCGGATTCACTTTAATCGTGGCCCTGAGCAGCTACAAAATCTCGCCCTGACTCGTTTGTCTTTGCCTTGTTATTATACAATGTCTCAATGAATACCACACATCCACCTGGGCTCTAGAGGTTCTAGTGGGGATCGTTCATCTACAGCTACATATTAAAATATAAAAACAATGGTCGCGGGTGCGGCGTATCGGCTGGTTGTTCTGAGCCGGTGGGTCGGTGCGTTTGTGCCTCGCGGTCATGGCAAAATTTGGGATTAGGCAGCCGAGATCTGCCCGATCCTGAGACTGACGCAGGACACCAGACTTCCTCATAACACAGATGACGGATTGGGAGAACAAGAACTCTGGGCCGCTTCCGCAGGGGGACTCTTGTGGTTTACGGACGGGTCTAAACTAGTGAATCTAGCGGAGGCAGGTCTACTCATGTACACCCAGAAGGTAGGTTCCAGTTTTTCTATGTGTCTACGCAACAGTTTTCCAGACTGAGATCTAAGCAATACGGACCTGTGCCCAGGAAAACCTGAGATCAAACTATCGAGGTAGGCGATTTTACATCTAAGCTGACAGCTGAGCTGTCCTGGGCGCACTTTGCGCCCACAGAGTGACTTTGAGGTTTGTCTTAGAGTGCAGGGAAACTCTGGCTGAATTAACCAGAAGTAACAAGCTCCAGCCAGTGTTAGCACCCACCCACTCTGGCGTGAAAGGAAACGAACTAGCCGATGAATTGTCCAGACGGGGCTCCTTGAGTGCCCCTGGCCCCGATTCAATGATCGGAATCTCATCGGCCATCGGGCTCCACGCCCTCAAGGAGCTACTGGATAGATAGTGGGTCTCGGTTTGGCATAGTGCCCCTGGCATGAGGCAGGCTTAGCTCCACATTACGCAGTTCTCGCCTTAACTCTCTAAAACCCTACTATCTATGAGCAGGAGAGGCCTGAAACTTGTGGCAGGACTCCTTACAGCACACCGTCATCTGAATAAACATCTACACACAATGGGCATTTTTGAAGAACCAGCTTGTAGTAGATGTGGAGAGGCCTGCGAAACTGCCTCTCACATCCTAGCAGAATGTTCAACACTGGCTCCTCTTAGGCTACAACACCTCGGCAGCACACATATGTTGCTTGAAGCCATAAGAGAAAACAGTCCATGCAAAATCTTAGCCTTCGGCATTGCCTTAGATCTGCTGGACTGATTACTGTATTGAGGGGCGCACAATGAACTCAATCAAGCGATCTAAGTGCTCCTGACTTGTCCACCCACATCTTGATTGATTGATTGATTGAATATCACACCGGAATGGTCTACAGATAAAAATATGACTCCATCCACGATTCACAACCAGATGATGAGAGAAATATCACGAATTCCTCCATTTTGTAATTTTTGTCGGGCCGAAATACTATTCTAATCGAGCAATGCAAGTACTCTGGCACATCAATCAAACTGGTGTATTATTTTTCTGAAATTGGTAAGTGAAGTGTGAATTAAGTCCCTACTAATTCCTGTAAAGAAGTACCTATAGCTTTTAAGAAATTTGTAATATGAATATTGAAAATGGTTTTTAAGAGTATTGTCATCAATAAATCCCAAGAACTTATTCCACCAACAATCTCCATACTTTCGCCAGTACAAACAATATTCAGCATATTCCTATCGGTCTAATTATATTTATATAATCAAGGTTACGTAGATTTTTTTCACTGCACCAACCAGAGTAACGGCAATAGCAATAACTACAATATAATCAGTAAACAAATTAAGAAATTCACAGTCGTCCATAAAATTAATATCATTGATATATCTATGGTTTCGGAATTTACGTAGTGTAAAATCGTTTGTTAATTAAAAACAAAGAAAAAGTTTTTTTGTTCTTATCAATAATTATTGAAATAAACTGCCAATTATATGTGTATATAAAAATTCTAAAAAAGTAAAATGAATTATATTTTAAAAGTAATTCTTAATATTCAATTAAATATCAAATCATCAAATCTATTTTTTTTTACTTTTTTGATCTAAAATTGATAAATTAATCGAGAAGTATTTCCGATCATACGTTTCCATATTTTCAAATTGCAAAAATGTATTAAAACAAGAAAATGTTATCTAAAAATGAAATTGAGAATTTATTTACCAAGACAACATCAAGACACGTCTTGAAGTTTTGTTCAATTCAAGAGGCAACGTTTAGATAGCATTCCTCATTTTTGCTTGTGAAAGAAAATTGAAATTATTACCACAATCTCGTTACTACTCAAAACATTAAACCAATTAAAATGATGCAAAAAGTATGTTATTCTACATTGAAGCAAACAATGAGTGTGCAACAATGTTTTGAGTTACAAATATCCATGGAATAAAATGAATTTGAAATATGCCCTACTCAATGTACAGGTTGACAATAGTTATTGTATTTAAATAAAAAATGCATAAAAGATTTTTCCTATTCGAAATTGTATTATAATGTACCACTACAGGTGTGGAGAGAAGAAAAAGGTTATCTGTAAGACAAATCAAACGGTCATTTGATATTTGCTGTTAGGCAAGTGTGTGTCTCCAAAATTGTTTCCCAGTATACAGTGTTTGTGCTATTTTTGATTGTGGAAGTTTCTCAGAGGTATGCTTAGGTGTATTTTTTAGTTTTGAGTTTCGAATTAATCATGATGATCATCTTATTCAACGGAATATCCTAAATCAGGTTAGAAAAACATTTAGGATTGAGTTTGTTCTGCTCTTTTCCTCTCATATCTTCCTATTCCTCTGAAATACTCCAAAGCTGATAATCTCATTTGTAGAATATTGGAATTATGGTCTTAGATTAGGAAACATAAAAGAGTTATTATATCATTCTTAGAGCTACATCAGCTTCACATTCTCTGGCCTATTCACCCATCATCTCTCTCCTTCATCCAACGCTGCCAGTTTACATTAGATTTGTAGAGTTCCCTGTCTAGACTCGGTTTTATTACTAGACTCCATAGGCCAGACCTCAGGTCCTCCATATAATGTGAAAGTGTTAAGGTTTTTCGTTTCCTGTCATTGCGAATCTTAGGCCTTCGCAGTAGCAGAGTATGTGTACTGAGATCTCCTCGTCTTCTTGGCAGAACCGGAATAGGGTTGTATCTGTCAGTCCTATGTTGTTCATGTGTTTGTTGAGTTTACAATGCCCTGTCAGGAGCCTAAACATGATTCTAGTTGATCTTCTATTCTGGGTTAGTAGGTACTCCGTGAATTTTGACGATGATTCTTTAATGAATTTATTGGCCTGTCTAATGCTGGCGCCTTGTAACACCATTCTCGGGATTGATTTCTCAACCAAGTACTGTTATTTGATTTGCGCTACGCTTTCGCTATACCACGGAAAGATTCTGGACCAATTAGGGCCCTACGCTCCTACTTAAGAGCTGATCCTCACACTGCTTTGCCTGTGTTTGGCCACCATAACACCGAGCCATATGCTATCATGAGTTTAAAGACCATGTGATCATTTTTGGTTGTAGCCCCCAGTTTTTCTCACACATTTTTCTGTATAGATTGAGGGCTATCGTGCTCTTATGGATTTTTTTTGTAGGTTTAGATTCCATCTCAGCTTGTGATCAGGAATAACTCCCAAGTATTTTGCCTCTTGTGCAATTGGAATTTGTACCCATTCAGAACTGGTAAATTTGGTCCTCCCAGTACTTTTTCTCTGGTTAAGACAACTATAGTGATTTTAAGAGGATTTACGGTGAGGTCCTCCTCTTGGCACTAATTCTTTATCATGTGTAGAGTCGTTTGTGTGAGCTCCGATACTGTTCTTGCGAATTTGTCTATTGCGATACTCGGAAGGTCGTCGGCATACCCTAAGCAGTAAATGCCTCTGGATGCTAGCCTTATAAATAGTTCATTCAACAGGATAGCCCACATAAGAGGTGATTACACTCTTCCCTGCAGGCATCCGTCATCAGCTACAGTTAGGATTGTGATTTCGTCGATTGATGATATGATAAGACTTTTTTCCAGACTGGCGTTTGTCCACTGGCACAGGAGGGGTGGAACCCTCTTCTTTCTAGAGGCTTGCTAATTCACTTTGTTGATGCAATGTTGAAGGCACTCTCGATATCGACAAACGTCGTCATGGCTATCTCTTCATTTTTGAGGGATTCCATAGTAGCCTCCTAAGATCATACAGTGCCAAATCTATTGATTTACTCAGCTGATACGCATATTGGTTTTCGTTGAAGGGGTTTGTTGATAAAACCTCTTGTCTTATGAATCTGTGTATTAGTTTTTCCAGTGTTTTGAGCAAGCAGAACACCAGACTGATTGGTCGGTATGATTTGGGCGTCGTGTCTTTTAGTCTACTCACCTTGGGCATATAAATGACTCGCCCTTTTTGCCACTCAGTTGGTATGTGTCGAATTGCTATATAAGCCTGAAATATTTCTACATGGAATGAACGTAGAATTCCCTGCCTCTTTGGAGCAGGATGAAGTATATTTCATCCTCTCCAGAAGATTTATATGGTTAGAATTTATTTATAGCTCACCTGATTCCATTTGGCCTTGTTATCTCCACAGCTAGCCTCCAGTCCAAGGCATTTGGGTTTTTTGGCTTGCCTTGTTCGCCGCTGCAAGGTCATTTATAATCGTTATCACCGGAAAGTGTGCCCCTATGAGCATTTGTATGCTTTCCTTGAAAGTTGTTGTGTAGGAATCATCGTCATTTCTTAGGAAACCTACTTGATTTACAGTACCCACCTTAGCCAGTATTGGGGGTATCCATCAACTCTTCACAGAACTTCATCGACGATTGCCTTTCTACTTTTCTGATCTCTTTGTTGTACTGTGTGAGTGTAGCTTTATATTCTGCCCAGTCTTGGCTGGTTTTGGCTCCATCAAATAACCTGCGCACTTCTCTTCTAAGGGTTTCCAAGTGCTTATTCGACCAGACTGTTTTGTTATTCTATCAACTTGTTTTTTCAGGGCAACTTTCCTCGTAGCCTTGTATCTATCCCAAGCTGTCTCTCTGGGATTGAAGGTCGAGGAGGGGTGGATAGATCGAATCTAACCTGTCTATGGTCGGAGCATGAAGGCTTCTCGGACACGTGCCAATTTATTATGTTATCACCTGCTTGTTCCGACGGAAGTGTTATATCTGACACCTCTTTCCTCGTCGCAGTGACGAATGTTGTTATATTACCTAGGTTAGCCATTAGTGGCCTTTTTGTTAGTATAAATCTAGTAGTGACTCACCTCTTGCATTGATATCCGTGCTTTCTTCCCTTTAAAATGTCAAATGTTACCTACTTTTGAAGGACGTTTGCAGCTAATGAAATCCAACCCCTGCTTAATTGAGAAATAAAAAATTCTATAGTTTTCTAGATTGTAGGGATAAAAATAAACGATGTAATGAGAGGACTACAATAGTTTTAAATGAATCTATCCAGCTTTGTAAATGTGTTGATGTATTATTTTGTTTCAGACAGCTAAGTCATGAGTGAAAACCCCCCTATAATAATATTAAAAAATGCCACTGCCAGGACGAAACTCCATCCTGGAGAAGAAGTGGTGATATCAGGTAATTCGAAATGACATTATATTAATCCAGATATTTTCTACAAAG
The DNA here is from genome assembly GCA_958510875.1 of Endomychus coccineus. NCBI lineage: Eukaryota > Metazoa > Arthropoda > Insecta > Coleoptera > Endomychidae > Endomychus > Endomychus coccineus. The sequence continues at coordinate 19,756,351 of OY294070.1, read as the reverse complement.
AATATGAATAAGAAAACACCCTTATTCACAGAATACTATTAAAGTACTGGGAACCCTTCAGCTACCAAGTAGTCATCATCAGAGGAAACTAAGTTAGAAACAAAATGTATCTGTTTCAATACTATTTGGAGTTAACAAGGCTTGAAAAGTAGTGAATCGCTTTTTCGCTTCTACATTTCCATCCTTTCTGAATTACCTAGATATTTGGGTGTACTGTGTTTTAAAAAGGAAAATTGAACGTAATCATCTAACCAAATTAGAGGCATTACTTTCAAGTAATTCAATGAAATTCAAAAGTTTTACTTATTACTCCAGTAATCAATAAAATCCATAATTTGTTTTCAAACTTTGCAATAAAACCCTTTTGTATACCCAAAACTACCTAAAGAAATGTAAAATTTACAAAATCGATTGTGAGTCTGTTCTAAAAGCTACGTGGGTCCATTTATTATTAATTAAGGGGGGATATAATACCTAGGCCAAAACTCTTAGCTCCACGTCACGTGTCACTTGGTGGAGGCATCCCCACCCACAAGTGGTCACCTATCAACCAAAGGGGCAGTTTCCGCCCGACAGTGTTCACCAGAATGGTGAACGATTCCTGAAGAAGTCTACACCAACTTCGTGATATATTATTTAATATAGATTCTTGACCCAGGTATGAATTATATTTAAATTCTCGGGAAATAGCTATGCTTTATATTTTCTATAGGTACGTTTCGGTCTCATGACCATCATCAGAAGACTTATTATTTCAATAACCTGATTACTTAAAACTAACTGTATCAACACAAAGCGTCCTTTCGCACCAATTTCATTTAAAATGCCAACGTTGCCGAAACGAACAGAAGCACGAAATCGAAATTGTAACACAACAATGTCATAATATAATATATCAAGAATCCACTGTTTAGTAGAATTTCAAAAAAATACGTACACATCTCATCAAGGTCTATGAAAGACTAACAAACGAGACGAGCTGAAGTATTTATTTTCGAACCAGATGTCATGATTTATTAGGTAATAAAAGAAGGTCTGGTCTCTGGAATAAACTTCTGACATTCTACTTAAAATATACTCTTACATTATAAGAACGCATGTAGGAATTTGCAAGAATATCAATTAATTAAGTTGGTATTAATATGACTTAGTGTTTGAACGTCAGTCCTATGATTCACAGATTTGGGGTCCCGTTTTATGTGAATCATCTCGAAGATAGATCTTTTATAATAACTAGGGAAACCAATTATTATAAAAGATCTATTCGGGAAATGATTCACATAAAACGTGACTTCACAAAAGAATTAAACGTTCAAATTTTTCTTTGCAGGTATGTCCGGTAGTTACCCAGATTGCGATAACTTGACAGAACTTCAAAATGCTCTACTGAACAAGGTTGATCTTATGAGTGAGGACGAAAGGCGATATGAAAACCATCATCCAGAACTTCCTCGAACATCTGGAAAAATAAAAGAACTTCGGAAATTTGATGCAGGATTTTTTGGTAAAGACCCAGTATTTGTCGACAAAAGCAATTTATGATTATCAATATCAGTTTGTAACAGACTCAACGGATATTGACGATTTAATAGAGCTTTGAAAGTTTGTTTTACATTTACATGATAGTTATTCTCCCTAAGTTTTATTTGTGCAGGTATGGATCATCGATTGGCAAATTTTGCGGATCCACTACAGCGAATTTTTCTTGAAAAAGCAGTAGAAGCTATTTACGATGCTGGAATGAACCCCGAAGAGCTCGAAGGTACTAACACTGGGGTAGTCGTTGCGTGCAGCTATTCAGAAACAGAAGATTATGCATACAAGAATAGGAATATATCTAATGTTGCCTTTACCGGGTGAGAATTTATTTATTTTCTCTATTTTAAATCAAATCTGGATGTTGTTAGAGAAAGACAACATCAAGCTTCAACCCATAGATATTATATATACATACATGGATAGCGCATGGTATACAAACCTCTGTTCAGTCGATGACTCCAACACGTAAGAGAGACAGAAGACCTATTTCAGCCTGGTATTAGACAGATGAAGATTATTCTGACCCCGTGACAAGTGGCAAGAACGTGCATAATTTACACTGTTTTATATGGAGCACTTTACGAATTTCATGAATTATTAAGTTATAATGCTATTTGATCGGTTTTATGATTCAGCAACAATACATAATGGTATTATGTACAAAATTACATCAAAGATATAGAATTAAATATCGCTCATTTTGAATTTAGTCATATTTCCATGAAGCACCCATATGCAACTTATTCTGTATTTCATCAATGGAAAACTTTAGTATGTAACTAACTGAAATTACTCTACCCCACGTTAAATGACATATTTAGTTATCAACAGCTTCAATTAATAATTAATAGGTATATTCAACTACAGAATCATTACCATACATGACCTAATAAATAAAACAACATCTTTCATAATGTCGTGAAGATTTAGTTATAATATGGAAAACAAGTAACATATACATATTCAAAATTAAGTGAGCTATAGAAGAAATATATCTATAAATATCAAAATGCTCAAATAATTACACAGAAATAATATAACTATTCCTTGGAGTAGTTTGAAAAAAAAAGAAGTACCTATGTCATTTATTAAGATTATTAATCTAATTCTTCTACCATATACCCAAACCTGGACTTTTCCTGAGCCAGAGATTGAATCCGATTGTGCCTCAAGATGCTAAATATAAAGAAGAAGAACTGGAAATTACATAAATGAACAGTTATTGTTATCCAGTGGTGAACTTCTGGTATTGTGGCTAGTGGCAGATGCCAAATCGCTAGCTTACCTTTTGTGTTACAATAATAAACATTAGCAAAATATTCCAGTTTCTAAAGAAAATAAAAGTGGTTTCAGTTCACAGCATTAATGTTTATAGTTGCAAATTAGATAATGGGTCACCTTAATTTTAAACTTAGATTTTACCAACAGAGGAACATTATTATATAATATTAGGTAGGTACTGTTACTGTAAAAAATACAAATTCTTCAGGAATAAAAGTAAACATTGTTCTGAAATGTCCTGCCTATCCTTCACATGTTTTAATAAATTTTTCAGATTTTTTTAACCTTTGCATTCATTCTACGATTCCTTGTAGTCAAGTATTTGATTACTATTTTTTGCTTATCAATAGTATGCTTCGCAATTTGAAAAATTATATTCATGTTAGGGCATGACGGTATAGGACAGAAAAGATGGTATCAAAGTGTTATAAATCTACTAAGTATATAATCAAACAACTTTCTGGTTCATTTACAGGTTGTTCTCCATTGATCCTGAATGAGGTGCCCTAACAACAAATAATGTTTGCATTATCACTAGTAAAAACATAATAATAACAACATTAAGCTAAAAATTATGACAAATTCATATTGTTCTCTCGGTTTCACCTTACGTTTAAAGACATTCGCCGGAAAATTTAAAATACTAGGAGGAACTACATGGTCTTTTACTGATTTCTTTCCAAATGAATACACGAAATCATTTTCTGTAGTGTTCACTACAAAGATGATAATTCTTGTTGGGCACGAAGTTTTTTCTCTTCATTGCTATTACCCATTTTTGTTTAAATTTTCATCTGAAGGAAAACTGAAATGAACAGTAATTATTACACTATTATTTTCTATTTTCGATTATGAATAGTCGATTAAAATTGTACTTCTAACGTCTACGTTTTGATTACATTATTGTGAATTAAATATCTACTACCACTATCCAGTATCTACTAAACTTGTAAATACCAGTGAAAACTAGGGCCTCCTTTTTGTTACCGAATTGTACATCCAAATGCGGAACACGTTTTCACCATTGTTGTATCTTAGATTTATTAAAAGTATCCAAGAATACTAATTAATCACACACTTCACTATTATAACCTTATTGTCGTCGAAGAGTTATTACACAATATCATTTGATAAAATGAAAGTAAAAAGCCAAACAACTAATCACATCTAAAAAACAAAGCACTAAAGAAGTTTTCTGTATCAAAATATTGCTATTTCCTTTTGTTGAAAACAACATAATATGATAGATTACTGTAACATGTACTCTCTAGAACGATATTTTGCCACTTGTCAGCTGTTCCATATGTTGGAGTCAATGAAAATCCCTGATGCGCTATCCATGTATGTATATATAATATCTATGCTTCAACCTGACGAATTCTGAAAAGTGGAGAACGAGAGTGATTAATTTAATTAATTACTTTTAGTTAATTTTATTAATTTGCAGCTTTAGTGCTACATTTTCTTCCATCATTGATCTCAGAAGCGGATCCAGAGGAGGGGAGGTCACGGGGTCATGATCACTCCCCTCCCATCAAAATGATAAACAAACAATTTTTCATTTTGAGGTGACATATAAATAAAATATGAATTTTCACGAAATATTTAACTCCACTAATTCACAGCTATATTCTGATATATTTCATAGAAAGGTGTACTGAGATCATTTCGGTACAAAAATTCTTAGATTGTAATGATGTAAATAATAGTCAATAAGTAAAAATAAAACGATTATGTAAACGTGAGAAATTGTACAAAAAAAAGGAAATATAAAAAAATTTTGATTGAAAATTACTATAAAATCATATATTTACAAAATTTATTCAAAAATTGTCAAAACTCTAGAAATGAATTTTCTATCCATTTTTATCGATATTTGATGAAATAAAAATGTTACTCTAGAATCATGAATAGCGACCTCGAAAACCCTCGAGTGAAATTTTCCAGCCAATTTCTACAAAAATTGTGATATTATCTAATTTAGCCATTTTTCTGACATAAAATTGGCCAATTTCCAGCTAAATTGGTCGAAAATGGTAAGTCTAACTTCGGAATCGTGATCAGCGACCTCGAAAACCCCCGAGTAGAGTTTTTCAGCCAATTTTGGCAACACTTGTCGAATGGACAAATTTAAAAAAAAAATTCCGATGAAATGACCATGAAAATTGGCCAATTTCCAGTTTAACAATTGAAAAATGTCCAAGCGACCAGATCTTAAAGTTCAATATCATCCAGTATGCGTCCAAAGGATTTGCAAAAAAAATGCAACGTGTGGCACTCGAGGACTGCCGCGGTAAAGCTATTGCATAGCACTACGCCACTGGAAAAAGTTGGGCAGAAAAACATCCACTACCCCTTCAAAATCTTCACGAATTCTGAGTAAAAAAGAGTATCATCTTGATCACTATGAAGAGTATTCTGTGACAAGTGCATAGATAACTCTACTACCGGTAGTAGACTTATCTATGGTGACAAGTGTCAGTTGACTTGTAAACACAATTTTATACGAAAGTTTTAACGTTCAGATCTCGATAGCGCTTCCGGCTCCGGGATTTTCACGTGGCCTATCGAAATTAGAAGGTTCGAATTGTATAAAAACACAATTGCATGAACGCCAGACGTCTTATGTAATTAGCTACGAACGTAATCATTTTGACATATCCTCAAGGAGCTCGCTGCGCGTAAGTTAGAGTTTATACATTTTACCTCTATTTTGTTAATTTGGGGCCGTTTCGAACCCCGTCCGGCCGGCGCCAGTTGTAATAAAGTATTTTGGGCTATGAGCCGCTAGCTTTTACCCGCTTTCGGTATATTTAAGTAGCTAGAAAATTCCCTTTCGTAGGTACGTCGCACGTCAGATGCTAGTAGGTGACAGCTGAGAATACCTCAGACTGTTTTAATTAAATTTTCCTATTTAATCGACATTTTGGGGCCCGAGACTATGCTATTTAGTTGGCCCCGTTCATAAACTAACGACATGGAGCGGAAAGTCTTCGTTAAAACGTTCTATGTACCGTAAATTTGCACTTTTCTAACTCGCGACCTACGCGCTTCTCACGTGAACGTCATTCGATTTATCGAAAATTAACCAATTCAAAACAGTTTTCGACTCAGTTTGGGGCTATCACGAACTTTTAAAAGGTTCAAAGTTAACATTTCGACAATTTTAAGCTCAGCCGAGCTACATGGTAGGCGGAGTGGTGGGTGTCAGGATATTTCGTTACAGTATTTGTTTTTTGTTTTTTATGATTTTCGTTACGGTATTTGTCTTTTGTTTTTTTTTCTTGATTCGGTCGCCGCGCTCAAAGCCCGCGATAAAAGCTAAATGCAATAACTTAAATATTGATTGGTTCAGTATGTTTTTTTCCCGAACTTTCTTGCTAAATTGACTCGACTAGAAATAAACTTTGATTTATTTTAGGTATCAAAAAGTATGACCATGTCTCACACAAGCTTCCTGAATTAGGTTGGCTCAATATGTGCAATCGGAGATAAACCCATAGTGTTTGATTATCCCTTAAGATTATTCTGCATAAAACACCTCCGTATCTCTTTAAGAAAATATCATTCAGAAGTGATGTTCACAACATAAATATCAGGAACAAGCGACTAACTTTCACCACCTTTTCATAGAACGGTTTACTTTGAAAGGAGCTTTAGTTTCAATATACATAAATTATGTAATCTTGCATGGTTCAAAGCACTTTGAAAATGTATACAGAATCATTATCTTGTACCATATAAATTCTGAATAGAATATATCATGAAACCTCATGTATTTTGTACAAAAAGTACAAAAAAAAATACATTCCAGTCTCGTTAATTTCCTCTTCAACAATATTCTTCAATAATCAAGGGTTAAGTGGTGAAATACCTTATAGTGAACTTCCCTTTGTGGTTTCTCAACTTGTTATTCATCTTATAAGAATCAATTTTTTCGTTGTAATATAATTTTTGCTCAGAAATAAAGACTATTATTATTATTGTAAAATAATTTTTTTATAATAGTTGGTTATTTATTTGTTGATAAGAATTAACGCATTGACTAAATGACCTCAAAAGAAAAAACTGTTTTAATAAACAATAGTTAATCACATTTTTTTTGTGAAAAATGTAATATACTAATATAACAACACCGAATCTACAAATTAAGAAAAACCGACAGTTTCTCCCAAATCATTTTTTTCTACAGGTTGACTGGACTATTTAAGGATACAGTGGATTATTCCAGTTTTATGCCATTTACCAATTTACGTAATTATTTTTATACTTTTTCCTGTTTATTTCAGTTACCAGAAATCTGTCATGCCACATAAGCTGACTTATTTCTTGAAATGCAATGGACCGTCCATGAATGTAGACACAGCCTGTAGTAGTGCTCTAACTGCTTTGGAACACGGATATAATTTAATTTTGAATGGTGATTGCGATAGAGTGATAGTTGGAGGAAGTATATTGCTACTCCATCCTAATATGACACTACACTTTGCACGGTAAGTGACGAAGTTTCTAGAAGTTGATACCTATTTGGTGGGTGAATCAAACCATTCTTTTTGGTTAACCATTTCTGATCGTGACTTTTCTCTAGAACGGATTGTCTGGGGCAGTGGCAGCTCGTGGGTTATGAATACAATAACAGCTCTGTTATTTCCTGTCGTTTTCTTGTCTTTTCCTAGCAGGTTCTTCATTATTGCGTCCTTGATCGTCATTGTCAGTAGAATTGCAAATTGGAATAATTTGCTGCTGGAATTATTCAATTGCCTTTTGCAGTTGTGCACTGTCGATCTCGACCATTTGAGTCTGATTAAATAATATTTCAACATGTGGCATCATGAAATGAAATATTTTCAACCAGTAGAGATATTCCGGGCAATTCAAATACTTCAATAAACCACTTGCTTCACTAATAGTAACTGAATTCATCCAATCTTCGTCAATAATTGTGTCTAAACATTCTTTGATGGAATCTTGGTGTTCAAATAATGTGTTCACAGTTCGAATTTCGAAAATCCAGCGTGTAGGAACAGCGCGTGGTAATCAAGAATTACCGTTCATTTTGGCGATCGAGAAATAAGCTTGAAAATGACTCCAAATTTGCAAAGAAAATTTTTTAATTCTTATTGAACTGTGCCGCTCCTCGTTCAATAATAACAGTGAGTATAATGTTCATGTGGAAATGTTCTTTTGATAATGGCTTGGATACCATTTGTCTTACCACTTATCACGGACGCCCCATCGTAACTTTGAGCGATTAGTTTATTGTTATTAGACCCAGAAGGAGAATTTAAAATAGTTTGCAATTCATTCAGCAATGTTTTTGCTGATACATCAGCATTATGTCCACCCGGCTTAAAAAAAGACCAAACGCGTTCAAAAATTTGTACATTGAACACGTATCGAATAATAACAACCATTTGCTGATGATTAGATGTGTATGTAGTTTCATCGGAATCCAACACAATGAAATACCTATGTCAGATTTAATTTCTTTCAATATTTCCTGCTTTGCATCTAGCAATTCGTTCTGAATAGTTTTTGAGACGCCTTTGAACACTTGTGAACCGGAAACTATAACCTTTAATCCTTCTAATTATGAAGTTGGTATGCTCGCCTAGCAAATGATGATAAGGTCATATTCATTGTTTCTCTTGGATGGATCAAATAAAATCAATATTTAATAAAGGAGTGAAACTTCACAAATTTTTTCCAAAGCTCACCGATATATGCATATGCACAATTTACAAATATTGATTCAATAAAGACGAAACAATTATTAAAAATCCAACTTATAAATAAACAAATATGATAACTTAACTATCAAAATCCAGGCAGTTTTACGTTCTTATTGATTCCATTATGTACTTCGATATATACCTTGTATGATCCACATTTCAGCCAATATTCAATTAAAAATTATGAAAGTCCAAGTTTTAAGTTGATACGGAAATGATCCGAAATCCAATTTCGGAATTTATATTACGTATTCATACGCAAGAAAAGAAGAAAAAAGAAAAAAATTCTTTTCTAGTAGAAAAAAAAACTGAAAGAAATCAGGTTAATTAGTTTTGTGTATATTTAAACTATTTTCTTCTTCTTTTAGGATCTCTGAATATTTCTAAAATTTATACTATTTGAATTTATAATAGAAGGAGAAATAAAGTGTAGCTCCAATTCAAATATGGCTACGACCAAAATTCCAAAATATATCGATTTCACGATATATTAAGAGATCACAAAAAAATAATTTTGAACATAGTATTAATCATGTTTTTGATTAGTAAATGCAAATTATTATATTTTAATTATTGATTACTAAAATATGAATAGATTAATTGGAAAATTATGAGGGAAGCATGTCGTTTGCAGATAATAATTGTATTGAGCAGTAGCATCTATCAGTATAAATGTCTGCAAAGAAATCCAAAAATGAGTAAAATATAACTTGTTTTAATTTAAAGTAAATTGTGCAGTGGTTTAATAACACATATACACACACATGTAAGTGAAAGTAATACTTATTACACCTTATTCTAAAGAGTTATGTGCAGTTAATTCTACCGAATCAAAACATTGTTATCAAACCGATAAGAGATAACAAATATAGTAAGTTAAAGGTGTTCAATGACTGCAACACCTAAACTAAACCTCATTTACGCGAATTCGGAAATTATGCCATCAGATTATCAATCTCTTAAGTCTAACAACGATATATTCGACGCAATTAAACAAAGTGAACAAGAATTAAAGGGATTAATAAATACTCTAATATCTAGACTAGAAGAATCAAACGGCAAAATTCAAGCTTTGGAAAAGGAAAATAAATTTCTAAAAAATAAAATAGAATATATAGAACGAAAATCAAAAAAAAATAATTTAATTGTTTTCGGAATCAATAAAGAAGAATATAAAAATGCAGACTTGTCTGACTTTGTTGTGAATAAACTACGAGATTTAATAAAAGTAGAAATTTGTAATAATCATATAAGTGACGTATATACGTTAGGAAAGCAGCAAAATACAATAAAACCTATTATAATAGAACTTAACTCTAATATACAGAAGAGAAAAATTCTGGAAAATACCGAAGAATTAAAAGGATCAAATGTATATATCACTCATGATTTAACATATCAAGAGAGACAAGAATACGCGAAACTAGAAAAACATTTACATCTTGCTAGATCCAAAAATTATCACGCTTTCATAAAAAATAAAAAACTCTATATAAACGATCGGACATATACTGCGCAACAATTGGAGGATTTGGATACTGACGAAGAAGAGGTCGAAGTTTTTCTCGAACAAAAATCAAACAGCGCACCGTCCACACCAAATATTAGGTTAATCAATACTGAATTAGATGAAGAACCGAGAGAAGATAGTGAAAAATTCTGTTAGATCGAAAAACGTACTTACACCAGTTAAACCTACACAAACGCCTACCATTGGCAAACATAAGGGAGGTTAAGAAAAATAAAACTAGTGGGTAGTTAGAATTCAAAGTATGTACCTTATTTATTTAGTTTTATTTTTACTAGTATTCATATTCTAAACTTTAATCTAGATATTTTATCTCGTTCATTTATTAAATTGATTCTATTAATTTTGTATTTTGAATCTCTTATTTTATAAATGCCTACAAATTTATCATTTTAAATACTTGTTAGATAAGTTGTGATTTTTTAATACCAATACTGTTTAAGTTTGTTGATATTTTCATACTCTATCAACGTAACGTAAAATTCATAGATCCAAATAATTACATTCAATCAATATAATAGAAACATTTAACTCTTACAATAGTTACATTTCGTCTTTGATTAATAATAGTATTAAGATGTGCTGATATTTTTGATATACTATGAAAGAACTTATGACACATTGTAATTATAATCCAGTAAACACAGTAGAGTTTTACAATTTGATGGACCTAAACAACACCATGGTTTATAAAACGAAAAGCAAACATCTTTTGAAAATTTTTCACCAGAACATAAGAAGTATAAGGAAAAATTTTGATGAACTCAAAATAACGCTAGATCAATTAACAGTAGACTTTGACTGGATTATTTTAACAGAAACCTTCGATATCTCTGATTGTACAGATATTTTCAATCTTAACGGTTATCAAATGTTATATAGCGAAGGTAGGTATAATAAAAATGATGGCGTTGTTGTATTTATTAAAGATCAAATACAATACAATCATAAAGTAGTGTATATAGATGAAAGCAAAGCAATAGAGATTGAATTAACCCTTGGAGAAAAAACATTTCTGATAACCACGTTGTACAGGTCCCCATCTACAAAGGCAGAAAAATTTGTCATACATCTTGAAGATTACCTAGAACAAACAAAAAAAATCAATACAGACCATCATATTATCATAGGTGACATAAATATAGATATACTAAATGAAACAGATGTAGTGTCAAATTACCTTAACAATATGAGTGAGTATAATTTCATATCCATGATCAATAAATGTACTAGGGTACAGGGCGAATCGAGAACATGCATTGATCATATATTCTTAAAAACACGAAAATATATACATGACACATGCATCTCGGCAATTTTTGAAACAGGAATAACAGATCACAAATGCATCATACTAGGAATCCCATTTGAACAAGAAATACAATCAAACAAAAATAGCAAAACAAAAAGTTATATAAATTACGAATCTCTCAGACAAAACATCAGAGAACATAATTGGTCATTATATTATAATAATCTAAAAAAAACTGAAGATCAGGCGAATTACTTGACCGAAACAATAAGTGGCATGATAAAACATAATACAAATACGATAAAATTGAGAAACATTGATCACAAAAGAAAAAAATGGATTACTGAGGGGCTTGTAATATCCATAAATCACCGTAATTGGTCCTCTGCTATTTTCCTTATATATAAACAGCTTACTTACCCTGACGTGTGGTGGTTTTATCATTAGCTTTGCTGATGACACGGCCATACTCTTTACAGCCGAAAACTGGGAAAAACTGAAATCAACAGTGGAGGATCAAATTAACATACTTAAAGACTGGTTTGATCACAAATCACTAACAATCAATTTCGAGAAAACGCACTTCTTGCCATTCGCAAGCTACGGAAACCAGTTGCCGAATTTTGATGAATTAAAGATTAACAATCACGGAAAAATCATGAAAATTACCAGAGTAAGCCACATCAAATATCTAGGTATCACGATAGATCCCCACCTTAGATGGGATATACATGTTAGCAACGTTTCGAAAACTCTCAGGTATATGTTATATAAATTCAAATATCTGAGATCAATCCTCGATACAACTCACCTTAAAACGATTTACCACGCCTTAGTACAATCTCGCCTGCAATATGCCATTCTCAGTTGGGGTGGTTTACTTGACACTCACATAAAAAAAATGGAAGTATTGCAAAAAAAAATACTCAGAATAATGTATTACAAAAAAAGAGATTATCCATCAAACTCTATTTTCAGGGATTCACTAGTACTCGATATAAGACAACTATACATGTATAACATTATATTATTTATTTACAAAAATAAACAAATCCTTCGAAATCTCGAACATAACTACAACACCCGAAATAAATCTAAGGGCAACGTACAAGTCACTGTAACAAAAAAAAACATTGGACAACACACATATAATTACCTCAGCAGTAAAATATTCAACTATCTACCTGAAATATATAAGATGTATATACGGAAAATAAATAATGTAAACATTGTGAAAAGAATTTTCAAAAGGTATTTGCTAGACCTGAATAGGGATGTTGTTCATAATATAATCACAAATAATAGCGAATAATCAAAGCGTAATACTATATTGTCTACTCATTTTCTACCATCATACTTTATAACTTTATATGACTAGGTTAGATTAGTTAATAAGTCAGTTTTTAAGCGCCTTGGCCACTAATTGAATATGTTAACGTAATAACGAAAAGAGGGCCAAAAAAAAAATATATATATTATATACACATATATGTGCAGATCATGTCTTACCAGGAATAGTACCCACGCACAACTTCGGTTTTAGTGGGATTCCCCATGTTTATCTGTAAGAAATGTCTTATCTTCATTATAAAGATTGCATTATATATTGTATATCGATATTTACAGAATAAACATTATTATTATTATTATTATATTATTATTATTATTATTAGAAATAACATTGAATTCATATAACGATATTAATCAATCATATTGCTAATTATAAAAACTTACCGCCTCTCTTCAAGACGTTTTTCAGTAATGATTATCAATTATTGTATTTCATATAAATTAGCAAATTCTTACTGCATTTTAAATTGCGTGTTACACACACAGGTGTTGAAATCAAAAAAGAACAGTTATTTAAAGCAGAACGCGTATCTGAGATGCATCACGCATTTCACGCATGACAACTAGATTGATCTATATAACTTCCAGTGAATAAATGTTCCACCAGTGGCGTTCTATTTATAGTGAGTGAATGAACATATTAACCGTTACAAACCTGTCATGTATTGCAAGCACAGCGTCTGATTCAGCTGCCAAAGTTGATTTAGCCTACATAAATACCTAGATTTTCCGACGCTATTTCGAAGGCTCCGCGAAATTTTATACACATAATTAATCGGCTCAAAATATGACGATTTTTTCCACAACTTCGTTGTACTTAATTTTATGTCGCAAACAAGCACTGTCTGACTGTTCACGTATGTTCACTTCTCCTAGAAATCTGAAATCCATGTATACATTCATGTGAGAAACGGAATTTTCGTGTTTCTTTGCCCTCCCTGCGATGTGTTTTAAATCATTCAACCCTTGTTTGTTCCACGCACTAACCTCTTTCTTAAAAATTAAGCACATGAAACAAAATAGTTCATTTGTTACTGAACATCCGCACATTCACTCGTATTTTTCATAGATATTCTTGTTGAATAGTCTATTGTGAGTTCTGATTTCACTTATGTAGTTTATTTGAAGATAGATAGGCCTTCCTTCCTTTTTAATCAAAAGGTTTTCCTCAAATGATAGCGAATTTTCGAAAGATTTTGCACAAAATCAACTTCCATCATCACTCCACATCTTCGAATTGAATTCACACACTGTACACTATGAAGGCTAGACGTTTATTGGAGATACGTTGCTTTGTGCCCCAAGCCAACGGTATGAGCGCGTTTGGTGAAGATAACCGTAGTGAGCCGAATCATACTTGTAATAGGTACACTTCATAATGTTCCTCGGAACATAGTTTCGAACGTTAGAATTGCATGCGCCTGTCGCCTGACCTGCGGAATATAATAATGCACGGAATGGTTGAGTGGGCACGTGCCTTTGTGCCCTTTAGTACTAGCCACCTGAGGTGTAGAGAACAATTAGAACATTGAAAATATGCAATCTTGATCATCTAGAAATGTACCTTCTATCCCCAAAATTCCAAAACTTGCTTCTCTTGGTAGTCACACATGTTCCTACGTAGCATGCAAGCAAGAGAAAATAAAGCATCTTATTCATATTTGAGAATACAGTTCAGAGAGATTTATAATTTGAAAAAAATTAGAATCGATCCTACAGTATCAATCATTACACAATCTAAAATCTCAATCTTAAACATGGCTCAGCCATTGGTGATCTGAAGTTTTCTTCTTAGAACACTCACTGAACATCTCGTAATGTGCTCTCCTTTTGACTAAAAGCTCTTTAACACCAACTCGGAAAGTTCAGTTCTTCTAAATCTTCTTACCATATTCTCATCTTCTAGAAAACCGGTGGTTTCTGTTTTCGTGAAGACGAGATTCGAGTTTTTCCGTGATTTCAAGAACTCATGACTTACGAATTTACCAACCAGCTTTTACCATATTTCGCAGTACTCTGTTTCGAAAAATTTGGATCTATTCAAAATGACATAGTTTGATACACCCCCAAAGATGTATCCAATAAAAAGCCTGATAGGTTTTAGAAGGTGGTTAATAGCTGGATAAATAGGAATCTTATTTTGGGTCTCGACCTAGAGGTCAATACTATTTCGATATTATATGCCTAGTTCCTCATGGTTGCCTCCATTCCATCTCTATTTTGTGTCCAGTATTGAGCCCATATATTTTTGTTGACCATTGCGTTATTTTATGTTCCCCTATTGGTGCTTATTGATTGATTGATTTATGTTTTAATGTGTTTCAGCTTAGGTGTAATCAGTAAGGACGGTCGCTGCAAAGTATTTGACGAAGCTGCTGATGGTTATGGTCGATCTGAAACAATAGCAGCCCTTCTCCTCGAGAGAGCTTCTATTTGTAGACGAATGTATTGTCAGGTAAAATAAACTTCTCCATGATAATTGTGCAATTGAAAGGAATCGATTTCAAAAATAACTATTACAAGGAAATTTTCCAAGGTTTCGAAACTGACCATAAAGACTGCTGAGATGTGAGTTGTGTATCATCGCCATGTGACAATGTTGTGAAAAAATATCGAACGGAAATATACGAGGGCAAGGTGAAAAGTTCCTGAAAAATGAAGCAAGAATTGATTTATTTGGTCAAGACTCATTTCATTTCTAAAAATGATCTCCTTATAGCCCGGTACACTTCGTTCAACGTTTTTCTAATTTGTTGATCCCTTCCAAATAATACGGTGACCTAGTCGTATGAGCCAAGTCTCTTTCCGCCGAGCCATTTATTCAAGCTTAAAAATAGATACAATCACAAGGTGCCAAATCTGGAGAACATGATGACTGATGAACCAATTCGTGATATTTTGCCATTGCTACTGCGAGCCTGTGCGCCGGTTCGTTGTCCTGGTGCAAGACCACATTTTCCTTTCCCAAATGTGGCCGCTTCCGCTTTGAATCGGCGTCAAATCCAGATCCATCAGCTATACATGATCTAAGCCGGTGATCGTTTTGCTCTTTTTAAGGAAATTGATAAGGACGGGACTGTGTGCATTCCAAAAAGTTGTTGCCTTGACTTTGTTGGCCGATAAACCCACTTTGGTCTTTTTCGGCTTCAATTCGCCAGGACAAGACCACAAGACACCACAAGTCTTTGGTGTATTGTGATGAATCGATGCTTAAATTATATTACTAGACTACAACATTGAATATTATTATGAAAAATATTTCTTGGAACAAGGAGCATTTTGATTATGAATATAATAAAATAAAAATTATTGCTATTGATAATGACTACCATACCTAGATAATACTATCTTATAAATGAATATATCAAACTTCACTGAAGTCAAAGGAGAATGTGAGTATGAGTGTTACTGGTTGATCTAGAGTAGCGTAATTAGGTCGCTGCAAAGTATTTGACGAAGCTGCTGATGGTTATGGTCGATCTGAAACAATAGCAGCCCTTCTCCTCGAGAGAGCTTCTATTTGTAGACGAATGTATTGTCAGGTAAAATAAACTTCTCCATGATAATTGTGCAATTGAAAGGAATCGATTTCAAAAATAACTATTACAAGCACATTTTACAAGGTTTCGAAACTGACCATAAATACTGCTGAGATGTGAGTTGTGTATCATCGCCATGTGACAATGTTGTGAAAAAATATCGAACGGAAATATACGAGGGCAAGGTGAAAAGTCCCTGAAAAATTAAACAAGAATTGATTCATTTGGTCAAGACTCATTTTATTTCTAAACATGATCTCCTTATAGCCCGGTACACTTCGTTCAACGTTTTTCCTAATTTTTTGATCCCTTCCAAATAATACGGTTCCGACAATCTCTCAAAATAGGCTGTTGCTTATGCGATGACCTCGTCGTATGAGCCAAGTCTCTTTCCGCCGAGCTATTTCTTCAAGTTTAGAAATAGATACGATCGCAAAGTGCCAAATCTGGAGAACATGGTGGATGATGAACCAATTCGTAGCGCAATTCATGCTATTTTGCCATCGCTACTGCGAGCCTGTGCGGCTGTGAGTTGTCCTGGTGCAAGAGCACATTTTTCTTTCCCAAATGTGACGGGTTCTGTTTCAAATTGGCGTCAAATCGATCCATCAGCTCTGCATGATCTACGCCGGTGATCGTTTTGCTCTTTCCATGGTAATCGATATGGACGGTACCGTGTACATCCCAAAAAGTTGTCGCCTTGACTTTGTTGATCGATAAACCCACTTTGGCCTTTTTCGGCTCCAATTCACCAGGACAAGACCACTTAATCTTTGGTGTATTGTGATGAATCGATGTTTTGTCCACGACGCAAAAAGTCCTTCTTATCTTGCTTGAACATCGCCAAACACTCCTTTGTCGTTGTCACACGGTCGCGAGTGTTGTCAACAGATAGCAAATGCGGCACCAATCTGACAGATAGCTTTCTCATATGCATATTTTTGTAGATAATTCTATCCCATATTTCTGTAATAACGGATATATCAAACTTCAACACACTAATGCTGCGCCTGTATATTATATTAGAGGAAACAATTTGCTTGTAGGTTGTGCATGTCAAATCGAATTGTGATGGATACAAAGAGCAGGGAATAACTTTTCCCTCAAAAGAAACTCAAGCTCAATTACTGGAAGACTTCTACAAGGAATGTCAGGTGGATGTTAACGACATTTCGTACTTGGAAGCTCATGGCACAGGTAATAACACCATTATATAATTAAATATCATTTCCGGTTCGTACAAAATAAACTTGAATTATAGGCACCAATGTTGGAGACTCTGAAGAAGTTGATGCCATAGATTCCGCCATAGCACGGAAACGAAAAGAACCTTTACTCATTGGTTCGGTAAAGTCCAATTTGGGGCATACTGAAACCAGTTCTGGCATGAATTCTCTAGCAAAGGTATATTGATGTTCTAAACATTCTAAACAATAAATTCGCCATATTTTTCATAGTCTTCACACAAGCGTTGTTTTGAAGATATAAATTTCAAGTGAAAAACATTTTTTTTTTCATAAAAATGTCGGAACATTTCTAAAATGATTTAAATCAATTCAACTTGATCATAACCAGGCATCAAATATGTTCTTGAATACACTATATATCACTATAAATAAGAAGCACTTCTTCACTAAAAACACTGTTGAAGTACTCAGGTCCTTTCAGCTATCAAGTAGCCATCACCAGAGTGAGCTAAATTGTGAATCAAAATGAGCCTGTTTAAATACTATTTGGGGATAATAATGTAAATAATGAGTTCCCTCAGCTGGAGATAAATCGGAATTTAATAACCTGATTTATCGTTTATATACATTTCTATTTCTTCTAAATTACCTAGATATTTATCTGTACTGTGTTTCAAAAGTGAAGTGTTTCTTGTTAAATGGTGTGACCTGTATTGAAAATATGTTAGGCTGCCACTGATTTTTCGAGAATTTGGTATAATCATCACTTAACCAGATCCTTCAATTGATCATTGTTTTTTGGTTTCATAGGCCATTATTACTTTCCATACCAACGTAATCCCACCAAACATCAACTACAATAAACCAAAATCTACCATTACTAGCATTCATGAAGGGAGGATACAAGTAGTCCAAGAATGTACACCACTCGACAGTAACGGATTTGTTGGTAAGTTAACGGCCTGCTTAAACCTGGGTCCGATTAGGCTGTTTACCAGACGTCAGCTTACCAAGGACTACCTAACAGCGTTGTATGAACACAAAAATAACCGCTAATTATACTAGCCGGCAAACATTTGGCAGCGCCAATCAAAAAGCTGTGTTGTGAATAGAGAGGGGAATATATGCAGAAAAAAAAATGTTAATATTTGCCCATATTTATGCTAGCCTCTATTGAAAATATTCACATATCTTCTCAGAAATGCTCTAAATATGCACATATATTTTGATTCTATGCAAACATGATGGAAACATGTGAGAATGAATACGCTCCATTCTTCTCGTTGAATTATGCAAAATCGTTTGACCATTGAAAAATTATCGAATACAGAAAAGTGAATACAAATTTTTTTGAAGAAGAAAACGTATTGAATATAAAGATAACGACATTTTCTATAACAAGTTTCTATATTATATCAAATTGCCCACATAGAATATAATCTCCAATCTAACCTATATGAAATAAAAAAATTTAAATTATTCCGTCACATCATGTAAGGAATTTATTATAATATGTTTTTCGACATTTTCAGTTAAAATGAATTCATAAACCGAAAAACTGCGTGCTTCATCAACATATGTTATGGGACAATATTTTAATTTCTGCAATATATTGTACTCCAAATGCTGATCAAAAACGTTTGATATTAATTCACCTAGAAATATTTCAGATATGTTTGTTAGATATTTATAGCCTGCATTTTTTTTATCACATTCTCTAGATTTCCGAAAACTCCCATAGTTCCCTCCACTTTTCACTTTTCTCTGAAAAGTCTTTTATAGTTTCTATGGATTTGACAAGCGATCTAGACGTTTTTTCTAGGGCTGGTATACTTTGGAATAAAACTATAATTAGATCTTATAAAAACTGATTGTTGAGCAACTGCACTATATCTAAATAATTCCTGAGATCTTGAAACACATTGGGAACTATCAACAATGTCTAATATCCGTTTAAATTGTCAAAATATTCCGCATAAAGAATAGCATCAACCAAGTTCCCCACCTGGTGATAATCGGTTGTGGTGGTAGAGGAATTTCTGGTAACTTATCTTCATAAAGCTGCACCCTCAAAGGTGCCCTGATGAATACTTTTTTAACATTTGAAATTAATTCATTAACTAAAGGAAACTAGTTTCTTATAGTTTCTGCTACTCTGTTAAGACCACGTGCTAAACACTTTAGATACATGTATCAAATTTTGATACAAATTTTCCAAATTTTTTCCAACTTTAAACTTATCTGATAAAAAAGTTATGATTTTTTTGGCTGGTACTGCATTCGACAAAAAAAATTAATTAATGAATCTTGGACGAAACGTGTAACAGTTAAATTATTTGTTTGGTCGAGTTGCTTTGAAGCTATTAAAAATGATTTTCCTGAAGGCAAATACAATTCTGCCATTTATGCATAAAATTTGCGCCTTAGTTATGAATCATTAAGCCATGAGGTCTATATCCTTGAGAAATGATATCAAATTTTCCTCATTTGTTCTCAATTTCAATACAATGAATATCCAATTTTAGGTGTTAGCAATTTCGGATTCGGGGGCGAGAACGTTCACGCCCTACTAAGAACAAACAAAAAAGTAAAAATAAATAATAGCTTGCCAAAAGATGACATACCTCGGTTAGTATGTGTTAGTGGGAGAACAGAAGAAGCAATTCTGACCATATTGGATGATTTAAAACACCGACCATTAGATGCAGAATATGTGGCGCTGTTTCATAAAATTTACAGGTAAGCAAAGATTACTTGAACTATACTAATGCCATATTGACATTGTATCAAAATTTTAAAATATCATCTATTATTAAATTACAACTTGACTAAATTGTAGAATTGATTCTAACAATCCGGAGATTATTAGTAAGACTTCTTGAATGAATATTAAATTAGCTAAATTGAGAGCAGCATTTGAAAACTGTTTGTAATATACAGGAAATGAATGGTTTCCGGAGACCTCAAACAAAAATTAAGAAATGTTTAAGAAAGTATGATATAAATGTTGCGCATATTATAGATTATAGACATAACGTAGATATCTTAAATGCAATCAATACAGTTTTTCTAAATCAGAATTCAAATTTAAATAGTAAAATCAATACTAACAAGAAAAATTAATAATCGTAACTTTTATCTTTTTCCTACTTGCATATAGAAAGTAACCAACATAATAAAATCTTTAAAAAACACAAACTCAGTAGGGCATGGTCAGATTTCAATTAAGTTGATCAAATACACTCTACTAGAATTGGCAGCCCCCCTTATGTACATTACATTATCAACAATTGTCCGAGTCAGGGCACATTTCCAGATGAGTTGAAACTTCCTCAAATTTTACCTATTCATGAGAAGGGACCAACAAATATTATATCGAATGATAGACCTTGTTGTTTGTTTGAAAAAATCATATGCACCAGACTAACAAAGTTTTTATAGAGGCATAACATAATATCCGAAACACAAAACGGGTTTAGAAAAGGTAAATCTACTAGTACAGCTATATATCAAACTCTCCGTAGAATTATAAGCTCGCTCAATGATAACAACTCAAATCTGTTAATGTGCCCTAACTTGAGCAAAGCATTTGGCAGTGTGGACCACAATATTTCATCAAATAAATTGGAAATGCATGGTGTGAGGGGAATAGCACCGAGCCTGCTTAGATCATACCTATCAATTCGCTATCAATATGTAATCAGCAAAGATGAATTGGGAAATCTAGTTAGATCAGACAAGTTGGAAATATACAAAGGAGTACCGCAGGGATCAGTGTTGGGGCCTTTTTTGTATGTAGTATATACAAATGAATATATTCCTATATATTCATTTACATGTAATTTCCTACAATTAGGAATAAGTTTTACAGTTTAAACGTGTGAGTTGGATTTTCTTTAAGCTCCAACTGTGCATTTGAACGTAGTAATCGCCGAAACAATAGCTCATTAATATATTCCTCATATTTTCAGCAAAGATACCCGTGCTCAACTTTGTAGAGGTTACACAGTGATTTCCAAGACTGGGGAAATTTCAAGATCATATACAAGTACACTGAAGAAGCGTCCGTTCATATTGGTATTCGATTCCTTCATCGGCACCTGGCATCATATAGTTAGACAGCTATTTTCAGTGCCCATTTTTGCTGCCACTATACAAAGGTAGGTGCTCACTGAAAGAGTTGGGAGAGGAAAATTGAGGGAAATCTTATCAGACAACCGTGCATTACAACTCAATGATAAAGTGCCTTAAGATTTCACGGAGGTAGGAATTGGGTTAGTTCAACTATATTCTTCCGGTTTTTTAAGGAAACCCTCAAAGCTCCACCAAATGGAAACACCTTTCATGCTCTTTCAATTATGTGAAAAACGGCAACTCTTACTAATTATCTACCCTGTTGATTTTGAGTTACCTTTTTCAAAATTTTTCCGGACAGTGAAGAGAGTTAAAAACGAGAAATTTGGTATGTTAAAAAAGGGGGATTACAGTCAAAGATTCTTCAATGGATCTACTGTTGTGATGGTTACCTGTGCTGCGATAGTGTGATGGTCGGTGACAAGGACTGGTATGTCCCAGCTTCCCCTGGAGCGACTGCAGTGGCTTGCATGCGTAGCCATATTGAGCGGTATGAGGTCGGCTCCAACAAGAAGAAGTTCTCGCCGGATTACCACCTCTACACTTATACATGAAAACTGAGGCCATGAGAACGGCGTAAAGGTTGGAGGGCCTAGGCTCTCAAACCACCCAGAGTTACATCAAGGCTTGTCGAAGAATGCAGAAATACACTAGCTGAAACAGCCAGGAAAAATAAAGTTCAACTCATCTGGGTCCCTGGACACAGTGGAGTTGAAGGAAACGAAATTGCCGATTCTCTGGCCAGCCAATGGTCGCTTTATCGAATAGCGAGGGGGTCTCGCCCTTCTCGGTCAACTGAGTAAAGGATTGTCTGAACTGTGCCGAAAATCACCAAGCATTATAGGCCAAGCAATAGGGGTTCAATCGTGACATTAATACTACCTGAAAACCGACTGTGCCATCATGTTCAGGTAAGACTTTAATTGTATCATGTTTTCGACTCTCAAATATGGTCACCCTATCTATCATAAGCATTTTAAACAAAAAAAAGGCACTTTTTTTAGTTTTTTGTTAATAACTCAACAAATAATGAAGTAATCGAAATGGTATAAATGGACAAAATGTAGGTAATTAAATTACAAACAAAACAAGCTTTCGAGCGACTAGATCGAATAAATAGAAGCCAAGAAAACTACGGAAAAGCAGGAAAGGATACCGCACACTTTAGTAGGGAAAGTGGCCCCCTGTCGAATTGGCTGAATTTTTGATATGTTATAGCTCAAGTCATTCCGAACAAAAAGTTCAATTGGCACAACTTTTTCTATAGGCTGGTTTTGGCGCTTGAGGCCAAAGAAAACTTTCATTTGTTCTTCATTGTTAAACAACACGAAACGTTATCCTGGATAATAATCACTTTTCTGAATAATCAAGACCTAAACAGTCATTGATATGACTGACGTTAAGATGATAGATTTAGAAAGAAAATCTTTTTAAGGCCATTTTATAGACAGACTTGTAATATTTCTCATTCTTTTTCATGGCCTAAAATTATTCAGGATGGTCGAACAATATTTTTCAGTAGGTACGGAACTTTTCGAATATAACTTTCGATTTCTTTTAAAAGGAACACTCCTTATATTTTTCGACTATGTGATGTAGAATACGGTGTAGAATAGGATTCATAAACATTTTTTCATTGTAGATCCCTAAGACGATTTGTAACCATTTTCGAATTATTGCACTTTAAAAATTGTAAGTAGCTGGAACACACTGTATAATTGACCAAATGTAACAACACCAAAGAAAAATACTTTCAACAGTATGTCATAGTAATGACTGCTTAGATCTTGATTATTCAGAAAAGTGATTATTATCCAGGATAACGTTTCGTGTTGTTTAACAATGAAGAACAAATGAAAGTTTTCATTGGCCTCTAGCGCCAAAACCAGCCTATAGAAAAAGTTGTGCCCATTGAACTTTTTGTTCGGAATGACTTGGACAATAACATATCAAAAATTCAGCCAATTCGACAGGGGGCCACTTTCCCTACTAAAGTGTGCGGTATCCTTTGACGTTTTTTTGAAAATTCATATCTCCGTTGTTTATCATTTTGTAGGATCGAATCTTTGCTAAAATGTTCTAGTACTTATGCACTTCACGTGTGCAAAAAACTGTTGCTGTGAATCAATTAGTTTGGGTGTAATTGTAATTCAAAGTTTTTCAAGTGATATTTTGCAAAATCGCTGGATGCGTCTGAGATAATCCGATTTTAAATTTTGAAACGGTTTTGAAAAATATAAGATCCGTACAACAAAACGTTTATTCTCGTTATCAATTCAAATGATGGGAAGTGCCTTAAAAACGCTGGGAAAGTCGGTTCGAAACGGCGGATCGCGCGGAAACGCTCGAGTAGAGGGAGCGAAGGAGAGGCACACATATACAGATATAGAGACGCGCTGCGCCGGGCTTCGAATGTTTGCATTATAATATCTTAACAATGACGCAAGCTATCTTAATAATTTTCTTTTATTTTGGTGCTAATGAATTCCAGGAAATTGATTTTTTATTCATAATTAATAAATAAGCAATGGTTATGCGTATATTCTTGAAATTGAAAATTGTTTTAACTTTATTTTGATGATATGTGAATAAAGGGTTGTATGAATGTATAAAAGTGATGTTTACAGGTATTTACATTTATTAACATTTATTTAAACATATATTTTCGTATTTATAACTATTTATCTACACGCACGCAATGTACCTATTTATATTTAATTTTTTACAATAATTTACTTTACAATAAATCCAAGTTTATCGTGTGCGACCGGGTTGTCTTCAGACACATAACAGTTCTATAAAGATTCATTCAAAATAAATCAATTGGCTCAATTTATTGAACATAGTGTCATTTTTCACACAGATACTCATATCTTTCGCTTTTTCCTCGCAGGCGCTAAAATATCAATTTCCTCACCAATGTCATTCATATCATCCAGTATCAAATCAATATCTTCATCCTCGCACTCTGACTCAGACTCAATTGATTTGTTACTGGCATCTAAATTATAACAAGAATCTTTCCGACAATTACCGCATAGATTCGAACATGGTAATCCGTGCTTTTTACAAGTGCAAGAACCGTCTATACAACCTTTTTTGCTGCAAGAGCACGAGATTTGATCAAGCAACTTTTTGGGAATGCATGGATCTTTGCTTCGTATAGGCATATATGTTTAAATAAAAGTTAATAAATGTGAATACCTGTAAACATCACTTTTGTACATTCATACAACCCTTTATTCACATATCATCAAAATAAAGTTAAAACAATTTTCAATATCAAGAATATTCGCATAACCATTGCTTATTTATTAATTATAAATGAAAAAATCAATTTCCTGGAATTCATTAGCACCAAAATACAAAAAAAATTACTAAGATAGCTTGCGTCATTGTTAACATATTATAACGCAAACATTTGAAGCCCGGCGCAGCGCGTCTCTATATCTGTATATGTGTGCCTCTCCTTCGCTCCCTCACCCCCACTACTCGATCGTTTCCGCGCGATCCGCCGTTTCGAACCGACTCTCCCAGCGTGTTTAAGGCACTTCCTATCATTTGAATTGATAACGAGAATACACGTTTTGTTGTACGGATCTTATATTTTTCAAAACCGTCTTAAAATTTAAAATCGGATCATCTCAGACGCATCCAGCGATTTTGCAAAATATTGCTCAAAAAACTTTGAATTACAATTACACTCAAACTAATTGATTGACAGCAACAGTTTTTTGCCCACGTGTAGTGCATAATTACTAGAACATTTTTGCAAAGATTCGATCCTACAAAATGATAAACAACGGAGATATAAATTTTTGAAAAAACGTAAAATTTCCCGCTTTTTCGTAGTTTTCTTGGCTTCTAATGATCCGATCTAGTCGCTCGAAAACTTGTTTTGCTTGTGATTCAATTACCTACACTTTGTCCATTCATACCATTTCGATTACTTCATTATTTGTTGAGTTATTAACAAAAAACTAAAAAAGTGCCTTTTTTTTGTTTAAAATGTTTATAATAAATAGGGTGACCACATTTGAGAGTCGAAAACATGATACAATTAATGTCTCCACTTATCTGAACATAATGGCACAGTCGATTTTCAGGTAGTATTAATGTCAAAAAATCACTCATTTCATGCCGTATTGCTTGGACTATTAGGCAGACCAAGCTCTTCATCAAAGATCCTGTGCATAGGCTCTCAAAGAAACTACTTTCTCCGAACAGAAAGGACATCAGAGTCACTGTCGCCTCAACAAACACCTTCACACTATGGGCATCCTAGATGAGCCTTAATGTAGCAAATGCAGAGAGGCGGGAGAAACAACCTCTCACATCCTGTTGGAGTGCCCAGCATCAGCATCCCTCGGGCGCCGGCACTTCTGAAAAGCAGACATGCTCCCAGAATAACTTATGGAAGCCAGCACTAGCAATATTCTGAGTTTCTGGTGAGCCACAAACCTGCTAGAATATAATAGGCTTCTGACCACGGGACGCACAATGAGCCCAGCTAAGTGGTTATAGTGCATTTGGAGACTTAGCGTCCTCCCCTCAAACGATGATGATGATGATGAGGTTAAAAAAGTAAAGAAAATCTCACCAAGTGCCTTGAAATTCCCATTAAGTGTCTCATAATTTCGTAGGCATCATTCTTTATATGTAGTTAATTTCATCCAACTGCTGATGATTCGATACACAAGCAATTCAACCAAGCCATAGTTTTTAACCGTTTTGAGAATGCTTTGGACCTTTGTAGGTTGCACACTATTCTGCAGCGAAATGGAATCAACATTACCGACATTTTACTTAACGGAGATGAGAACGTTCATCCGGTTGTACGAGCCATTTTGGGGAGCTTTGCCGTTCTGATGGGATTAGTGGACATACTTCTCGAGCTAGGATTGAAACCGAATAACGTTTATGGGAACAATCTTGGTCTATTGGCTGCAACTTATTTCACAGGGCAAGTGACGTTTGAAGATGCTACTTCTTCGGCTTTAGAAATCGCACAAAATTTCAAAGAGTGTTCACGAAACTGGATCGTGCAAACCAGGGAAATCAAAGTAAGTGTTCTTCATTTACATTGGGACCAGTAAGTTTGGTTAGAGAAGATGAACAGAAGTTATGAATATCGTATCTAAAATTCGAAGGTGTCTCGTCAATTCATCGTACGACTCCATTTCCTGCTACATAACTTGTTAAGATTCTCCTCCTTTTGGAAAGCCCTGACAAATTTTCAAATATTGGGGTGTACAGCGGAAACAATTGAACTGAAGCTATTGTATAAAACTTCTACTTCTAGTCCAGTCATTTAAGGAATTTTCATGTCCGAATTTCCGCACCGTCTAATTTTGGTCTATTCTTATGTATTTTGACACGCTGAACACGATGGTGTAGACCAAATTTAAATTAACCCTGTGCTCGAAAAACAATGGCCATTTTTTGGACCCGAAAATGGCCATTTTTCGATTTTTTGCGTTTTTGGACAAAACTATGGGTTTTATGAGAAAATGTTTCAAACAAAAGTTGTGGGCTAATACGCAACTTTTGGCTTCAGTCCCAAGTCCCTTTAGAGGCCCAAACACATTTATTAGGATAGCTCCATTTCTACTAAACTCAAATCGATCTGCTTAGACTTAAAATACTTACTATTGAAACTTCTAATAGAACCTAGAATTTGGGTTTCGTAAACAATTTTTAACCTCAAAAATTTTGGATTTTTCGTTGGTCCAAAATTTTCAAAATGGCGCTAAAGTCTTATCTTCGGAGCAAAATGCTTGAATTTTGGATATTATATGCAGAATGATGGAATCTTCCGAATAATTTTGGTTTTAGATTGATAACATCAGTATTCCGTTTGAAATTCGCGAAATACGGATTTTTCAAAATGGCCGTTTGTGACTCCAAAAAATGAGATAGGTCAAAATACCAAAAATCAGATAAAAGAAGAATAAAATACTTTTTTTTATCAGAACAGA
Organism: Endomychus coccineus; assembly: GCA_958510875.1. Classification (NCBI taxonomy): domain Eukaryota; kingdom Metazoa; phylum Arthropoda; class Insecta; order Coleoptera; family Endomychidae; genus Endomychus; species Endomychus coccineus. The sequence goes on along the minus strand of OY294070.1, from coordinate 19,728,831 downwards.
ATATGAAAAAGCAAAAACTCTTTGACATATACTCAATTTTTCAATGTGCCGAAAAACACACTAAATGGGCCCTATCTTGGGCCCACGACCTCGAATCGACTTGGGACTGAAGCTCAAAGTTGCATATTAGCTTTTCCAACAACTTTTGTTCAAAACATTTCTTCATAAAACCCATAGTTTATTCCAAAAACGCAAAAAATCGAAAAATGGCCATTTTCGGATCCAAAAAATGGCCATAGTTTTTCGAGCACAGGGTTAATTCAAATTTAATCTACACCATCGTGTTCAGCGTGTCAAAATACATAAGAATAGACCAACATTAGACGGTGCGGAAATTCGGACAAAAATCGTCGATTTTCATCCTTAAATGCCTGGACTATCCATTGTTAGTTTTAGCTGCTCCTTCTCTGCCTACAGCATAACAAATCCAAACACTAATTGGAAATTTTGCCGATCGCGTCCGCCCTCTTGTTTCCAATCTTCCAATCCATGTATCCTCAAAATAATTCATCAAATCTGCCAATAGTTGTTCATTTACTGTGTAGAATTCACTTTCTAGAATTGCTTGAAAAGCATTCTCCACTTCATCTTCAGGAACATAAGCCAATGCCGCAAAAAGTCTCAAGTTTGTGGGAAAATCTGATTCCTCAACATATTGTCTCTGCAATCCATTATTCTGGATCTGCCTCCAAATACACTTGCTGAAGTGATAAAAAAACACCCACGTAGTTGTGCACTAGAAATTCTTCGCACGGCATTCATGGCTGCCTTTCCAAAATCCATCAATACCGATGTTGGTTGAAGTTCTGGTTTCAAAGTTATTCATGCAGCATACAGTCGTATCTTCTGTTTTATTTGGCAGCAAAGCGTAAACTGTCGGAATTGTGTTCGAACCTTTTGCACCATGAATTGAGTAAACATATTTGGAGATGTTGAGAATGTTCCATCTGCATACCAATGTTCGCAGTCCATCATGTATTCTAAGTTGTTGCTTGTCATAAACAATAATATGCAATCTTCTGACGGATCACTGTCGTACACCCAAAATTGCTCGCCACTGCTTGTCTGTGCATATATGTATATGCCTTCTTTTCTTTCTATTGTACGCTATATCGTTCTTCTCGTTGCCGATACTTGTGGCAATGCAGTAGCTGCAACCGCCGAAATACCTTCTGATGTTGCAGCTACAATCAGTTGAGTACTCAATCCGTCCTGTGCAGCTAAACGATTCATTTTGTCTAGTGATTTTCTTGCTCCTATATCAGCGGATTCTGGGACGTGGTTGTGAACCGTAGTTTTCACAATTTCTTTTTCCAATGTATGCACACGGTCAGCGCATCGCCGCTTATGGTAAAGGGAACACTTCTAAATAAACTTTTTACCTTTTATTCTTTCTTGCGAACAAATGTGTCCGTTTTTAACTAGCATTTTCCGACCTCTCCCACTCTCTACAAACTGTAACGCCACCTTCGCGACCTGTCCTGGAGTAGGTACTGTTCACATGTTTGGAGTTCACCTCCCAAACATACACTGAAGCTTTTGGATTCTATCTAGAAAAGAGCTATTTGTTTGATTGCTGATATCACACCCACCAGTTCATTGACCTCTCTAGAACATAGTCAAATAGTGAGAGATCTCTCCCTTTTCTATGGATCTTTCACATGGTCGGTGTTCATCAAATATCTAGTCTATTGTTCCACGACAAGAGATTCTAGATAGGCGGACTAGACAAGCTCAAACTAGTCACCCCTTCACTGTCAAGCTCGAGACCTGCCGAACTTCTTCTTACCATTTGTTTCATAGAACAGCTAAGTTGTGGAACTCTTCACTCAGTGAGGTCTCCCCCTTTGTCTATAACTTCCAAGCTTTCAAGGAAAATATGAATGCCTATCTCCTCCCCCTACATCTCACTGCTAACTCACACGATGTTCTTCGAACATTATAGGTTTCCCTCTCGTGTAGTATAGAAAAAAAGATCTATCAGTTACCTCACAAACCTATAGAACTCATCAGCGGAACGAGCAAGCTTGCACCATTACTGAAAGATCTCTGTCGAAGGTAGTCATATCCAGCATTCAACGAGGTAAAAATCCCAAAAAATGTCACGACATCCATGAATAGATGTCGCACGGAGCAATCAAACAATGTACTACATTGATTGACAGATTTCTCGAACTTTACAAGGTGCGCAAAAATTAGAAATGTAGGACATATTTATTCTATATGATGTTCTACTGTCCCTATCATGGTTTTTCCATAATCCTCCTATTCTTTTTTTTCTCGAGAGATATTTCGATATGTCTACTTTTTTAGGACGGAGAGATAATAGCTAACGGCATTGGTAAGAAGAACCGAAATGAGAGTAAATATAACACCAAAATGGATAAGAATATCTTACAAAATATCGTCAATGGCAACGAACCTAATTTTGCGAACGATGTATGCACTGGTTCACAGTTAATTTTGAAGAACGAACAAGTTTTTTGTGAGTAACGTATTTTCTCTATAGTTCTTATATCTTAGATGGTTCAGCAGAAACCTTATTGATGTTATTAACGTTTCCTTTCAGCATCTGTAGTTATGAAACAGTTCAAACAAATATCCACTAACTCACCCAAAGATCTGTCGACCAGAGAACAATTTAGTGACTTAGATAATGCTGTACCAGAGAGAGCCGTCGTCTTGGAGATAACATTGGGCAAGGGACTGACTTATACAAGCGTCAGATTACAATTATCGGAAATCGATATTGTCGTCAGTTTGCTAGAAAATTTGGGAAAGTAAGTGTAGATCCAGATCCCCACGAAGTAAAGGTCCGTACCCTATTGGGAAACTCTGACCATTCACTCATCACTACCACATGTCCTTATATCATTCCACGAACCAATCCAACACCTCCTACAGTTTGGCATTACAACTCAGCCGATTGGGATGATCTTCGCATTTTTTTGCTCCGAGTTTCCTTCAAGAAGCGTATGTTTTGAATCTGATGACTCAACGTAATGTGTCACAGAGATCTCGGATATTATCAGGCTGAGAATGTGTTATATATTGATAATCAATGTTTGGTTTTGTTTTCAATATAATAAATAAAACTGTCAATATTTATTCGAATGTCATGTTAGATACATAATCTTACAAAATAAAATATTCAAACATAACAATTTGGCGACGAGGATTAAAGAAACACAAAATTTCTATCAATTATTCAAGAAAAGACCGTTCATATCATCAAGCGAATATCAGTTCAATAATTGCAAATGGCTCAAGATCTTGCACCACTCATAACAGCGCTGAGTAAGTTAGTCAATTCCCTTCAACTACAACAACATCAACCATCTACAGTGAAAGATATCCTTCGAAAACAAATACTTACTTTCGAACCATTCGACGAAAATTGTGAAAATTTTGACAGTTATTGTCAAAGACTGGAAAATTTTTTCAAATTAAAAGGATTGGATAAAGAAGATAATGAAACGAATGAAGCAAAAGTCATGGTTCTAATAAACTGTTTAGGCAGTAGATACTACAAACTGATATCCAGCTTGACATCTCCAGAGCTTCCAGCTACTAAAAGTTACACTGAATTAATTTCTCTTCTGAGAAATCATCTCACTCCCAGAAGAAATATTTTAACTGAGCAACACCGATTCTTTTCGAGAATTCAGTCTCCAGGTGATTCAATTTCAAATTATGTTGCTGCACTCAAAGACCTCATAAAAACATGCGACTTCAAAATTGAGTGCAACAAAAACGAATGTTCAAAAGGTGTTATCAACATGTTGTTGAGAGCCCAATTTATTAGAGGTATTCCAGTACAAAGGAAGGGATTCTACAATTAGTCGATGTATCTTTTGAAAAAGCCCTAGAAACAGCATTGGCGATTGAAACTTCTCGTACACAAAACCGTGAAGTTCACGAAAATTGTTCAATATCCTCAAGGAATGTGCATAAAGTTGAATTTCATCAAAATCATCGTCGTTCTAGATCAAGAAGTAATATTGTGTTCAGTTGTCACAACCACAAGTATTCGAGTGCACACTCAAAAGCCAATTCTAACCGTAATTTGCAACTACAAAAACTTGGACTCACAGGAGTATGCCTCCATTGTGGCAAGAACAGTCATCAATCTCAAAACTGTTTCATTAAAGAAAAACTTCGATGTAAACTCTGTGACAAGAAAGGTTATGTTGAAAACGTTTGTATTTCATCACTTCTCAAGAAAAATCCAGAAAAATCAGAAAAGAAGATTGCCGCACAACCACTGTTTGATAGATTTTTTACTGTTGGGGAGAGAGTGCAGTCCAGAAATTATTCCTGTTCCAGTAGGTATATGGAAGTTTGGTGAAATAGTGAAACGTCTAGGAAGACTACACTATTTAGTTGAACTAGATGATGGTTATATTATCAAGCGACATTATGATCACCTTCGTGCATGTCGAATAGAAAAAACCTCCTGTGTTTCCATTTGAAGCAAGTTCATCATACCCTAGTATTAGTTCTCGCCCGACATGTAAGTAAGAATACTGCAGTTTCTGGTAGAATTACGTTCAGAGATGCCGTTGCACAGCAGACAGAATTGACTCGGCCTTCAGCTATTCAAACCCAAAGCGATGATTCAACCACCAATCAACAGACAGAATGTTCAACGAGCGAAAAATCAACTGTTAATCCTTCAACGAGTGAAGAATCGGTTGTTGATTATGAGAACATCCAACCTGTACCGAGACGTTTTACAAGAATCCGGAAACCAGTAGAGAGACTAAATCTTAGTCGATGTTGAATTCAAGCGAGTATATAGTTGAGAGGTGGAGAGTTGTTATACAGGGTGTCCTCGAACTGCGTGGCCAAAATAAAATCGAAGATTCTTTGATTCGAAAAAAAGTTGATGAGCCTTTTTACTTTTGCCTCAAGTGTCTTGTTTACCCGGTAGAGGGCTTCAAAATTGTAAAAATAATTTTGTTTTTTCGGTATAACTTGAGAACGTGATGAAGAACTTTCACAATATTCAGCAGGTGAGTTACTGTCAATGATGGCCATTTTTGAGAGTGGAGGACAGAGCCTTAGAGACCATAGAAATGGCTCAAACTTGAGGATGTAACGAGAAAAATGTCCAGAACTTTTATGTGGTCGATGTAATTCACTCGATATTTTTTATGTAGATAGCTTATCTAATTTGAAAACTTTTCTTACTCTTAAAAAATGTTGATAAAATCAACGGATTAGCTTGAAAAAATTTATTTTCGAGTCTCTGCAATTTTGGCTTACTAATTTTACTTGATTAAAATACCTTAGTTGCCTTTGCTTTTCTAATGTCATTTTGGCATTTGGAGAATTTATTCTCAAACTGTCAGTTTTTACTTTGCTTTCCGTACAAATTTTATAAAATTATAGCTCAAAATTTCACTAACACTGAAATGGTTGATATGTTATTGATTTATGGATTTTGTCGTTGCAATGGCCGGAGAAGGGAAAGATATCCGCATCGCAGAATTCCAAATCGGCAAACCTTCGCGAAACTGGCAAATTTGAAGCAAATCGCAGAGAAACTGGACGCAGACGGACAAGAAGGACGTTATAGCTCGAAGAAGCGATACTGGAAGCGGTTGAAACTGAACCAGGGATAAGCACACTACGTTTGGGACTTCGTATTGGAGCCTCAAAATCATTAGTTCATAATGTACTGAAAGAAGAACTGTTGTATCCCTATCATATTAAAACAGTTCAAGACTTATTGCCCATGGATCCAGGTCATCGGCTAGATTTCTGTCGGCTTATTGTCCAAAGACAAAACGCAAACCCCAATTTTTGTAGGAGAATTCTGTTCACGGACGAATATACTTTCACGAGATGTGGTCTTTTTAACCTCCATAATGAACATTTCTATGCTGATGAAAATCCTCATGAAAAGGAAGTTACATATTTTCAGAAACAAACTAAAATCAATGTTTGGGTTGGAATTGTGGATAACTTTATTATTGGTCCTACCCTTATACCCGACCGATTGAACGGGGAGAACTACTTGAACTTTTTGGAACAAAGGCTACTTGAACTGTTGGAAGACTTGCCCTTACACATTCGTCGTGGCCTGGTTTATCCATAATGGTGCACCTCCTCATTTCACATTAGCTGTGAGGCGACATTTGAATGCGGAATATCCAGTTCGCTGGATAGGTAGAGGACACGATGCACCGGTGAACTGGCCGGCCCGCTCCCCTGATTTGACGCCCTGCGACTTCTTTCTATGGGGCGCTTTGAAGTCGAAAGCTTATGCAGCTCCAGTAAACACACGAGAGGAATTGTTGCAACGAATTAATCATGAAGCGGATTCATTGAAGAATGATCCTGAAGTACTAGCCAGAGTTCAATCCAATTTCTTGAAACGAATTAATTTGTGTATTCAGGAAAATGGGCAACATTTCGAACAATTGATGCCTTACTTAGCGATTTCCAAAAAAGTTTTGTTGTTTCTTTTAATTTAGCATTTGGTTTTCCTAAATAATCACATCGTTTCCCCATTTCTATTGTTTTTATTATTCGTGTTTTACCGAGATATTGACCATTTCAGTGTTAGTGAAATTTTAAGCCATAATTTTATAAAATTTTTACGGAAAGCAAAGTAAAAACTGACAGTTTTGAGAATAAATTCTCCAAATGCCAAAATGACATTAGGAAAGCAAAGGCAACTAAGGTATTTTAATCAAGTAAAATTAGTAAGCCAAAATTGCAGAGACTCGAAAATTATTTTTTTCAAGCTAATCCGTTGATTTTATCAAAATTTTCTAAGAGTAAGAAAAGTTTCCAAATTAGATAGCTATCTGTATAAAAAATATAGAGTGAATTACATCTAGCACAAAAAAGTTCTGGACACTTCCCGTTACATTCTCAAGTTTGAGCCATTTCTATGGTCTCTAAGGCTCTATGCTCCGCTCTCAAAAACGGCTATTATTGACAGTAACTCACCTGCCGAATATTGTAAAAGTCCTTCATCACGTTCTCAAGTTATACCGAAAAAACAAAATCATTTTTGCAACTTTGAAGCCCTCTACCGGCTAAACAAGTCACTTGAGGCAAAAGTAAAAAGGCTCATCGAATTTTTCTCGAATCAAAGGATCTTCGGTTTTATTTTAGCCACGCAGTTCGAGGACACCCTGTATATTGATAATCAATGTTTTGTTTTGTTTTCAATATAATAAATGAAACTGTCAATATTAATTCGAATGTCATGTTAGATACATAATCTTAGAAAATAAAATATTCAAACATAACAGAATGGAAACCTACATACCCCATACCAACAAATCACCCTCATCTTGTGAACGACGGTTCAGTATAGTCTGTTCTAGGGCCTTCGCTTCTGAACAAATAGCGTACTATCGTTGGCGAGGAGACCAGAACAGTATATTTAGAAATCAGAAATATGTTCAATGGAACAATAAACGCTTCGAAAGAGGCATGTAATGCCAAAATAATATCGAATGCCCGAATGGCTCCCGTTTGTTTCGAACTTTCGCCAAAGCAATTGGTAGAAATTTCACTTCCAGTTCATTCCGTCCCCTTACCAAAGATGATGTCACACTGACTACTACACCACAAAAAAGTCAACCTGTATACTGAATTGTTTGCAGGCACATTCCACTTTGGATCCACAAAGGAACGACCCTCCTAATATTGTGGCCATCGATAGCCAGATGCCTGAAATTGTCTTTAGTCAGCGCACAATTAGACGCATTCTGCTTGATCTCGATACCAGAAAGTCTATGGGACCAGACGAAATTCCACTTGCTGTTCTCAAGGAATGTGCACCTGAATTAACACTAGTTTTCTGCAGGTTGTTCACTCCTTCATACAAGCTTTGTGTATTTCCTTCCAGCTGGAAGACAGCTAAAGTTCAACCAATACCAAAAAGAAGAAAGAAGATCCTTCCTCATCGAACTGATCCAATACTTAGAGAGCTCCAAAATTTTGAATGACCGGCAATATGGATTTCGTCAGCAGAGATCATCAGGAGACCTGCTTCTCTACGTAACACTTGTATGGCACAAATCTATCCAAATACCTGGAGAATCTCTAGCTCTAGCATTGGAATCCTCAAAGCATTCGACCGAGTCTTGCAACAAAGCCTTTTAGGGAAACTTCCGTCATATGATTTGCCGCCTCAACTTTGTTGCTTACTATCGAGTCTTCCCTCATATTGATCACTCCATGTGGTGGTGGTTGACGGAGTTTCCTCCGAAACAATGGCTCTCAATGCTGCTGTTCCACAGGTATCTGTCTTGGTACCAACTTTGTTTCTCCACATCAACGATTTGCTGGAAGTGGCCACTTGTCCCGTTCACAGCTTTACAGATACTTATTTTTCGTTCTGTTAGTTTTGTAATAAATTTGTCTTCAGTTAATTACTTCCTGCAATTAATTGAAGTATTTCTGAAACAATTGAAAATCAGGCTCGAACATTATTTTGCCAATTATGGCTCCCTAGACATGTCCTCAAAGTTGTTCCATTTCCTCCCGTATATCCACTAAATTTTACCAGGACTACAATATGTAATTCTGATTTAAGGTTGTACGAATGTGGACATAATTTCGACATGGCCAAGCTATATCCTGAGATTGAGTTTCCGGTTAGCCAACAGACCCCGATGATTTCTCCTTTGATCAAATGGGAACACTCTAGAGATTGGTTCGTCATGTCTTTCAAGAAAGGCAACTTAACAGTCAATAAAACTCGAAAAACCATCCAGATAAACGTGAAAGAAGTCGTTAATAACTATTTAACTGGGCATGTCGTAGATGGTAAGTGAAAATTCTGAATAATAGGGTGATATTCAATAATTACTGAGTCATATAGGTTTGAAGGACCTGTATGACCTGTATATCGATTCAGAATTCTGGTCTAAGCTAGAAAATTTTTCTTCCAGGTAGGAATCTTTTCCCAGCTACTGGATACCTTTTCATATTATGGGACTTCTTGGCCTCCAATGCTAGTATGATAACGGACGTTGATGTTACCTTTGAAGACGTAAGATTCATAAGAGCGACGAATTTACCCAAAGATACTGACCTGGAATTAGGATTGAGTATTAACATGTGTAGTGGAAATTTCGAGGTAAGAATGTTTTTTTTACTCTGATAATATAGCAGTACGAAGATTGGTCAATTAATTCTTACAAAATCCATGAGATGGTGCTCGTAGGATCAAAACTGAGAAGTACCATCTATCAATAAACTGCTGTCAAATTTTCCTATCAATCGCGTGGTTTCATTTTCGAAATTAATTGAAGCAAAATCTTTTGCTAATTCCAGACAACGGATAAGAAAGGGCAGTGACTAAATCATTTGTAAAGCGAAGCACTGAGTTGGATGAGGTTTATGGCACCAAAAAACCAACCAGGCTACATAATTACCTGTATTAAGATCACTCTAAGTTCGAAATGAGCCAATGCTTCTCCTGGATCGAGCACCTGTGCATCTGCAGCAACTCCCCCCCCCCTCTTGCTCTTTTCTGGGATATCTTTATCTACTTATTCATTGGTATCCACATATAGATGTTACTGAATTCTTTTTACCCCAAACCTACATTATTCTTGTTTGACCTTAATGAGTTTGACTATCAATTTTCTATTGTGTTCACTCGTGCCAGATGCTCTATGGAGCAATGTATACTATACTTGATGGTCTGCGGCAGGGCATCCTCTTCGATCCTTCAGTATCATAGCTGCTATGGTATATTGGGCAATTACAGTTTCGTAATTTCCATAATTTGTAAAATCCTAATTTATGCAATGATAGTAAGATAACGTATACACTAAAAATCGGGAATAATAAATTTAAAAAAATACTAAACCTAAGTTTAATGTGTAAAACTCAAATTGTTTGATTTAGCAAAAAAATACCATATAGCAACCATTGGGTTTCTAGTTTCTTTTGATGTTTCAAACATGTTGACTCATGCTTAAATGAAAACTATTGTCAGTTTAATGATCAATTTCTTGTACAGATTTCAATTCTTGTTATGGGTAACTAGTTGAGTCCACTATTAACAGATATTTTCATGTCTGATCAAGCGAACAAAATTATGAATGTACATTAGCAAAAAAGCACATTCAATTTTGATATAGATACGTAGATGATGTATTGCCTTCTTCAAAGGAACATCCAGACAATTAAATTCCTTTCTCACTTCTATTAGCCAGCTTCATCCAATAACTAAATTCACGTTGAAAATAAAAAAAGATAAGAGAATCAACTTGTTAGTGTTAACACTAACGTGACCATAAGAGAATAATCTCCAACATGAACAGAAAACCCATGTTTACAGACACCACTTACTATTCCTAATTCATCGTTCAGTTCCCGTAAATTAGCAGATGATACATAGAACATTCTCAATACCATCGTCAACACAACACTATTGAATTAGACCCAACATTGGGCAAGGTGAAAAGGCCCTGAAAAATAAAATAGATGGCACAACAAACGAAAATCCCATGTGACATCTTTGACTAGAACGCATTAAAATTTTCAGACTGATATGTCATTCAATTCTGTTTCGACACCCTTCGAAAGCAAGCAACTTCGAAGATTCTTGTAAACATGGAAAAATGTGAATTTCACGTCTTGATTAAACATTATTTCTTGCGTGGAAGAAACATTACGCAAACCGGAGTATCGCTTCTTGAACATTACGAGGATTCCTCATCATCGATTGGACCGATTCACAAAAGGTTTACTGATTTTCGTTGTGGTAGTATAACCACAAAGGACGCCGAACGTCCTGATCGTCCAATTGAGGTTTCAACGCCAGAAATCATAAATGAAATCCATAGTATGATGTAACATTCCGCCGAGCGTTGTGTTTTTAGATAATAATAAATCTGAACTTACTCCAGATTGCTCTGGATTTAATATTTCCCAAATAAGTGAATAGGTTCGGAATCCTATCTCACTGCTTGTAACACTTGAACTTGTGACAGTCGGCTGGGTATTATTTCAGGTAGCGTTAATACCTCATCGACGTGTTATATGAATTTTAAAATTGTTTGTTGGAACCTGTTCAGGTATCAGAGATCTTAGTTGATCCGTTTACCCTCAAGGTTCTTTTAAGCTGCCACCACTAGGCGTATATTTCAGCCCACCTAGAAGCTGTTTTTAACTACTTTGATCCCTTGATCTCTTTCAAGGGACCGCCTCGTACAATTACTTATACTTATATCTTCATATCTATTCAAGCGTAAATTCTGATGGTCGCATTCGCTGATAGGTGATTAGGAATTACCAGTTAAACTCGTGAATCAAATTAAAAAAATAAATATATATTGAATGAAACAAAATTAACAAGAAATTTGATACATTAACCAACGGCGAACGATTATAACATTAATCCAAAATTTGGTTGAAGGAATGATAGCATAGCTCTAAAAACGTCTAATTCAGGTCACCCCAAAATGGGAACCTGTGAAACCGTTATCAATGTCGCTAGTTCTACCCCTTTCGCCAGCGAGCGAGTTCCTGCCAGGATCTCTGAGGAGTTTGAATCAAATGAAAGACTAATTAGCACACACGGAACAGTGATCGGTTTCGCGCTCGATCACGCCGATGATTGATAAATAATGTTAAAAAAAAGAATTCCTCCCTTTCTGGTAAGCTGGGGTACACCTAACGACATGATGCTCTATCATTTCCCCTGAGTAATCTCCGATAAGCGGAATTTTTATAGAAACTCAAAATAGCTTGAATGGCAGGAAAAAGTTATATTGACAGATAAAACAGTGGCGGGCGGAACATGATCTGAATGGTAACTAACCACATTATATTATATTACCGATTCCGAGGTTGAAGTCAACATAATAGTTGTTCTTTGGCAATCAAAATGCACTTACCTTGTTGGTCTAATAGCCCAATTCCCTCTCGAACCCCCTTGTAGTGATAAGGCACAAATGATTTAAACACTCGATTTTTACGTCGAATTAAATTTGGTATGATGTGGAATTGGCACAAAAAAAATGATTTTAAAATAAGGGAACAAACACTTTACGCGTGACGCGGAAGACGCGAACAAGTCCAGCGCTGCTTTAGCCCCCCAGGGATGTATAACCCTTGTTGCATTGTTAATTTAATATCTATAAATTTCTTGAACTTGATTTGTATATTCTGGACAAACATTATATTAATTGATTTGATTTAATGCAACAATGTGCATCCCTGTGGACATAAAGCAAGCTGGCCTTATCGACAAGTACCTGGTGGAGAACTAACTGAGAAGATGGTTGAGAGCTGCTTTTTTCCTCAAAATAATTAGTTTTTATGAAATCATTGAAGCGGGGGGCCACCCCACGCTCAATCTTAGAAAATATGTTCAATTTCGAATTCCGGGATCAGAACACGCCCATGGAATATAACAACAGCCAATAGGAATCTAACGAGGGGAAAGAATTGCTCTGTTCAACTCCACGTAAACTTTTCCTGACTCAGGGAAAAAAGTACCATTGACCTCGTGCCGTGCTTACGTTTGTAAAACATGGTTCATGGCTGACCGGCCAATGATACAGGAAAGAGGACTCAGATTACCGTCGCTAGGTCTGTCTGGTATATCGTGTTCTAGATATAATAATTTGTAAAATTTTCAATTTGAATTTAAATCAATATTATTCAAAGGCCCCAAAACAAAAAGTAATAATTCGTCGGATTATTACAATGATATTGGGAGATCTGCGAGTTAGAGAAGAACTTTTTGCGTTGCTTGTTAACCGTAGACGAAATATGGATTCATCACATCATACCTGAGACCGAAGAACAGTCGAAACAGTGATCCTGCCGAATCGAAGGCAGAAAAGGCCAAATTGGGTTTATCGGGCAACAAAGTCATGGTGACAGTTTTTCGTGGTTCACACGGTATCGACAAGACGATTACCTTGAAAAGGGCGAAACATTCACCGTTGTATAGTAGTTGAATTCATTTGACGCCGATTTGAAGCAAAACCCGAAGCATTCGGCAAAGAAAAAAATTGCTCTTCCACTAGGACAACCCTCCGGCACACAGCTCCGCAGTCGCAATGGCATGAATTGCGGTACGAGTTGGTATCTGATTCATTGTTTTTTGCACCTAGCCATAAAATTTTAAGATCAGTTATAAACCACAAAATAAATTCTGCCATTTTATATACTATGCCATAGTCAAAATCAATAAATATATTAAACCTGAATTCCATAAGCTTATTTTCCCCGATTGTGATATTTTTTATATAGGATTTAGGGAGAAGGGGCCCCCACCAAGTATAATATATTGGAAACACTTTTGAATTTCAACAAAAATGATAGGATGATTTTGTTAATATAGTAACACATTCATAATTTTTGAGTAAATTTGTGCTTAATTTGAATTCACATATTTTAATTATTCATTTTACATTACAAAAGCAGGAAATACTGTATATTTAATATTTATGCAATTGCAGAAAGAAGTTAAAATAAGCTATTTCTGATGTAATATCACTTTGAAACACTACATAATAACAAGTTCATTGAAATTTGTTATTTGAATTTTGGCGCATGCTTAGTATGAGGCGCCTTATTACAGAGAAGTTTTTAGTCCTTCGTCATTACAATTGCATTATAATTTTGTATTGTAAACATATTTTGTGGCATTTAATATTACCGTCTACTATAGGAGCGCCACCAAACTTGTGCCCACGGGCCTTCACCACTCTGAATCCGGCCCTGTATAGGTAGAACGTGATTTTCATACTTTACAAAACAGACTTAAACTTTGCTAACCATTTTTTACAAGCAGGTCATTACTTTCCATAATTTAGGTATCCTAAGCATAATCAAACCAAAGGTTTGAAATTAAATACATTAGAATCAATAGAGATTTATAAAGGTATCAAAGACTTCTAAGACAATATTGTAAATAATCAGTTAGACCCACACCAAATTGATATGTTCCTTTGTGTTTCAAAGCACAATTCATAGAATATTATTAGATAATAATCATCCTAATGCACAAATTCTTTTTTAATTTACACTGTATTTTCCCGGGATCTACCTGTTATGCAATTTCCGATGATTCCTTATTCTTAATTGTACAAATCTCATCAACCCTATTGTTATGTATATGCTTTGGTTCTTTATGTTGGATAGTGACAACACGTATATTAAACCCAGGCAGCTGTTTCGCCCTTCTCACGAGCTCGTCAGTGGGAGGAGGCAGACGATGAAGTCATTGATCAGCTATCTCCTGCAACGGTAATACTGCCACCTCCCAACATTTTTGGCGAACCTAGATGTTCCAACACCATCTGTCGGCAAACAGATGACGTACTGAGAATGCCATTCAAAATGATAATACAGTTCTCAAAGAATCAACGTGGGAATAGTTAGTAGTACTACCGCTAGATAACGGCCCCGAAACAATGCATCTCGTGTTAGAAGTCAATAGGCAAAATTGATTCTTTGAATTGCGAGAACTGAATTATCAATGCGTGGCATTGTAAATAGCATTATCAGTTGGGAATCTACTTCACAGCAGATGATGTTGGAACATCTAGGTTTGCCAAACATTTTTGAAGGTGGAAGTTATATCACTACCGGTTGGTCAGTGAGTCCATCGGCTGACGAACTCATGAGCAGAGCGAAACAGGTCTCAAGGACTGAAAGACGTGTTGTCACTGTTAAATTTGGCGAAACAGAAATTTGTCAACTTACTTCCTATTTATACTTAAACTGATAATTGTTTACTTCATACTTCAGTATCTGTTTGATTCAAAGTTTATTAACGTTTTCATGTTATTAATAGAAGTGGAATAAAAAGGAAGCAATTGTTCTTCCATTTAATCATAACATATAGTATTTCCAAGCGACAGTTCCAGGTTCAAGTGTATTTGTAAGTTTGTTTTCAGATGCAATAACGATAACTGGACACATAAAAGAACATATAGGGTGTTCCATCTCAGACGAGCCACCCCGTATATTTCTTTGTTTGGGGGACATCTTTTGACGTATATTTGGGGCTTGAACGAGCAACCCCCTAATAGAGGGCGCTTCAACCCCTCAAAATTGAATAGGGGATAGGGGTTGAGTGATACGTCATTTGAAAGGTCTTGGAAGCCTATTTAATCCGGTGTATGAAAAACGTAAATTTGGCAAAAATTAATTTTGTTGCTCGAATGCGCCACCTTGTATATTTTGGTTATTTGTACAATGTACAAGCTCATTTTTATTAAGCCTTTTTTACAAACTTAAACAATCTTCAAAAAATCACATTCGTAGAAAAATTGAATTGTGTTGTCATGCTAACAATGAAAAAAAATTAAATCTGCGTGTTTAAATCAAATGTTCAAATTGTCCTCCATTGACTTCCATACAATAATACAATCTTGAGTGAAAACCGTTTCTAACGTGGTTCAGCATAATTGGAGTTATTTGACGACACTCAAATTTTCAGGCTGAGTCACAAAAATCTTGAACTTAAGATGTCCCCACAAGAAGAAGTCCAGAGGATTCAGGTCAGGAGATCGGGCAGGCCACTCCATAGGACCTCTTCTTCCAATCCAACGAGCGGTATATTGCAAATTGAGGTATTGGCGAACTGGTGCGGCGTAGTGAGGAGGAGCTCCGTCTTGTTGGAAATGCAATTGTTGTTCAAGTAGTAGAGAATCGTTTTCTAATTGTACAGTTATTAACGGATCAATCGCATTTTCCAACATTTCAAGATAAATTTCGCCATTTAAATTACCAGGAATAAACAGAGGTCCAATTAGGTGGTCTCCCAAAATTCCTACCCAAACGTTAAGCTTTTCCCGATGTTGAGTGTGAGCTTCTCGAAATACATGAGGATTTGTATCGCTCCAAATTCTACAGTTATGCCGGTTAACCTCTTCATTAAGTAAAAAAGTGCATTCGTCAGAAAAGCAAACGTTGTACAAGACATTTGGGTTATTGTTGATACGGTCGACCACAATTTCGCAAAACTCTTGCCTTCGATCCCAATCATCATCATTTAATTCCTGAATTAATTTAATTTTGTACGGATGAAACTTGTGTTCATGTAAAATTCTGAAAACGTTAGATTGGCTAATACCGGAAGCTGCAGAAAGTTGTCGTACAGGTTGCGTGTTTGGCATAAGTTGGACATGTCCCAATACCGCCACAGCTGCTCCTTCATCATTAACAATTCCAATGTGTGCCCTTTTTGATCCATTACTGAACCCGTCTCCACAAATTTTGAAATCAATTCCATTACGTACTTATGGCGAACGTTACGTTCAGGATGGTTTTCGTTAAATATCCTTGCAGCAGCTCGGGCATAATTTTGATTTTGGTAATAAAGGCTAACCATCTCAACACGTTCTTGCAATGTGTACACCATATTTTTTGAAGTTTTAAACAAACCAGCAAAGTAGTAACTCAACAGATTGATTAAAATCATGAAATGTTCGAAGAAACGTTGAAACCAGATAAACACCTTCTAAGAACAAAAAATGAAGGCAACAGGAAATGTTTTGCTGTTTTTTTATTTATTAGTTTGAGAGAATGTATTATTGTATGAAAGTCAATGGAGGACAGTTTGAAGATTTGATTTAAACACGAAGATTTAATTTTTTTCATTGTAAGCATGACAACACAATTCAATTTTTTACGAATGTGATTTTTTCAAGATTGTTTAAGTTTGTAAAGAAGGCTTAATAAAAATGAGCTTGTACATTGTACAAATAAACAAAATATTCAAGGTGGCGCATTCGAGCAACAAAATTAATTTTTGGCGAAAACGGTTCGTCAAATTCACGTTTTTCATACACTGTTGTGAAGAGGTTTCCAAGACCTTTCAAATGACGTATCAGTCAACCCCTCTCCCCTATTCAATTTTGAGGGGTAGAGCGCCCCCTATTAGGGGGTTGCTCGTTCAAGCCTCAAATATACGTCAAAAGATGTCTACCAAACAAAATCATTCGATGTGTTTCGGGAGATTTTTCCACTCACTATGGGATAAAGAATATACGGGGTGGCTCGTCTCAGATGGAACACCTTGTATATCATCCCCAAGCTGCAACTATAGGTTAGTAGTTTATTTGTAGGTAATGCGGACATATGAAACTGTACCTGCCCGGTATGTTTGACCGTAGATGAAGTATGATTGAGGATTGAAATCAATAATGATGGTTATTTCTAGATATTACACGGTGATTCTCTAGTGGTAACTGGAATAATCAAGAAAGGTTCGTCTGAGACTACGTTACCCGTATTGCCGCTCATTAAAAGTGACATGATGATGTCAACTAAAGATATTTACAAAGAATTGAGATTGAGAGGCTATAACTACAAGTAAGTATTTCCACAGATTCTCATTTAATTTAATATTTCATTTACATATTTTATATAACTTTTTGTTCTCAGGGATGATTTCCGTCAGCTTAAAGAATGTAACCTCGAAGCTTCTTACGGCCTGATCCCTTGGAACAACAATTGGGTAAATTTTATCGACCATATGCTCCAACTGAAAATTCTCCAAATCGATACAAGAGGGCTATATGTTCCAGTGAGCATTAAAAAAATCAGCATTAGTGCAAACAAACATATAAATCTAGCCATCGATACGCCTGATATGCCGGTATACTGTTATAAGGATCTTGATATCATCAAGTGAGTATTTTTGATTTTGGAAATTGGGAGGCTATATATGACAACACAACGAATGTATATTATCCACCACTAGTGCTGATTCCGAATGATTTGAGTTTGACATGAGTAGATCAGTGCTTGGTCTGTTGATGTTCTTGTGATGCATTAACGATCTCCAATAAACTAGAAAATAGTGGATATATTATAACAGTATGAATAAGAATTTTGCTAAAAATATTTTGACTACACGAGAGGGAAACCTATAATGTTTGAAGAACATCATGTGAGCCAGCGCTGGAATGTTGGGAGAATAGAGTGAGACGTCACTAAGTAAATAGTCCCACAACTTTGCTGTTCGATGAAAAAAATAGGCTGGTAGGAAGAAGTTCGGCAGGTCTCGAGCTTGACAATGAAGTCTATCTGGAACTACTCATGGTGAAACAACAGACGAGATTTCTGACGAACACCGACCATGAAAATATCGACAGGAAAGGGAGAGATCTTTCTTTTTTTTACGAGGGTGCTGTTGGTGCGGATTCCAAGCATGGTTATGGAAGACTTCATAGGAATATTCGTACCAGACATCATCATATTAGGGATTGTAGGATCCGCTTCATTGAAGAAGACGCAAGTTTCAGTTTTGGTTTCATTAAAGTCTACTAGATTATCAGATACCTATTTCAAAATCTTTGCCGGATCTCTATTAATTGTGGCAACTGGTCTCTGTCCCACTCCTCTTGCTTCATTGGATGGTATAGGGGCTCTATTCTTTCTCTAGAAAGCTGTATGAAGTGTAACATCATCTGGAAAGCTGTGGGGGCAAGGTGGTCACCTCCAGCTGGTTGTTTATATGGAGCAGAAACGAAGCTGGTGTCAAGACAGATCCCTGTGGGACACCAGCATTGATCTCAATTATAGGAGAGGATACTCCGTCAACCACCACATGGAGTGATCTATTTGACAGAAAACTTGATAGTAAGCGATAAAGTTGGGGCGGCAAACCATTTGACTTTCCCAAGATAGCCTTGGTGCCAGACTCGGTCAAATGCTTTGGAAATATCCAATGATACAGCTAGAGATTCTCCACGTTTTCCGATAGATTTTTGCTATACATGTGTTACGTAAGCAAGCAGGTCTCCTATTGATCTCTGCTGAAGAAAGCCATATTGCCGGTGATTTACGATTTTGGAGCTGGATGTTGATTGCTTTCTCCTTCACTTTAGAGATCACAGATAATAGTTCAATGAGTCTATAATTATCAGGAAGGGTTTTCTTTACTTTTTCTGGAATTGTTTGGACTCTAGCTGTTTTCCAGCAGGAAGGAAACAACCTGCAGAAAACTGGTGTTAAAGCGAGGCGCAAACTCATTTGAAAGTAGTTAAGTATACCTGTATGAGATCTTCTCAACATTTGGAAGCCCATCCTCTTCGCACATGATCACACAACGGTAGGGTCAGGTGCCAGAACGGAGTTAACCACCGGAATGAAAGCAGTGAACTGTGTTGCGCGAAGGTTTTTTCCCACAATGAATACCGCTACAGAAGCCAGAAGAATCAGTTTCAGTTCAAACCTCAAACCGGCTCTGCGCTTTAAGCGAGACTCTAATGGGAGCGGTGGCGGGTGCGGTGACGGGCTCGGTGGCGGTGGCGATTTCAAAGCGGACAAAACATCCGCACACCAAAGCGTTTGTTCGCTAACATTCAGTTCAGCGTTCGAAATACGTTAATAAATTGTTTCGTATTTTAATAATAATTAGAAACTGTATTATTACTAATGTTCCGCTGTAATCCTCAAAATGAATAAGACTGCAAAAAAAACATGAATTTTCAGTTACCACTAGTACCATTTACAGAAGCAGCTATTTCGTCCTATATTTTATCTTTCTTCTTTATATTTTTGTACACCTCATGAGATAATTCAAACAGAATTGGATACTCAAGCACTTTATCAAATAGTTTCTCTGTGTCACATATCTTCTTGCAAAATATCGAATAGACGAGCAAATGGGGCATGCAGCATAAGCGAGACGCAAACTGGAGCTGTCATGGTTGCGGTGGCGGTGGCGGTCAAACGCTTTTCATTAAATTAAACGGAAGAGTGTTAACCTGAGCGGACTGACAAACGCACCCGCTGCCCAGTGCAGCGTTCTACCGCTACCTACTTGCGGACAGCGGTAGATTTTGCCCGCTTTGAAATCGCCACCGCTAAAGCGGTTTTGTATCTCAAATTTTAGAAGTTACCACGTTTTTCTTACAATTTTGAATGAAATATGAAGCTTCAATCTAATTCTAGATGTGGTGGCATAGAAATACATGGAATGAGAGCTGACAGCATAGCGAAGAAAAAATCGATGACTGATCCAGTTTTGGAGGAATATAAATTCGTACCGAACGTGTGTTGCTTAAGTCTGCAAGAATCTATCAAAGTAAACTTACAGTTGATGATGGAGAGTAATAACAATTTGAAGCCTAAGGTGATCGTATATATTGACGAAGAAGATTTAGAAGAACATCAATCTACAGTTGCTTCTCTCGTTCAAAACAATCTGAGTGGAATGCTTCTTGTACAACCTGATGTCAGTGTTTTGTACAGGAAACGTCTGGAAATAGAGGGTGTTAAGGTATCCAACAAACCATTGAGCAGTGAGAAAGATTGCCTACTGGCCGTTGGAACCAACATTCTAGCAAGAACCGAGGTAAATATAAATATTTCTTTGTGAAACGAAGCCAATAAATCAAGTGATACATCATTCTTTTAATACAGATTCGGGAGCAGATCTTGAAAGTGTTGAAGCCTTCTGGCTACGTATTGTCGCGCGAAAATTTAGATTTCTCAATGGACACCGTAAGTGATAAAATCAGTATTATAACAGTGCATATAATAGGCGATCATAAGATGATACTGTTTACCGAAAAAGCGCCAAAACTCGATTATCAAATTGTCAAAATCGACAACTCGAATTTCGATTTCCTGTGCGAACTGCAGCAATCGCTGAAAACTGATAGTAACATACTCATCTATGCAGAAAACGAACCACAAAGCGGTATTTTAGGATTCACGAACTGTCTGAAGAAGGAACCAGGACGTGATAATATCAAGTGCATCTTCACTTTTGACTCTGCGCCTGAACTCGATCTCAATAACTCGTTCTATTCAAGACAGATTGATAAGAATTTGACGATTAATATTTACAAAAATGGCCGATGGGGTACGTACCGGCATATTGATTTAGGAGAAAGTCAACTGCTGGAAAGTAGCCACTGTTACGCCAATCCATCCACTCGAGGTGACTTATCAAGTTTCAAATGGATCGAAGGACCAATTTCTATCGATCGCTCAGAATCTAGAGAAACAGCAGTGCAGGTTAGTGAACATATCATTTTACGAGTTTATTGACGTTTCAATTATAATTCATTTGGCAAGTATCTGCAGACTCT
Organism: Endomychus coccineus; assembly: GCA_958510875.1. Taxonomy (NCBI): domain Eukaryota; kingdom Metazoa; phylum Arthropoda; class Insecta; order Coleoptera; family Endomychidae; genus Endomychus; species Endomychus coccineus. The sequence continues at coordinate 19,707,775 of OY294070.1, read as the reverse complement.
TACTTTTATAATTTAATTCAAGAACAATCAGTATAGTTCTGAATCTTTTGAATTATGAAGCTTATATTGGTCTTCTTATCAATCGTTATTTTTTGATAATTCCTTTTTAGGTAGCATACTCGGCGGTGAATTTCAAAGATGTTATGCTTGCAACTGGACGATTGAGTTCTGAGAATCTTTCAAGGTTGCAACAGGAGTGCGTGGTAGGTCTGGAGTATTCCGGTCGTGATTTGAGGTAAGTTAACCGAGGTTGAACTAATTTTCACACATCCGTAAGGTAATTTACTTGCACTAATAAGTATGATCTTCGCATGAGAGGGTGCTGTTGGTGATGATCCAGTCTCTGTCTCGCTCCTCTGGCTTCATTGGATGGTATAGAGACTCTAGATGAGAAAGCGGTATGAATTGTGTACCATCATCTGTAAAGCTGTAGACGGAGTAGGTTGTCAATGCCAGCATATCGTTTATATTGAGCGAAAACAAAGTTGGAGCCAAGACGGATTCCTGTGGACCATTGTAAAGGAGAATATTCCGTCCACCATCACATGGAGTGATCCATCCGAAAGAAAATTCGACAGTAAGCGACAAAGTTGATGCGGCAAACCATATGACGGAAGTTTTCCAAGAAGATTTTTGTGCTGGACTTGGTCAAACGTTTTGGAGATATTCAACACTTCATTTGAAAATTTCTTATGTAGAATTGTGTCTGGCCCTATAGACTTTTTGGTATTGCCTAATTGTGCGTTGAAGAAAGACAATTTTAGGCATATGGCTATCGATGGCATCAACTTTAGGAAGGTCCTTCCCTTGTAGAAAATTTGCTGCAAACTTTCCGGCAAAAAGATTTTTTTTTCTTATGGTATAGTAGCCAGTGTGCCATCATCTTTGGATAGGAGAGGGAATGAACTGAAACTGGAAGTTATTGCAATTGCTTTGGCAAGAGTCCAAAACGAACGGGAGTCATTCGGGTATTCGATAAGCTTTGATCTTATTTTTATTTTTTGCTCAGAAATCAAATTATTGATCGAAGATTTGACGTGACCATTGTCCAACGCTGTTTGTTGAAGTTTCGAAACTTTCTGGTTCAAAGGAACGTTTAATAATCTATGGACAAGACTATTGAATTCTTATAAACAATTGCGGTACAGGGATCTGCTGGAGTATTTACCCGTTTTGAGTAAGGTTTCTGAATATGTGGAATTCCAAATAATGGATAAAAGTGATTATTTCTCACTTATCAATGCATGGTATTGTCTTAAACGTCTTGCAATGTCTTCCATACCTTTCTGCATATACTGGGTTTCTCATAATAGACTACCCATTTTATATTATTAATAAATTCCCTACGAGATAACTAAATAGGTTGTTCTCTGAGGGATTATCTTCTGTAGTCTTTGGGATTCAAGTAAACTATTAATCAAGTAGGCGCCTGTCACAAATAAATTTTAAATTAATAATTTCGTGGAACGCCATTTTTCGACTAGAAGTTTGTTAGTTTTCATCAATAATTATTTAATTTTTTTGCTTAGAGACATTATTTCAACATCCGTTTGAACTTTCATGGATTACTCAGTCCAATAACGTGTGTTTTGTGTAGAAACTTACATAAGAAGCAATTCGATAGAAGAAGTTAGGCGTGCATTCCGGCATCAATTTAATAACAACAATAGGGGTCACGCTCCAAATCGTAAAACTGTTAAGTTATGAGTTCGTCATTGGCGTGAAAATGGTTCTGTACAAAATTTGAAGAAGCCTGGACGTCGAAGAACAGTTCGTACACCAGAAAACATTGAACGAGTTAGAATTGCATTTACGAGAAGTCCTAAAAGGTCTGCTAATCGACAAACCCTTATCCTAGGAACATCGAAGGGAAGCTTAGATCGAATTCTTCAAAGGGATTTAAAATTTCATCCCTATGAATACCAAATGGCACAGCACCTTAGCAATCAAGATAAAGAAGCAAGGTTAGCATTTTGTCAAGAATGTTTGGATTTACATCAAGGGGCAATTCACAGTCTCCTAATGACCGACGAAGCAAATTTACATTTGAACGGCATGGTCAAGAAACAGAATTTTAGATACTGGTCAGATGAAAATCCTAGTGAAATCTTTATATAGAACCTCCATAATCCAAAAGTTGTTGTGTGGTGTGGAGTAGGATCTTTTGGTATTATTGGCCCTTATTTTTTTGAGGATGAAAATAACCGCGCTGTAACAGTAACATACGAGCGCTACGTTGATATGCTAGAGACATTTCTCATTCCAGAATCTTGGCCTTCGAGGTCCCCCGACTTAACGGCACCCGATTTTTTCCTGTGGGGATATTTAAAAGCCAAAGTGTTCGTGAGTCGTCCAGCTACAATCGAGGAACTGAAAGTCAAAATTCGTGAAGAAGTTGAAGGAATAGACGAAGGTTTGCTACGCCGTGTAATGAACCACTTTTTATCTAATATTGAAAAATGTGTTGAAGCTGGTGGAGGTCATTTAGAAGACGTGATTCTTAAAAGTTAGAATTAAATTAGCCAAATATTTATAAGTTATCATAAATCCCAAAGAGTTAGCTGTAATTTAGTAAAATAAAAAGTTTGTTTTGTTAACTAAACAAATTTTAATTCAAATTTTAAAACGGGTAGTCTATTATGGGGTATCCTGTACAATCAAATCAATTTCTGCGATTATAAGTGATGTTATTTTCAGAGGTAACAGAGTAGCTGGTATAGTGAATTCAGGTGCACTGTCCACTTTAGTGTTACCAGATAGAAGCTTCGTATGGAAGGTACCTGATGATTGGAGCTTGGAAGATGCCGCCACTATTTCCATTGTGTACTTCACTGTAATTCAGGCTCTCATAATTGTAAGAACACCAATGATTCAAATGGTTCCTAGCTGCAAAATTTTCTTTCTTCACGTAAACTGGTAGAACTATATAATATTTTGCAAGTTGGTCTTCATTGCATTGATAAGTAGATCATATATTTTGCACATGTATGATACTATTTCTTCATTCATGGGGGAAATTGATTCTAGCAATATTGTGCTTAATTACAGTTTGACGTTGGATGTAATGCGCAAATCAAATTCTCCATCTAGAGGCAGGGACGACATGAGGCAAAGTCACAACATAACAATTGAACCCACAGATTGAAAAATAACTATTGATAGGATAAAACTCTTCACTTTGTATTTGTATCACTTATATTAGAGAAGATTATTGTGACTATAGTTGCGACAACTAGCTTGTCGTCTCCAAAACGATAAAAAAAATATGATTGAGGAAACTTAGGGGATCGGAATTGGTAGTTTGAGTACAAGCATCTTAAATCCAGTAGTCGAAACTGAAATAGTATAACATGGCTATCTCTCTATGGAATTTTATGAAACCTATTCCTATTCCCTCTATTTATTTATTTATATGATCGTTCAGCTTAGAAAACAATGTTACGTTGGAGATTGATCGTATCATTGATTAGCCAGAACAAACGTGAAAACTATTATTGACACTCACCTTTCTATTTTACAGGACACTTATAAATGTAACACACTAGAGTGTAAGCAAAATTGTAGACGCTAATATTATTCAGATAAACTTTGGTAATCCGATTTCCTTCGGGAGTATAGTTTCGAATCCTACCGACTGCGCCAATTGGAACATGCTTTCTCTCTATGTACTCAAACTTCGAAAATCTGATTCAGTAACTTATATTATTCCTATCCCTCGGTTTATTTACAGTATGGCAATTTTGCTTAGAAAACCATGATACGTTGGAGTTTCATGCAATCATTGATTAGCCAGAACAAACGTGAATGATATTACTGACACTTACCTGTTTATTTCACAAGATACTTAATATTTTAACACACTGGAAGGCAAGTGGAAGGGTAAACGCTAATATTAATCAGATAAGCTCGTACGCAACAAGAACAAGAGAGAGAGAGAGAGAGAGAGAGAGAGAGAGAGAGAGAGAGAGAGAGAGAGGCTGATTTTATTGGTGGGCAGAATGATACTTTTGTCAAATATCAGAAAGTCATCTATAAGAAGCAGGAGGAACGTAGAATATTCACTCCCAGTTTGTCTTCCTTATTCATCAACCAAATTAAAACACTCTGACGTTCTCCACTGTGACATCACTAAAGTGAGGCAAATATGAAGAAAAAAAAGCAGGAAATATGACCATATATATGAAAAAAAATTAGTTGAAATATGAAAGAAAATATTTAAACATGAAATTATTTAAAAACATTAGATTGAAAGGCTTTTGATATTGACGGTTGCTTTTTTCCTTCAGATGTCACTTTGTTTTGTTTAGCCTCATGGGATGCAGTTTTAACATGCTGCTATAAGAAACCTTTTCTCAGATGTAATCTACAAAGACGAAATACCATATGTAGAGCAAATTTTCCAAATAGGTACCTAACATCTTTGACAAACCAATTCATATAGTGGCTATCACATGTTTGGCACAGGGTGTAAAAAAACTTCTTCCACATTATACGAGACCCCCTATATATTTTGAAACATGGAGATTCAATCTAATTTGTTAAACCTCGGTCGTAGTTCTATAACTCCATTGAAATAAGACTTAACAGTTTTTTTTAAATGAAACAGGTCAATGGTGGACGAAAACGCGTATTCTATAATTATTTTCATGTATACAGGATAGCCCATTAATAAATTATGCAAATATAACCTACTTTTTCATAAATTATTAGATGACCAAATTTTTTATTTTCTTGGAGCTGTTATAATTACCGCTACGTAACCCTGAAATACGTTTTTAATTATCCAGCCGAATTGTGAGAAATTTTTTTTTAGAATATGTGCTTTTGTCCACCATTGACCGGTTTCATTCAAAAAAATTGTTTACTTTTGTTCCAAAGGAGTTAAGGGACTACAATCAAAGTTTGCCCCACCCTGTATGCCAGAGAGTTACGTAAAATACACCTTGTGCATATTTAAGAAACCCTCTTCATGGCACACCTTGTATAGCTTGTTTTTAGAAACATTTTTTATGTTGAAAAGTCTGTATAGCAATAATAAATTTATACTGCTGCAGACTGAGCAGAATACTTTTCCCATATCCATAGACAACTCTGGAAATGGTTTAATCCACATAGACACTTTGATACCACTTGCCATTTTGAATAGACACACTGGCACACTTCAAAATCTAAATTGAAAATTGTCCACACAACTTAAAGACAACTTTTAATAATTATGCCCCTCCTCGTGCCCTTAGTTTGGCAACAAATAAATGAACTCCAACGATGTCGGGTAATCAATTCGTAGTACCTACTTCCGGATTAAGTGAATATTTTAAACATCAACAAAATTATTGGGATTTACCAGTCCTTTTCTTAAAATTATACCTGCTGCATGCAAAATCAGTCAAGCAACACAAATTGAAAGCTTTTAAATTTACTTTACTCGCAAGAATAATAAAATGTTTTGGTTAAATTGTATAGGAAGGAATTGTTTGTAAAATTGTTTCAGATATGCTAAAAATTCAAAATAGTTGAAAATATGAAAAATTCGGAAAAATTTCATATAATATGAAAAATATGCCAAATATGAAAATTTCATAAATGCGCCACTTTAGACATCACTTTTCGAGAAAAACGGTTTAGTTCAAACAATTATCTAGTCAAATATGATATCAAAGTTTTGTCAACAGAATAATAACCCAGCTTCAACATCAGGTATCGCTCAGGATAACCAAATTCCATGCCTAAATAATACCCCTGTGAGTCAAATTCATGAAGACGTTGTGAAATTATCAGTAAAAAACATAAAATACTACTTTAAGATCATGTAACTTCTACCACAGCGAATACGCTTCGAGATATCTTTGATACATTCCTCATTTTTGGGTACAAATAATCTGTAGTTACTCTACGTTCCAGTAGGTATGACTCACCCTGTAAAAACCATGTTCAATATGGATCGATTCTGTTGTCCATATTCGAAAAAAATTCTATGAATATCCTTTCAGAAGTTTCACTCATGAGTTTTCAGACGAAAATCAATCTGTGGGTACTTCGAGCCTCTGAGCATGATTCTATTGTTTTTATCACTCAAAAGATAAGCAGAATGTAGTTTGTTGTCTCTTCAATAAGATTAAAAGAAGACAGACATTCAAAATAGAGGGAAAATAGAATTTCTCATCACCGAAAATCAAATTCCATCCGAATCTATGGTTCTATAATCAATGAATCCTGAAGTACCTATTATAAGTTGAATTTCATAATTATTCATGAGAAGCAGTAAATCCCAAGAGAAAAAGAAGGAACACCAATTATAACGTGTTATTCAATATTTTTCTCTAATGATATTCATGATTCGACTTTTAGTTTTAATTGATTCTAGGACGGAAAAATGAAAAGAGGCGAATCAATATTGATTCATTCAGGAAGTGGAGGAATTGGTCTGGCTGCTTTGAATGTAGCGTTACATTACGATTGTAAAATATATACAACTGTTGGAACACCTGAGAAGAGAGATTTTCTGAAAAAACATTATCCGATGTTGACTGGTAGGTAGTTGTTCTTGTTACTTGATTATCATCAATAAGATTATATCTACAACTCGTTGGAGAGTCGTTTTGCTCAGAATGTACCAAACTCATGCCCTGAAATGCAGAAACAGTCTGAACACCATTTTTATCAACGAAGCTAGTAGGTATGACTTCTTTGGATCACCTTCGCCACTCTATTTTTACCAGTCACTCTGATTGTTCGATATCTTTACCAAGCTGCAACACTACGAATAAGATTGTGTAACAGAAATTTTTTCTGAAGGCATCTAGCGACATCTTGTGCATATGTGGCAAATATGTAACAACATGTACCTATTTAAAGCTGAATATAAGCCTGCCAAAAAACTGATTATATCTGATAAAAGCTGGAATGTATGCAGATCAAACCTGATAAAAATCAGCCTCCAACAGATATCTGGTGGTACATGTTCGCCACCTTGGCTGGAGATGTCGCTGAATGTCTTCAGTTAATACTTTACTTACCTTTGTTTTAATTAATTTGAGCCATCCTCGTTTTCAGCTGCGTTTTCATCAAAAGCTCTTTTGCTCATTGTTTTTTGTTTATTCTCTTCTTCATTGCCCATTTTGGCTTCTTGTACTTTGGCTTCCGATTATGGCGTTTCGATGCATTTTGGTGTGTATTTGTCACCTGTTTCAGTATTTTTTCCATAATTTTAGGCATTACTGTATCCCTATGGAGCAAGTCGTTTGTTATGTAATACGGTGCATCTGTACAGGATCTGAGAACCTTATTCTCTATTATTTACAAATGCTTTAGTTGCGCGGCTAATACTTGTAACCAAATTTTGGCGGCGTATGATATTGTTGGCCTTACAACGAAGCTTAGATCCTTAATTTACTCTTGGTACATAGTTCCATTTTTCTATTGAGTAGCGGATATAGGTGACCCTTTATTTGATTTGCCCATTTGTTTATGTTAGCTCCCTGTCTAGCGTAACTGCCGAGTATTTCACTTCGAGGTCGGTAATGCATCTTTGAAGCTTCGCTTGCGCGGATTTTATTTGGATGTGTTGATTTCAGGCAACATATTGCGCCAAGTCTGCTCATATTGTCTTAGGTATGTCTCCTGTATACAAGTTATGGAATACCGGAGCAGAGAGTGGACTCATGCAGTACACCTACCCTGTCTTGTCCTTCTGCTGACGTGACACCATTCATACACGTTTTGAATCTTCGCCTCGTGAAGTACGAATCTATAAGCTTCAGATGGCTATTGGTGGGTTGTATCTGTATATCTTATGTATCAGTCCAGCGTGCCATACCTTGTCGATGGCTTTCGCTGTACCTAGGAACACTGCATCGGTCACAATTACTTCATTGTTTCTTCTATAATCTGCCCAGCTATTCTAACCAGCTGATTGGTAGTACTAGGCTCTTTGCAGAACCCATGCTGTTCATCCGGGATAACGTTTTGGTTTTCTATCAGCTATTTGGTTTGGTTACTGTTTCTGCTACCGAGGGCTTTCCGGATATTTGTGCTTTTCATTTTCTCTTTTATCCGCTATTTTGTTACTTCTGTGGATCTATACTCCTCCCACCTAAGAGAGAGAATTCCGTAGAGTGACATCATCAATCAGACGAATAGCTCTTTTCTGTATACAATCCAAGAGCTTCAGCGGAACATTACTCCAAGACAGATCGAATATGTGCTTTGTAGATTATGAGCAACTGCTGGGATGTAAAGTACCTCTTGGCATGGAAAATAAAACCAAGTTTCTGTGAAGCAGGTTTAGCAATGGACCTTGCATGATCATCCCATGAGAGGATGCTGTAGGTGGTGATCCCAAGCATGGATATGGAAGACTCCATAGAAATAGTTGTACCTGACATCATCATATTAGATATTGTGGGATCCGCCTTCCTGGAGAAGATGTGAGCTTGAGTTTTGGTTGCATTAACTCTACTAGATTATCAGAATTTCATTTGAGAATCATCGCCAGCTCTTTATTAATTGCGTCAACCTGCCTATGTCTCGCTTCTCTGGCTTCATTGGATGGTATAGGGGCTCTAGATGAAAAAGCTGTATAAAGTTTACCATCATCTACAAAGTTGGTGCAGAGACTGATCCCTGTAGATACCAGCAATGATAGCCATTGTATCGGAGGATACTCCGTCAATCGCAAACCGGAAGTTTCTCAAGCTTTTGAGATATCCAATGCTACAGCTAGAGTATTCTTAAATATAGATTTCTGACATTCATATGTTACGTAGGCAAGCAGATTGATCATGTATACTAGTATACCAGGGTAAGGGAGAAAGTCCTTGAAAAATGAAACAGATGGCCCACAATCGAAAATCCTATGTAACATTTGTAATGTACAGGTATCCAGGGACGCGCCAAGTATTTTCGGCGCTGTCGTGCGGAATCATGATAGGCACCTTTCACCAATATTATAATATTCTCTCATAGTTCACTGTCGAACTTTTTGATGAAAACTCTTCAATACTAATGACCATATATGTCTATATTTATTTGTGACAAACGAAAAGTACACAAAAAATATTAATAGAATATGAAACAACAGTAACAAAACAAAAACAGTATCAAAGATACAAACTATTGAAAAAAAAACAGAAATAAAATAGCGATTGTTTTAAGACAGATAATACATATGATCATGATACATGATGAAGAGGATTTACAAAAATTGGACTTTTCTACCTTTACTTTTTGCAAATTCGTTTACAAGGTCTTCCATTTCAAGTTGCTTTAAAAAGTCAGATTCTATAGAAATAGTAGCAAGATTTTCCAACCGCTCTTGGCCCATTCTAGATCGTAAATAATTTTTAATCAACTTTAATTTAGAGAATGACCTCTCGGCTGTAGCTACAGAAACTGGAATGGTTAATAATATGCGCAATGCAATCGTAATGTTTGGAAATGAGTGAGTTAGGTTATTTATTGCAATGTAATTAAGTGTTTCTACTACAGACGTCGCCTTTTTGTCGCCATTTTGCAGAAATTGTAATTCGTGTAAAAGTTCTGTTCCATCTATATCTTTCTCGTTTCGATCTTTGTCAGTTAAGGTTTCTTCCAGGTTTTTAGAAAAATTAAATTGATCTTGATCAGAGTATTTGCCGAAATCCTCAACATTCCACAAAAAATTGAAAACATCAGAATGACACGATAATAGTTTAAATCTTTCATGTACTGATGAAAGAATAATGTCTAGCATTCCGAGAAAGCAATTTACTTTAAATTTCATTTCTTGATTTTCAATCGGCTGGTCGTCACCTTCGTAAGAAAATTGTTTTTTAATCTTTCGTGGCCTTAACATTTCTGCGGATATGAATTTTGCATCAACTTCTAAGCAAGAAGCTAGTTCTTTGGCATCTACTAATAAGTCAATAAAGCCTTTGTCAGATCGATATTGTTTTACAAATTCATTGAGTTTACTCAAACTTTCGCAAGCTTGGGAAATATTGAATGTTTTTGATTGCAGAATCTTAGTAACAACATCCACTTTATTTAGAATCTTGTACCACAAGACTACCATACACACAAACTCATAATTTTTTATTTTTTTACCTAAGGAGGTAGCTAGATGTTTTGTACTAGTGTCAAAATTATTTCCGGATAAAATTTCAAAAAGAGCATCGTAAATTTCGCCCAACTGGAATCTAAGAGGGGTTATTGCATCAATTCGGCTAGACCATCTAGTGTCTGACAAAGGCTTTATACTAGATATATTGGATTTCACAGCATCGTTTATGACAAGGTTCAAACTGTGGTTACAACAAGGAACAAACATTGCTCGTGGATTAATGTCTAAAATTCTTTTTTGTACACCTTGGTGTTTACCCTTCATATTTGAACCATTATCATAACCTTGGCCGCGCATATTATAAATGTCTAAACCATAATTCTCCAAAGTTTTTAGTAAAAAGTTTGTTAAACCTTCACCTGTTGTATCACTCACAGGATTAAATGTTAAAAAACGTTCTTCGACACTAAATCTATTGTTTTTTAAATTAACGTATCTTAAGCAAACAGAAATCTGCTCCTGGCGGCTGACATCCGGAGTACAATCAAGTAATATAGAAAAATACTTCGCTTCTTTAACTTCGTTTAAAATATTATTTCTTATATTGTCACCTATTAATTTAATGCTTTCGTTTTGAATTTTATCCCCAAGGTAAAGTGGAATATTTTTTTGAGATCTATTAATATGCGCAGACATGACTGGATCAAATTTTGCTATCATTTCTATACATTTTAAAAAATTTCCATTATTTCTTTCGAATAATTTGTTACTAGGACCACGAAAAGCCAAGTTTTGTTCAGCCAGAAATTGAATAGTATACATTATTCTTTCAATGACACTGCGCCAATGTTTGGTTTCATTTTTTAATAAATTTTGCATTTCAGAATCAACGGTTCGATTAGTTTTTAATCGTTCCAGTAAATCTGACCAGACACGTAAATTTTGAAAATGAGATACTTTTTTCGTGGATTTTCAAATGTTCGCTCAAATGATGCCAATCATTGAATCCGTCTTGGTTACTTAATTTAGTGTTTTTAAAAGTCAAAGGATTGTTGGGGTCATTGAATATTTTACAGCAGAAGCAAAAAACTGCATTTTTTTCATTAGAATATAGCAACCAATGACGCTGAACCTTTTCACCATTTAACAAAATTCGAGTAAAATATATATCGGAAAACTTACGTCCACTTTTGTCTTTAGGATCCTGATACATAGTTTTATTTTGATATTGCATTGGACCTTTTTCGACAAGTTCTTGCACCTGAATTGAAGACAATACACTTGGCCAAAGACCTGGATCGTGAGAAAGGGGCGCTTCTTCGCATAATTCGTCTTGCTTACTCGAACATGATGTTACCGACACTGACTGAAACGTATCAAGATCTAATTCTTCTGGATCTTCATCCTCATTAGCTTGCTTTTCTAATTCTGATGGCAAGTTTGATTGTGTTGATTGTAGAAAATCACTGTTATCAGAAGTAGTGTCTTGTGTGATCTTTCGAAAAAAGTGACTAACTTTGAAATTGGTTTTCTCCAAGTCTTCCTCCCGTTTTCGCTTGTTGAGCAAGTTCTGGTAACCAGACAATTTCTTTTTTCTTCTCTGGCCATCTAAATAAAATAAATAAAAATTATTAAGCACTGAGTCTTATTTGTTTCATAAACAATAATTATTAAAAAGGAAAACAATTATTTTCCATATGTGCATCCCTGGTAATTATCAGTTACTTACCTTATTTGTAACTATTTTTCACAACTTCGGTAGATACGTAATAGCAAATAAGGCCCCTATATGTCTTATGCGCTCATCAAGACAAGAATGAAAAATCAACCTGTTAAATCGATTACGAACACGCAAAATTTTACAAGTTCAAACCTGCTTGTCGAAGGCTACGCGGATGTTCGCTCCCCCACTCCTCGGGAATAGGAGTAGAAATATTTCACCGGCGGTCGGCGGTCGGTATTGGGTATTGGTGGAGCGGCGCCTTTAAGGCCTTGGCGCCGTCGTGCGCCGCACGACCTTGCCCATATGGACGGCGCGTCCCTGCAGTTATCATCTTTAATCAGAGCGCATTAAAATTTTCAGACTGATATGTCATTCACCCATCGGAAGCAGTCAACCTTGAAGATTTTTGTGAACAAAGAGAAAAGTGAATTTCGGTCTTGCGTGGAAAAACATTACGCAAACCAGAGCATCGCTTGTTAAACATTTTTTGAACTCTTCACCATTGATTGGAACTATTCACAAGTGGTTTACTGATTTTCCTTGTGATTGTGTCACCACAAAGTACGCCAAAGGTTCTGGTAGTCCAAGTGATGTTACAACGCCAAAAATCGTCCATAAAATCCATGGCATGATATTGGACGATCGACGAATTGAAGTGAACGAGATTGCTGAAGCTATGGGCCTTCCAACCGAATGGGTATGGAACATTTTCTATGAATTTTTGAATATGAGATAGCTATCTGCCAGATGGCTGCCGCATTTGCTCTCTATTGACAACAAGTGCAACTGTGTGACAACTTCAAAGGAAAGTCTGACGATGTTCAAGCGCTATAAGGAGGACTTTTTGCGCCGTTTCGTAACGGTGGACGGAATATGGATCCATCGCAACACACCAGAGACCAAAGAATGGTCGAAAAAATGAACTTGTCCTGGCGAATCGAAGCCGAAAAAAGCCAAAGTAGGTTTAGCGGTCAACAAAGTCATGGCGACAATTTTCTGGGATGCACATGGTATTGTCTATATAGATTACCTTGAAAAGGGCGAAACGATCACCGCGATATATATGCAGAACTATTGGATCGATTCGACGATTGGAAGGAATCGAAAAATCAGAAAAACGTTGGACGAAGTGTATCCTGGATACAAGAAGATTATGTTGGAAAATAAAAATTAATCGTTTCTTGTTTAACTTTTCAGGGACCTTTTTATCTGGTAATTTACGATAAAGTTGATCTTTTCATGTTTGTTACACTGTAAAAGAGTTTGTCCCGTTAATGAACGAATAAATAAATAAATGTCCTTAACCTTCGTTTTTGTTCCAGATAGACAAATAGGGAATTCACGCGACGTTTCGTTCGAATCGATGGTCATGAATGAGACAGGAGGGAAAGGAGTCGACATCGTTTTGAACTCCCTTGCCGAGGAAAAACAAATAGCATCTGTTCGTTGTCTGGCGCGTTGTGGACGATTCATGGAAATCGGAAAATTCGATTTGGCCAGTAATAGCTCATTGGCGTTGATGCTTCTCAAGAGAGAGGCTAGTTTTTACGGAATTATGCTAGACCAATATTTTAGTAGCGACGCGAATAGAAAACGAACACTCTATGATTCCTTCCAGACAGGGTTGAGGAACGGTATGATAAAACCGTTACCAAGAACGGTGTTCGAAATGGATCAGTTAGAGGACAGTTTTAGATACATGACGTCTGGCAAACATATTGGCAAAGTGTTAGTACGAATCAACGGAGAAACAAACGAGGAATTATCCAAAGAATTCAAATGTTATCTTAGGTGAGTACGTTTACAGTTTAACTTTCCGTTAGTCGCGTCAAAAAACTTTCGGGATTGGTCGCGCATGTATCTGATAGATTCGTTACCATTTCTAGGTTTGAAAAAAATAAAAAAATTCGAAACATGCTCTATTTGAATACTGTAGCTTTACAAAACAAAAAAATAAGACAAACTTGAAAAGTAATTAACACCTTGGTCTATCCCCGCAATGTGATGGGTGTGCAGGTCCCTGATGTCAGCTGCATGGCCTGTCGAAAGGCGCCTGAGATGCTTTTCCACCTTCTGTCGGCATGTCCGGCAAAAGCGGCCTCGGCGTACACCCATCGCCATAATGCGGCCCCACGGGTGCTGTATTACCATCTAAGGCACTCGTACGGAATAGACCAAGAGCCGGTGCTGCCTTACATGCCAGGAGATATTGAGTCCGTTGTCGGAAACGGAAAATGCCGGATCTTCTGGAATTATCCGTTTCCGACCGTCAGGTCCATACAAGCAAATAGGCCTGTCGTTGTCCTCCTCGATAAACTAATCAAGACTATGTATGTCATCGAATTCTCCGCTCCGGCAGAGAAGAACATAGTCTTGAAAGAGGAGGAAAGATGGACAAAATATCAAGATCTCCTGTTCGAGCTCCGCACGCTATACTCAGGCCACAAGGTCGTATTAGAGGTTCTGATCATCGGTGTTTTGGGCGGAATTCGGTCTTCACTGCGTTTAAACTTGAAGATCATTCCGGCCTGTAGGAACTCGGCGCAGATCTTGATAGACCGGATGCAAAAGGCAGTCATTCTGGGTTCAATTAGAATACTTAGGGCACACGATTTAGGAACCTGAAGCTACTTACCGACCGGTGGGGAGGAGTAGCTTCGGTTAACCGCCTTTCAGGTTTTTTCTGGCGCGACTGCTGCAATGTCGTCGGAGCTCGCAGCAGCCCCGACCAGGTTTGAATGTAAAAAAAAATAAAAATAACAAAAAAACTATATATATATACTGACGAAACAGACATCGTTCTCTCAACGCTTCTAGTTTCTCATCAATAGTCACTTTTGAGCCCAGAGAACATAATTTTTGGTAATTAGTTACAAATGCCTCCAAAATATTCCTTATTGCTGGTAAACGGTCGATTTTTTTTCTATCGCCTCTCGTACAGCGCATTACCTCATTATTACCTCATGCAACACATTATGAAACAAAATATCCTCAAACTCATGGTCTTTCTTAACCTTTGTACGTCATCATCTGACCATAATGCATCTAAGCTCAACAGATTTGCGTGGTAAATGACAACTGAATACAACAAGCCTATAACAGCCTTAATTTCAACAATATCGGTTATTTTAGCATCTCTAGGACTGAATTGCACTTGAATACTTTTGAATGTATTCAAGATTATATTGCTATTATGGTATTTGAATGCATACTTGAATCTTTGAATTGCCATAAACAATTATGTTCATTAATAAAAATACGAATTAGACCAAAATATCGAGTTCACAGTTGTTGTCGGATAATTTTGGCCTCCTAAGTACGATTTTATAGCTATTATGGTCTCTAAGTGCATACATAAGTTTCGTATTGTTATAAACAATTATGTTTGAAATTAAAAATACGAATTCGTATAAAATATCGAATTTATAGTTGTTTTCGAATAATTTTGGCCTCCAGAGTATGATTTTATTGCTATTAAGGTATTCGAATGAATACATACATTTTTGAATTGTTAATAACAAATTATTCATTAACAAATGAAGTGAAAAGAAATGTTATATTTCTATTCATTCCATATAATAAGCACACTCAGAACTTACTTGATTTTTTCGACAGAACGTAATTGTTTATAACAATTCAAAAATGTAAGTATTCATTTAAAGACCAAAATATCAATATATTCGAATTCAGGAGGCCGACATTTTCGTAAAATTCGTATATTTAATAATAAATATAATTTGTTTATAACAAATAAGAAGATTTGTGGGTACACATTAGGCGATATTGACGATAAAATCGAACTCAAAACCCAAACTATACGAAAACGACCCTAAAGTTGGAGTTTTGGTCGAAATTATTCATTTTGTTAATAAATAAATTGTTCATAATAAAAAATACTTTTTATCCGATCAAAACGGTCAGATTTGAGGTAATTAAATCGTTTATTTATTGTGTATGAACAATATAAACAATTTGCAACTTTACTTGTGGTCATTTTGTCCTATCAAAATCGATCCATTTCCCAAGGATTTACGGGTCCAACACCCATTTGACCAAGAAGAAACATATTCATGAAACTTACCGCAAGAATCACATGTATCTGGTAGATAACAAACGTCAATATTTCAAACCACAGAGATGAAGAATAGAGTACCAGAGGCCTATATACCCAATGTGAATTGATCGGCTCCCGTTTATTTTTTGTGCGGTAAGGCATTACACATGCGCGAAGATGTGCGCCGTCTAAACTAAAAGAAATTATTGAATAGTTATGTTAAATTTGAACAAGTTATGTCAAATTTGAACACAATTATTGTAGTCAAAATAGTTTAAGTAATATAGATTTGTATGAAGACCAAATATTTAAACATACAGGGTGACCTCGAACTGCGTGGCCAAAATAAAACCGAAGATTCTTTGATTCGAAAAAAAGTTGATGAGCCTTTTTACTTTTGCCTCAATTGTCTTGTTTACCCGGTAGAGGGCTTCATAATTGCAAAAATAATTTTGTTTTTACGGTATAACTTGAGAACGTGATGAACAACTTTTACAATATTTAGCAGGTGAGTTACTGTCAATAATGGTCATTTTTGAGAGTGGAGCACAGAGCCTTCGAGACCATAGAAATGGCTCAAACTTGAGGATGTAACGGGAAAAGTGTCCAGAACTTTTTGTGGTCGATGTAATTCACTCGATATTTTTTATGTAGATAGCTCATCTAATTTGAAAACTTTTCTTACTCTTAAAAAATTTTGATAAAATAAACGGATTAGCTTGAAAAAATTAATTTTCGAGTCTCTGCAATTTTGGCTTACTAATTTTACTTGATTAAAATACCTTAGTTGCCTTTGCTTTTCTAATGTCATTTTGGCATTTGAAAAATTTATTCTCAAAACTGTCCAGTTTTTACTTTGCTTTTCGTAAAAATTTTATAAAATTATGGCATTCTCCAAATGCCAAAATGACATTAGAAAAGCAAAGGCAACTAAGGTATTTTAATCAAGTAAAATTAGTAAGCCAAAATTGCAGAGACTCGAAAATTATTTTTTTCAAGCTAATTCATTGATTTTATCAACATTTTCTAAGAGTAAGAAAAGTTTTCAAATTGGATAAGCTATCTACATAAAAAATATAGAGTGAATTACATTGACCACAAAAAAGTTCTGGACACTTTTCCCGTTACATCCTCAAGTTTGAGCCATTTCTATGGTCTCTAAGGCTCTATGCTCCGCTCTCAAAAACGGCTATTATTGACAGTAACTCACCTGCCAAATATTGTAAAAGTCCTTCATCACGTTCTCAAGTTATACCGAAAAAACAAAATTATTTTTGCAACTTTGAAGCCCTCTACCGGGTAAACAAGACACTTGAGGCAAAAGAAAAACCGCTCATCAAATTTTTTTCGAATCAATGAATCTTCGGTTTTATTTTAGCCACGCAGTTCGAGGACACCTGTATAGTTGGCCGCACGCTTTAGAATTCTCTGGTCCTCTATTCATCATCTCTGTGGTTCAAGCCCTATCAGTACAGTGTTCGAACGCATCCCTTGAACGAGGGAGGTATTGGGATGGTGGGAGTATAGTCGGCGCCTGAACTGGCGGGTCCGGGGAAATACAAATTCTTCATTCATCTGGCAGATACATGCGACTAACGGTAGATCAAGTCTACTAAAATTCTTGAATCTCATTATTATGGAAAAGATCATTGTAATCGACAAAGGTATTTTGATTATTCTTGATATTTCATAGCACTATTATTAGAGTGACTTAATTCATTCCTCTATTGTTTTTTCTAGGTATTATTGTAATCCCAAGAATACTTACGTGATAATAGGTGGATTAGGAGGATTTGGTATGGAACTTGCAGATTGGTTGGTTGTGAGAGGAGCTAGGAAATTGGTCCTAACCTCACGCTTTGGAATCAAAACCGGTTATCAGTCATACAGAATAAAGTAGGTTGAGACTAGATTCTTATTAATCTTTTCCGCAGACTACGCCATTTTTATCATTGATCCGAAACATGTATATAATACAATTGTGTTTTTAGGATCTGGAGATCTTATGGTGCTGTGGTCAATATTTCGACTGCTGACGTGACCACCAAAGAAGGTTGCGAAACATTGATTAACGAAGCAAACGACTTAGGACCTATAGCTGCTATCTTCAATTTAGCTGTGGTACTCAAAGATGCTCTTATTGAAAATCAAACAAAGGACAATTTCACGGAATCTTTGAGTCCCAAAGCGCTTTCTACCGCACATCTTGATAAACTATCCAGGAGGTTGTGTCCAGAACTAAGGTAACAACTACTTCATTGTTCAAATACCTCAATCATAGAATTGCACCAAGGCTGACTTATTCCACTCATAGTGTTATGTGTATATCTGATTACATATAGTTATAGTCCAGTCCACGAGGCTCTAAAATGACCAAAACCTTAAATAATCGAAACCCAAAATAAGATGTACATACTCCTGCGCGAATTTTTCAAAAGAATTAATATTTTCCGGGATATGGCTACTTGAAAATCCCTAAAAGTGAGGAAAAGGTCAATGTATAATCGAAATACAATTTTTTTCTTTTTTTACTTTCTTCTCAAGTGTAGGTATATGTCGAAATCCATGTGATTATCATCTTTTATAATGTCAATATTGAGGAAAGGGAGCTGCTCATCTGTTTCTATTTCGACAGCACCAACGCGTCCTCCTTCTGTCGGAGAATCGGGCAGCTTTCGGTAGTCCAATCCAAAATTTCGCCATGACCGCGAGGCACGGACGTTCCGACCCACTGACTCAAACCAGCAAACCGATACGCCGTACCTGCAGCTACTGTTTTGATGATTTGATGTGGATCTGTAGGGGGACGATCCCCACCAGGACCTCCAGAGCCCTAGTAGGGTCGGTCCTCATAGCCCCCGTTATCCTCGCACAAGCGAGTCGCTTAGCCTTGTCAAGCACCAGACGGGACAGAAACTTTTTAGTCGCCGGCCACCACACAAAGGTTGCGTAGGTTATAGTTAAGCGGATCATGGTAGTGTAGATCTAGTGCAGAACTCGTGGTTGTAGACCTCCTGGGTTTGCGAAGGTTCTTCTGCATGCCTATAAGGATGCAACAGCCTTTTTCGCCCAGCTCAGTTTAGCATCTAGGATAACTCTGAGGTACTTACTTCACTGAGCCTTTTACAACAGCCAAGTCGTCTGCGTAGGCTTCGAAGTAAGACGGAGCCCCATTCAGCTCGACTATCAAACTGTCCATCACCAGGCACCAGAGGAGAGGAGTGAGTATATGCGACCCAACCACTATGGTGCATCAAGCTCTGCAAGAACATGGTCTTAATCCATCTAACCAAGATACGAACGATTCCTTGTCTCTCCGAGGTGTCACACATGAACTCGAACGCCCCTTCAATGTCCAAGAAAACGTCTAGAGCGCACTGTCCGAAACTAAGGGCCTCTTCAATCTGGGTGATCAGATGTTGAAAGGACCATCTCAATCGATTTGAACGCCTGGTAGGTGTACTGACGACGGTGAAGCGGAAAATCCGTTAATGCAGCGTCTGCGATGTACCTATAGAACATTCTCTCCAGTGCTTCCAAGAGAAGGGACGTAAGACTGAACCTTCCGCTATGTGGGTCAAACTAGAAGGAACATTTAAACTCGGTATAAATAACATTTCGCCCATATAAGAAAAATAATGGTGACAAATCAGCGTTAGCCGAATATATTTTGAATACAGGTCACACCATTTCATAAGTTTATCTCTTTTAAAACACAGTACGGACAAATATCTAAGTAGTTTGGAAGAGATGGAAATATATAAGCGAAAAAGCAGTTAATTAAATTTAGTCCCTTGCTTGCATTATTATCCCCAAATAGTATTTAAATTTGTTCTCTAATTTAGTTTATTCGATGATTTATAGTGTATCCGCAGTGTGAACTATTTTATAGTTAGAATTATTAATTCCAGAAAAATTCATATCGTTCATAATCTCTATAAATTTCAGCGATTTTGTTGTATTCTCTTCAGTATCTTGTGGGCGTGGTAATGCAGGACAAACAAATTACGGAATGGCTAACTCGGTGATGGAAAGAATTTGTGAGAATAGGCATCAAGATGGTTATCCTGGCTTAGCTATACAATGGGGAGCAGTAGGAGATGTATGTAACTATTTTATTTCTAAATTTTTTTCCCTTTTGCAAAGATTCTGATTTTAAAGAGGTTTCTTTGCTATGAAAAAATAAACAGTTTGTATCAGGGATATTGATATTTGAAAGCTAGTATCACCAGGTTCAAGTTTGAGGTCTTTCAATTTTGCAAAGACTTTTTCACAGAACAACTTGTTGGGGGTTGGATGCTAATAAATTCCTTCACTAATCATTTTGCTGTTATATGTGAGACGATTAATGTTTGAAATTATTGATCTCATAAATATAGTTTACGAAGACTAGGATTCGTTAGTTTGATTTTGTTCTTCAAATTATCGAATATTGCTGAGGTACAGGTAATGTTTGATTTACTGATTTTATGCATTTCTATAAAGGGTTCCTGAAAATCTGTTCATATCGACCGTTATTGAGCATAGTATTTACCGAATTATAAACTAACATGTAATCAACTAAACAAATCAGCGTCATTACTTTAAAATAACTCAATGGAATTCAAGAGTTACACCTGTCATTCTCCAGTAATCAATAAATTCCATAATTTGTTTTCTTAATTAACAATAAAACGCGTTTATAGATACAACAATTTTTTCGTAGAAGGGAGGAATAATGTGGGGATTTCGATCATAAGAAGTCGCGGAATGTTTAGAAACCAGGCTGTGGTGATTTATATTACATTTCTCTTCTTAATCGTGGAGGTAGTTCCCCGTCAAGGCAATACATATGAGAGCTAGATAGAAAGTCCCTGAAGAATGATACAAGGAATGATTTATTCGGTCGAAACTTTTTTTTTTCTCAACATAATTTCCTTGTAGCCCGATACACTTCGTCCAACGTTTTTCTAAATTTTCGATTCTTTCCAAATAATGCGATTTCGTCAACCCTCCAAACTAGGCGTTTGTTTCAGCCATAACCTCATCGTTGGAGCCAAATCTCTTTCCGCTGACTCATTTCTTCAGGTTTGGAAATAGATAAAAATCACAGTGGACCAAATCAGGAGAATATGGTGGATGATGAACCAATTCATAGTGCAATTCATGCAATTTTGGCATTGCGACTGCGGACCTGTGCGCCGGTGCGTTGTTCTGATGGGAGAACATTCTATTCTTTGCCAAATGCGGTCACTTCCGGTTCAAGTTGGAGTCGAATCGTTCCAACAGCTCTGCATAATATACGTCGGTAATCGTTTCGACCTGTTCTAAGCAATCGATAGGGATGGTACTGTGTGCATCCCAAAAAACTGTGGCCATGCCTTTTTTGGCCGATAAAACCACTTTGACATTTTCCAGCTTCGATTCGTCAGGACAAGTCCACACTTCCGACTCTTCTGTGGTCTCTAGTACGTTGTGATGAGTCCATGTTTCGTCCAAGGCTACGAAACTGCTCAAAAAGTTCTTCTTATCGCGCTTGAACATCACCAAATACTACTTTGAAGTTGTCACACGGTCGCGTTTGTTATCAACATAGCGCAAATTCGGCACCCATGTGGCAGATAGCTTTCTTATATTCAAAAATATATGCAAAATGTTCCGTATCCGTTCGGTTGATATACCCATAGCCTCAGCAATCTCGTGTACTTCAACTCGCCGATCATCCAATATCATATTATGGATTTTATCGACGATTTCTGGCGTTGTAATCTCAATTGGACAACCAGAACGTTCAGCGTTCTTTGTGGTCATACTACCACAACGAAAATCAGTAAGCCACATGTGAATCGTTCCAATCGATGATGAAGAGTCCCCATAATGTGTTTTCCACTAAAGAAATAATGTTTAACCAAGACGCGAAATTTACTTTTTTCCATGTTTACAAAAATCTTCAAGGTTGTTTGCTTTTGATGGATGTCAAAACAGAACAGAATGACATATCAGTCTGAACAAATGCGTTCTAGTTAAAGAAGGTACATCACAAATGTCACATGGAATTTTCGATTCTGGCGTCATTTGTTTTATTTGTCAGGGACTTTTCACCTTGCTCTCGTACTCTCTACTAAACTGCTTCTAAATGTTACGTGTATGTACAGGGTGTCCTCGAACTGCGTGGCTAAAATAAAACCGAAGATTCTTTGATTCGAAAAAAATTTGATGAGCCTTTTTACTTTTGCCTCAAGTGTCTTGTTTAGCCGGTAGAGGGCTTCAAAGTTGCAAAAATAATTTTGTTTTTTCGGTATAACTTGAGAACGTGATGGAGGACTTTTACAATATTTGGCAGCTGAGTTACTGTCAATAATAGCCGTTTTTGAGAGTGGAGCATAGAGCCTTAGAGACCATAGAAATGGCTCAAACTTGAGGATGTAACGGGAAAAGTGTACAGAAATTGGATTGAACTCTGGCTAGTACTTCAGGATCATTCTTCAATAATTCCGCTTCATGATTAATTCGTTTGCAACAATTCCTCTCGTGTGTTTACTGGAGCTGCATAAACTTTCGACTTCAAAGCGCCCCATAGAAAGAAGTCGCAGGGCGTCAAATCAGGGGAGCGGGCCGGCCAGTTCACTGGTGCATCGTGTCCTCTACCTATCCAGCGATCTGGATATTCCGCATTCAAATATCGCCTCACAGCTAATGTGAAATGAGGAGGTGCACCATCATGGATAAACCAGGCCACGGCGAATGTGTAAGGGCAAGTCTTCCAACAGTTCAAGTAGCCTTTGTTCCAAAAAGTTCAAGTAGTTCTCCCCGTTCAATCGATCGGGTATAACGGTAGGGCCAATAATGAAGTTATCCACAATTCCAACCCAAACATTGATTTTAGTTTGATTCTGAAAATATGTAACTTCCGTTTCATGAGGATTTTCATCAGCATAGAAATGTTCATTATGGAGGTTAAAAAGACCACATCTCGTGAAAGTATCTTCGTCCGTGAACAGAATTCTTCTACAAAAATTGGGGTTTGCGTTTTGTCTTTGGACAATAAGCCGACAGAAATCTAGTCGATGACCTGGATCCATGGGCAATAAGTCTTGAACTGTTTTAATATGATGAGGATACAACAGTTCTTCTTTCAGTACATTATGAACTAATGATTTTGAGGCTCCAATACGAAGTCCCAAACGTAGTGTGCTTATCCCAGGTTCAGTTTCAACCGCTTCCAGTATCGCTTCTTCGAGCTCTAACGTCCTTCTTGTCCGTCTGCGTCCAGTTTCTCTGTGATTTGTTTCAAATTTGCCAGTTTCGCGAAGGTTTGCCGATTTGGAATTCTGCGATGCGGTATCTTTCCCTTCTCCGGCCATTGCAACGACAAAGTCCATAAATCAATAACATATCAACCATTTCAGTGTTAGTGAAATTTTGAGCCATAATTTTATAAAATTTTTACGGAAAGCAAAGTAAAAACTGACAGTTTTGAGAATAAATTATTCAAATGCCAAAATGACATTAGAAAAGCAAAGGCAACTAAGGTATTTTAATCAAGTAAAATTAGTGAGCCAAAATTGCAGAGACTCGAAAATTAATTTTTTCAAGCTAATTCGTTGATTTTATCAAAATTTTCTAAGAGTAAGAAAAGTTTTCAAATTAGATAAGCTATCTACATAAAAAATATTGAGTGAATTACATTGACCACAAAAAAGTTCTGGACACTTTTCCCGTTACATTCTCAAGTTTGAGCCATTTCTATGGTCTCTAAGGCTCTGTGCTCCACTCTCCAAAATGGCCATTATTGACAGTAACTCACCTGCTAAATATTGTAAAAGTTTTTCATCACGTTCTCAAGTTATACCGAAAAAACAAAATTATTTTTGCAATTTTGAAGCCCTCTACCGGGTAAACAAGACACTTGAGGCAAAAGTAAAAAGGCTCATCAACTTTTTTTCGAATCAAAGAATCTTCGGTTTTATTTTAGCCACGCAGTTCGAGGACACCCTGTATAAGCGAAAAAGTAATTCATTGAATCCAGATTTGTCACCAGCTGGGGTGAGCCCTTGTTCACAGTATTAAATCCAAATAGTATTTGAACGGGTACATTTTGTTCTCTAATTCAGTTTACTCTGAAGATGTAAGTAGATAAGGGTGATTATTTCATAATTATTAGTGTTATAGTGTCACAGTTGTGAATTTTTTTAGTAGTTTACATTTACCTGAGATCATCTTTACTTTTTAGATGTCTTTCACAGTGCATGCCTATTCAGAAAACACCATTGTGACGTGCTGTGTTCAAAGGTTAAGTTTTGAAAGCTACCAACCAATAACCTCCTATTGAAAACCTACACACCTTTGTGACTATTGTATTTTGTTTTTTTAGGTTGGTATTATAGCTGATGCGCAAGAAGAAGATAAAATCTTAGAGATTGGAGGAACCCTTCAACAAAGAATAACTAGTTGTATTGAAACTATGGATGTATTCATGACACAAAAATGTCCCATTGTTTCTAGTATAGTAGTAGCAGAAAAGTCAAATAGCAGCAGCGGAGCAGCCAATATGATGGATGCCGTTGCCAATATATTAGGTAACTTCATTTTTCTACGAAACCACTATCAACCTATTCAGAATTGGATCTAAAAGTCCAACTGACTTAACTAATAAACTCTAATTATTGGGGATTTCAAAAACCAAACTTTAATTGAAACTTTGATTACCTTCCCTCAGCTACGAGCAAATTAGAAAGTGAATGTGACAATAATCAAGTGACTGATATTTTGAGGATTTGTCCTAGTATTTATACCAATGGACAAGTATCATATTTGATCAGGAACCATTGTGGAATTTGGGAAGAAGCTATAAGTCACTTGTTGCGAGTTGTCTAAAAATAACTTAAGTGTCATCACTTCCTTTTCTGCATTCTTTTGAATACTTTTGTATTCAACCACAACTGTACTTTGATTTGAACACGAAACTTACCAGAATTGGTGAAAACGGGCGTGACTTTGTACTGCTGGATATTTATAGGGAGGAAGAGAATTGGCGTCTTTCTATCATTCCCAACATCTCATATTTCTCGCCCCAATAATACTCGAATACGTTTTATGTGCTTTGTTCATGATAATAAATTGCATTTCGATCTTATAATGGAATTCATAATTCTAGGTATTCGAAATCTCAAAACTGTTAGCTTTCAATCCACTTTAGCAGAATTGGGAATGAACTCGATGACGTCAGTTGAAATCAAACAAATGTTGGAGATAGAATTTCAGGTCATTCTTTCCGCGCAAGATATCAGAAGCTTGACGTTTGCCAGGTAATGCCAAAAGTAACCATTGAATTTTGCCATTCATATCATATTGTGTTCTTGATTTAAAGAAAGCTTGATTGTTATTACAATCAATAATCAATAAATTGTTCCAGATTGTTTAAAATCCAACAGGAAAAAATGACGTCAAATGCAGGATCTATAAATTTAGTGAATACAGTCATGAATACGGGCTTAGAAAATCTTTTCACAGCGATGGGTGATGAAAAAAAATTCAGGATACCCATGTATAGGTTACGAAGTAAAGTGAAACGAGACGCGAAGGTTCCAAAAGTTTTTGCGTTCCCCGGTATGGAAGGAGTGGCTGCTGTTTTCGACAAACTAGCTGCAAATTTGAACCTTCACGTGTTAGGACTCCAATTCAGTCATATTGATCCAGATATACCTTTCTTGGAGGTAGCTAAATCAATGTTATCTGTAAGTATTCCTATTTTGGTTAGAATGCCGAGTCTGAAAAATACCCAGGGATAAAATAATAGTGGGATTGGACGCTATGAAATAATTGGAAAATACACTTTACATACTATTAATATGTTATATTAAGAATGATTTGGGTACATTCCAATTTAGAAGGTTTCTGAGATTTATTGGAAAATCACCCCTTAAACATCTTCGACAAATGTGGTTTATACTAGGATAATCTCAGCTTATATAATTCTTTACAAACAACTCTTTTTTAACTCTTGAACAATTCTAAATTCATTAATACCAACCTAACAAAATAACTAAAGCCAGAATTCAAAATGATCCTCAAATCGTGAAGATGCACAGATTCAATTTAATTTCAATACCACTTCATTCAGGTACCATCAACTTACCTCCCAAATATTCTAGATATGACAAAACCTGTTTCCCAGGTTTCTGGAATTCACTGACACACTTAAAATGATAGAAATTCACAATGGCAACTAACTGGTGGAGAAACTTCAAACTTACAGTAATGGATGGCAGTACGATGCTATTAATCGAAACAGATTCCTCTGCACTCTACAGATGATCTCTGCAAGGATACTGTGATGTTTTAGTTGGAGCAGATGTGTCAATGTCCATCGTATGTTGATGTTGGTCCGCGTTATCTTATAAGAGAATTATTGTAATCAGTCTAGAATGTTTTGACCAGATTTTCGCAAAAATGTCAGCTTTGAGCCTTTCTGAATCGATGTAGACTATATCTGAGATGATGTATACTTTTTTTTTTGCGATGGTCAGTGAAAATTTCCAAAAGACGCTGTAAAGTCCGCGCAGTGCTGTGTGTGGAATTTTTACCCACAAAAAACACCTCTCGTTACGTCCCAGCACCTCACGGGACCGCCATCAGGCATTTCTTCGCGGGAGATGAAATGGCTGTAATATACCCTTTTCTGATCTAGCTGTTCGCCTTCTTCTTCTACGCCACGGGTTGACCTCTTCTATCGTTGCTTGTACGTCTGAGCTCCTTCAATACGGTGACAGCAAAATCGGATACCGCATTCCAAGTGGTCTGTGACTCAAGCATCTCCTCAACGATATTCTCAGGGGAAAAATGCTGTGATGGATTTCCTTGTAGGATCTCGCGCGGGTCGTTGAAACGAGGACAATGACACAGAACGTGTTCTACGTCCTTGGGCACTGGTTGGGAGGTCGGGCATGAAACGTCATCATCTAGTCGAAAACGGTACAGATACGCCCTGAAGCATCCGTGTCCCGTTAACAGCTGCACGAGGTAGTGATCTACGACTCCGTGCCTCCCACTGGTCGATGAGGCAACATCTGAGATGAGGCGTAGGGTTCACCGCCCCTTCATCCTTGTAATGTACGCCGGAACTTTTATCAATGTCAGCGCCCTCAGAATTTGATTCCAGTTCTCTGGTTCTTCACGTCCAGGGTGATTTCGGCGCAGTACTTATTGGCATCACCCTTCCAATGCTTTCCTTAGAGGACCTCACAAGCTGTGGCTACGACGGCGTCAATACGGTCTAACGTTGACCTCGCCTTCCGGAATCCAGGCTGGTTTTCCAAAAAACGCCTTGCACTTTTACTGAATTTCTCTTTCCGGTTGCTAATAATCCTCTCGAGCAGCTTGCCTGCTTTGTCCAATAGGCAAATTAGGATCACCCGGAGACTTCTGCTGCTTCCAACGACGTGGAAAAACACCTTCGCGAAGGCACGCGTTATAGGTCTCCAGGAAAACATCTGGACGTGTCTTTATGGTCGCTTTAAGGGTGACGTTCGGTATATGGTCTGGACCCGAAACTTTAGCATCACCTATCTTGTTGCAGGCTTTCATTAACTCATTCTCCGAGATTGGCATGGCGTCGAAGCGACGAGTGGCCGGCACATTCACGGAATGTGTATGTCCGGGTTGTTCTTGGAACAGGGTGGTCCTTCTAAGCAGAACTGAACAGGATGGCGGAACCGCAGAGCGGCTGTCCAGCCTGTATTATCGTTTTATATGGTATTCCACAGGGATCTATGTTGACTCCAGCTGCGGCGCTTGCTATTCAAAATGGCTCTCTTCCGACTCCCTCTTGCCTCGTGGTATCGTAGTTGTAGGGCTTCGTGGTTCTCACGACCTCGGGCGCGCTGTATCTGTCACCCGACTATTCGAGCACCTGATTTGTTGATCCGGCAACTTGAAATATTCCTATTCACTCGTCTTAATTTTAGGTTGATACGATATAGTTTCTTTCCAGATAATAGAAGACAACGTATCACATGAAGAGACTGTTAATATTCTTATGTATTCCTTCGGTTCAATATATGGTTTCGAAATCGTCTCAATGTTGGAAAAGAAAGGTTATAAAACGTCCGTCG
The DNA here is from genome assembly GCA_958510875.1 of Endomychus coccineus. NCBI lineage: Eukaryota > Metazoa > Arthropoda > Insecta > Coleoptera > Endomychidae > Endomychus > Endomychus coccineus. The sequence goes on along the minus strand of OY294070.1, from coordinate 19,679,867 downwards.
TTTGCATAGATTCAGCACCGGACTATGCGAAGGCTGGATCTCGACTTTTGGGAGTTTCTGACCAAGAAGCACAGGCTAACCTCGTATGTTTCGTAATGACACTGGTCCTCGACAGATCTGTGGATAGCGTGCTCAAACATAAAGTAAGTTAACGATTAAGGTTTGAATGTGTTAGCATGTTATTACCCAATTGAAATAGTGGACTACTTGATCAGTCTAACTCTCCTTCAGAGAAATGTACAAAATGTGAATTAATTATGAGTTTTGAACCGATTCAAGTCACCTTTTTGTTCTTGATGTCGATACATCAGTTATTAATTCTGATACCTGAATTTTTTCTTCAACTGTACCTACGTATTTCATGCATATGCGTGCATTCATCTTGTGATTACTTAGAAACAAGAATTTTCACGAACTTTGGTATTTGCAATTGGTACATATTTTTTATCGAAACCATATGAGAGAGAAACAATGTGTAAAGAATATTTTTGCAGGAGCGTTTGATGAATTATTCAACGGTAGCTGAGCAAATTACAGCCCTTCAAGATTTATCTTCTAAAAAGTTACCGTTCTCTTTGGAATACCAGATTGCACTCGCTTTTGGAGTATTCAAGCGAATGAGGAATGTATCTTCATATCAACCGTCTTATAATAAAGTAGGATCTCAGATAGTTTTATACAAGCCGAAGGAACAGATGATGTCTGATCTACCCAATGATTACAACTTGTCCAAAATTAGTGAAAAGCATATATCCATTATTGCTTTCGAGGGAAATCACGCTACGATTTTAGAGAATACAGAGTTGGCTAGGAGTATTGAAAGTGTATTCAACTAGATAGTAGATAGATAATGAAAAATAGTGATATAATTATACATGTTTTATGTTACAGAATATTAAATTGAAGATTTTCTGAAGTGTTTTTGAGTTTTAATTATGCCTTGCCGTTTTCACCAAATGTTCTCCAATCGTAAACTATAAGAGACTCCACAACTAGAAATACTGTTGGAGTAATGAGGTCCTTTTAGCTACCAACCACTTATTACTATTATCATTATTATCATTATTATTCATTAGGACAATTCCTCAAGCGACAGATTTTTCTAAAGGACTCTTCCTTGAAGACATCTGCTAGGGTCCTCAACACAAAACTTGTCACTATGCTATTTATAGATAGCCTCGTCCCTGGAGTAGCTACAGTGAAGTATAACAAGGGCCCATTGGGGAGAAGAACAGTAACAAAGTTGTAGGTTTTAATTACAATTATTCTTGGTTATAAACTTAGCTCATTGAAAGTTGGAGAAGAAATAACTTGATAGAATGGAGATTTCCGAATATTAAATATATAATAATGAGGAGTACACTTTGAGAATAATATAATCAGTAGATGCAATTGAACGGTATTTGACACAAAAATTCACCGAGGTAGTAATGCAATAGAGCTCAATCGGTAAAAGAATAACGTTTGCAATATATCTATTTTCACGATATGGTCCCTCTTTAATTTCTATTCAACGGCACGGAATCGGTTGATGAATAATTTACATTCACCAATTACATAAAAACACGAACCAAGCAGTGCAATGTTCATAACACACTACGATATATCGAACGGTGAAAATGCAGACGGATCTACAATATTGGCCTGTACTAGGTTTGCGATTGTACGATATTAGATTTTTACGGTACATTCGGATAGTGATTTGAGGGAGTTTATTCTGTCGATGTCGTTCTAATATTCACAGCACCATGCTATCTACCAGTTCCCCGGTAATTGTATGACAGTATCAGATTTCATACAACTCACACATTTAGATTTCAGACAATCAGGGCTGATACTTCAGGGATTGACACAGCGTGCACATGCCCCAACTATCGTATCTGCAATAACCCCTCCATCCACTGCCGGGGCTTCACATACAGCACTAGGGTTATTACATTATTCAAACACAACCACCCCAGCTTATACTTCCGGGATTGACAGATCACAAGACGGAGATAGTGTTACTGAGTAGTAGAAAAATAGTTGAGATTGTCACACTGACCATTGGGAATTGTGATATCACATCGCAGCCATCTTTGAAATATCTACTAGTTCAGATTGACAGTAGATTGCGCTTCGAGGAGCATCTGAAATTGATTGCAAATAAAGCATGCCGGTCAATGAATGCACTAGCACGGATTATGCCCAACATTGGAGTACTCAGAGCAGGCGGAAGGAGACTTTTGTCAACCGTTGTCAGCGCCGTGTTGTTTTACGCAGCTCCCATTCGGTGTGAGGCTATGGTGGATGGAGCATACAGATGATGGCCTCTGCATTTCGTACTGTGTCGCACGAAGCAGCGTGTGTGGTTGCTGATATGCCGCCCATAGATTTCCTGGCCAATGAACGATTTAAGATATACCGGCGGCAACGGCAGAGGGATAAAACTAACCATAGGATAAACGAAAAGATAAATGAGGAAATCACCGGGAGATGGCAAAGTCAATCGGACTCGTCAACAGAAGGTAGATGGACCCATCGTCTCATCCCCAACATACTCAAATGGAATACAAGGGAACATGGAGAAGTGGATCATTATCTTACTCAGTTGCTGACGGCTATTGGGTGCTTCAAATCCTACCAGTACCGATTCAAGATAGAAGACAATGCTCAATGTCCCATGTGTAACCCGACAGTGGAGGAAACTTCATTGCCCTAGCTTTATGCAAGAGATAGATGAGCTGCAAGAAATTCTACCACAGCGCATGACACCGGAAAACATTGTCGACGAAATGGTTGCCTCCGCATATATCTGGGGTACAATGGTCGACTTTGCTAGACACGTCATCCAGGTGCTTCGACAACAAAGGGCATTATGAGGGAACATATCGTAAATTAGCAGAATAGGCATGCAGGAATTCCGTCCTCCGTGAAGTAGCCTAACGGTGGTCTCACGGAGGAATTAACAGTAACGGGAAGTGATAATGTTGGGTTAGAATCCCACCCTGAAAGAAGAAAAAACACGCATACGCACATACTAGCAAACCCACACACAGCAGCCGACAGGGTTGAGATTTCTCTTCAATTCATTTTTATTAACGATATTGGAAGCCTTCACTTTTTGATGACAAGGTAGATGTCAAACTAATGTCACGGTGGATGCTCTGATTTCTTCCAGCTCGTTTCCTTATGAGCTTGAGAGAGCGAAACAGTGGTAGAACTATAGGCAACACTAGGTGTTACTAGTTAAGCTAGAGAAACCTAATCATTATTTATATCGTTGATTAACATTTTTATGATTTCTACTTCTGTATTAACCATTCATCGAAAATCATACAATGTGTTCTTTTTTAACGAATTAATAATTTATTATTCACCACACTTATGCATTCCATCATAACCTTTCGCTTATAAAAACAGAATATTGAAATTGCACGTGACACGAAATAACATTGTACTAACTAAATAGACGATCTTTTGTTTTCATTAACGCGGGATATGATGTTCACCTATTGGGTCACTCATTGTTATTATCGATATATAAAATGAGCTATGATCCATCAATCACTTACTTCCTCAATTTTGTTAGCACAAGTTTCGCTTTCAAACACTTTTGGGGGTTAAATGTACGATTATAGGAACAGAAAATATATTGGAAATGATTCAAAAACAACTAATGAAAGACTGATCGCCCCCCTGGATCATTCAGCCCATGTCTACGAATAGCTGTTCCGTCGGAACGATTTAGCTTCTGCTCCCCTGTTAACTTCTGCATTTTTGTTGGTATTTAGTATTAGATCGTATGAGCTATTTTTTAGAATTCCGTTGGTGAATCTAACACGTGTCTAGTACGCTCCTTCAGAGCTGATTATTCTACCTGAGTTGTCTGATTCAGAGATGAATGTTGTCGACCTAGCTTCATTAGGCAAATAAACAAGGACGACATGATATTCGTCACAATTTGATTACGGGACCGGTCAACATCTCAGGTAAATTTTAAGGGTTCCTGTAACTCGTCACCATAGCTTTCTTTGGTATAAACACAAAGGATGGGCGGATGTTCATCATCACGGCTAATTGCATATTTACTGCTTATTAAGGCTCGAAAGGGGCTTGTTTCCAAACTAATAATCATTAAATTTTTCGAGTTGTACGTGCTAACAAGTAATAGTTAAAAATCTTTTCAGAATTTAAAATGACGTTTGTGAAAGAAATTATTAGTGAACGCGGAAACACTCAAATAGTGTACGATAAGTCTTCTAAACATCGATCTTTAACTGATGAAACTGTCTGGAGGTGCTTCAAACGGCTTGAATGTAAAGTTTATGTGTAACAACATCAAACAATCAACATAATCACGAACCTTGAGAAAAAATTGTTAAACTAAGCCTTAGTATTGCCGCAAAAGAAAAGCGGAAGAAGAACCTACAGAGCGACCCACTGCCGGATTTAGGGGAGGGTAACCGGGGCTACAGCCCTGGGGCCACCACAATAGACGAAAAAAAATCTTTCAAATTCCGACTAGTAAACACTAGTAAACAACTTTTCCTTTGATATTTTTTTTTCGCTAATTCTTGTTTCCGATTATATTTATATATGTTTGTTAAGTACTAGAAGAATTTACTTGGTTTCACAATATATTATTTATTGGAAAACACGACTGAAAAAATTGTTCATTTTATTTGGAAAATAATTTGGGGCCAGGGGGACTCCACTCCTTTGTTGCCACCAGGCCTCCAGACCTCTAAATCCGGCCCTGGAGCGACCAGTTAGAATATTGCATACAGAATTTAGCTCCAAATGGTTTTCCCTCAGATTTTCCTTCAGAAACGTTGACTTCTCCGGACTTAAAATGCGTCAAAGAAAATATGTACAACAGACGTCGCACAACATTGCCAACTATGCCTCGCTCTGCCAACAAAGTTCAATATTTTGTTCTGGATGATGATTTCACAAATGGAATTGAAATTTTTAGCTGCCAAATAAATTTGAAAATTTTATTCAAGTCGAGTGTAATATACATGGATGACACATTCCAATACTGCACAAAATTTTTCACACATTTATTTACCATGCATGATGACATAAATGGACTTTATATACCGCTAGTGTTTAGTTTACTGGAAAACAAATCAGAAGAAACTTATAGACTCTGTTTGGGAAAAATTAAGTTTATTTGTTCTCTTAGCAACTTAAGTTTTATTTCTTAGAAAGTAGTGGTTGATTTTGAAATTGCCATTCATAATGCAGTTCGTAAAGTGTGGGATAACGTTACAATTCTCGCTTCCATCTTACTCAGTCTTGGTGACATAAAATACAAAAGTTCAGGGTAAAGTGGTGAATATAAAAACGAAAATTGTGAAACTGGAAAGTGGCTTCGTTATTGTTTTGGTATGGTATTTTTAAATCCAAATCTGGTAAGCGATTTTTTCTTTTTGAGTTACTTGCTATAAAGTCAAGTGACGATAGGTTTACAGATTTTGCTAATTATTAGAGAGCACTCTCGATAGATCTATGCGACACTGAGGATGAGATTTAAAAACTAAATACGAAGATGGTACGAAACATCTTCAGGGCATTAACCACCTACCTGGTTCCGACTGGGAATTGAGTAGGTGGCTGTTTGTCCACCTCGGGCACCTGGTAAGCATTCTGGTGTAAAAACCTATCCCGTCTACCTCTGAAGCCAGATTAACACCCTCAAGTGGGAACCGCTTCACCAGGACGACGTTTAGTTATTATATCACGAAGTTGGCTTAACCTCTTTGGGAATCTTTTACCGGGAGGAGAATGGTGATAACTTTCGGAGAAGAACCGCCCTTCTGGTAAATAGGTGAACAATCATTAAACTAGAGAGCATGGTGAACACTCTCGTGTGGGAACTGCTCACTTCTTGGTGTAAATCGATCCACTAGCTGACACGTGATACGGGTGTAAAGGGCTCCGGCCTAGACCCTAAGGGACTGAAATGCCCCCCTTCAATTAATAATGATAATAATACCTTGAATAGGTATGTATAAGAGTGTTATGACTAAATAAAGTGAATGCTTATTTTACTTCCTTCCGCACTGACATTTGTTAGTTAAATACTCTTGCCGCATAATGTTGTGATTTTGGCTGCAACGGAAATTACAATAATGGGCCAAAAATTCAATTGTTTAGTTTTTCTAAAGATTGGCTAAGACACATACTTCATATTTTCACATTGTGGAGGCACTCTTTAGATAGGAATCTACTAGTGCAATTATATTTTGTCTAAATGTAATACTAAACGATATATTATAGCGGCCATATTGAAATTTTCGTTCAAATGTTCACTTTTCCTAAAGATAATGAACTACAGAAACAATGGATATCAGCTGCATGATAAGAACAATAACAGAACGAGGTTCTCGTAGTGGTATCGCAGTAAGTGTGAATTTTATAAATTATTTTGCAGTTAGAACAAAGGGGAAACGATTCTGTATCATAAGTAAAGCTCAGATTTATGGGCAACAAAAATTGAAGAAAATGGCGCTTACATAGGTGAAGATTTTGATTAAAAAAAAAAGAAATCTTAACATAAAGGCAACATATAGACAATATCGGGAGAGTGCCTTTAACATCATAATCGAAAATGAACGTTCCACATTGACAGATGTTATTGGAGCATATTTAAGAGACGATAATAAATCTGGCTCAATACGTGATTCTTCGGAAAATATCTCATTGAAAACTTTCGCAACATCAGATAAAAACGAGAAACCTTCAATCTTGCAAAAACATATTTAATTTTTTTAGAAATTGATTGACCATTATTTGCAGGTGCTGATTTAAGTTTTGTATTATCTATTAATTTATCTGACTCGCATAAATTTACCTCTGGTTTTTCTAATGAGTTATTTGTGCTATTAATCAATATTAATTTATAATTGCCATTGATATATGCGAGTTGCTGTTTCAATTTCGGATTTTTTGATAATTTTTTTTGCTTCTCGAATTGCTTTGGGAATGTCATCATCAAATTCTGTCATTACTAATTCTATTTCATTGCAATGTTCAAAGTTAAAGAAAATTGCTTCGAGTTACGTTCCCCACCTTACAATTCCTGGTTTAGGTGGCAAAGGGACACTGGGAATTCTTTCTTTATATATTTGCACCCTCAACGGAGCCTTTGAGAAAACCTTTTTTCATAAAATTTATAAAATCATTCACCAATGGGAACAGATCTCTTATTTCTTCTGCAATTCGATTTACCGCGAGGGTGACATAAGTAAAATGAATTAAGTTGGAATAAAAAAATCTTCAAATTAACAGCAGCTTTTGCACATTTATGCCGCAACATCTGAAAGCATTAGAGCTATTTCATTGACTGGTATAGCATTGTGTAAGAAGAGGTTTGGTAAACTATCTTGTATAAATCTGCTTATAGTTAAATTGTTTATTTTTTCTAATTCTTTAACGGCAATTATATAAGGTTTGATTGGCAAATTTTTCTTCAAAATTCCAATCATAAAATTAGATATACAGGGTAGGGTGTCCCATGTTTTAGTAGCAGAACTTCAACAGTCGATAGAAAATTTGATTTTGAGAAAAAAGTTCCTATTAACATATATGCACAGACGCTTAGTTTTCGAGATACAGGGTGTTGAAATTGAAAAAAAAATCAATTTTTTGTGAATATCTCCGGAACGGTTTATTGTACAATTGTACAGAAAACAGCTTTTGCAAGCATTTTTTACTTATAGTAAGCTATGTTCTGTGTGATAAAAAAATTTTTTTGTTCATATTTGGAGAAGATTTTGAAGGGGTAGTGGGTGTTTTTCTCCCCAACTTCTACGCCACTAAAAAAAGTAGTTTGAGACAACCATTTGAACCGCCAATGTTTTTTACACAAAAAAGGTATTTCTGGTCATAAGCTCTAAAGTTGACCGTTTTCGAGAAAAATCAACTTTTATGTTGAAAAACATGGTCAATTTTTTGGTTTTGTTACTTTTTCTAACGTTTGAATCAATTTTGTATAATTAGTAAGAATTGACCATGTTTTTCAACATCAAAGTTGATTTTTCAAAACGGTCAACTTTAGAGCTTATGGCTGTACTTTTTTTGTGTAAAAAACATTGGCGGTTCAAATGGTTGTTTCAAAACCGTACTTTTTCCAGTGGCGTAGAAGTTGGGGAAAAGAAAACCCACTACCTGTTCAAAATCTTTACCAATTATGACTAAAAAAAAATTTTTTATCACACAGAACATAGCTTACTATGAGTAGAAAATGCTTGCAAAAGCTGTTTTCTGTACGATAAACGGTTCCGGAGATATTCCAAAAAATGAAATTTTTTTTTCAATTTCAACACCCTGTATCTCAAAACCTAAGCGTCTGTGCATATATGTTGATAGGAACTTTTTTTCTCAAAATCGAATTTTCTATCGACTGTTGAAGTTCTGCTACTAAAACCTGAGACACCCTGTATATTTGCCTTGTCCATAGTTTCTTTTCTCGATGTACTCTCCTCCGGTGAAGAACTATTGAAATGTTTTCAGAAAAATAACTTAAAAGTAGAATGACTAACTTTATACAGGGGAATGTTGAATGCAATCATCATCTGAAATAAATCAAATTTAAAAGTGTCCTCCTCCTTTCATTTTGAACTGCTTAACCTATCCCGCAAAGATTCTTGGACTAACTTAGGGATATTTAATTTCTCTGAACCCCGTTTATGAAGTAGAGTCCCACAATGCTGGAGAATGAAGTACCTTTTAGTACTTGAAATCTGAGAATTTTGAAAAATAACAATAATTAGAATTTCAAAACCACTCTGGAATTTAGGTATGGGATGGGTGAAAGAGAGAAAAAATAAAACTTATCGATTTGCCGCATGCTTTACAAAATGCGCCATCACCTTATAGAGAATGTTCCGGATATGGTCGGATCCATGCACTTAACTTAGAAGTCATCTTTTTGAACAAACTCACGAATCGTCTAAAACTTCTTAAAACGTGTGTTCTTTACATTCCGGCATACGCAACAAAACTAAACTCTTACACAATAACTGTCTGTACAACTGATAATTGTTTATTATAAAAGGGCGAAAGGTTAGGGATTTCCTAATAATTAAGCCTCAAACCTCGATCAGGTGAATTTTCCTAAAAAAAACAGTTAATGAACAAACCATTGGTATTCTATTATTGAGTGAAAATTGTTGTACAGTAAGGCTTATTAATACAATTTTAAAAAAGGCACAAAATCGCTTAATTCATGAAAAATGGCAAAAAAACACCTAGAATAGGCAAACAAAGGCAATTTGCCTATAATCAGAGCTTCAATTATGAGTGACAATAGGGTGGTTATAATTCACTCAACAGCAAAGCCATGAACAATTTTCTAAAAACAAGTTCAGTATCGTGTATCCTCATCCAGTCCATGATTCAAGGCTATTATTTCATCTATTCGATTCGGTTCACATTTTCAAATGTGTAATGAATAATTGGAGTAAATTCAAAACCGAATCAAATAATGCATTATCCCAACTAATCATAATGCTCAAAATTTTTCTCATTAAACTAACCCTACAGCTCATACGGTTATGAAAATCCCCATGGTACGAATCGATTTTGGGACACAATGCATTTTGTCCAGACTGTTTATTCAATTTTTTTGGTTCTTCCCCATATCTCCCCAAAGCTGATCTACAAGAATGTACATGAACTGTGAAATTATTCATTTGCTGAACCTCCTGGATGGGGTTGAATGGCCTTAGGTCTAAGCGCCTTGATAACTGACATTCCTCATAAATATGAGGAAGTTGGCAGTCATTAACTTAAACCATCGGTAGTTCAAATATTCAAACATTGAACTTCATTGTATTTAAATCATCTTCAAATACTGGCAAACTACTTTATAAAAGATTGATATTCTGTTGACAGTGACATTCACCTTGTGGTTCTAGTTTCGTTTATAGGTGTAATTTTTTAAATTCTATTTCGGTAATCTTTAATAGTTGGTGTTGGATTCAGTGTTTAAATTTCACCAGGTAGTGGTCGGGAATCAATTCATCTGGCGAAGGATTTTAATTTTGCTTATTAAGGTGTGTAATACTTTTTAATATCTGGATAACTGTATTATTCGAGTCATCATTAGGCATTGAATTAATCTACCCAATTTGCCATTTTCGGCAGATCAGAAGAAACGCCGATTCATCTGAAGGTGGCAACTTGCTTGCCTAAATACTGGAGTAGATTTCTAAATATCAGTGTGATGTTTGGGTAGATTTATTTGATGCTTTTTGTTGGCCACTGTTTCCGTTATTTCATCAAATTTATTATTACAGTTCAGTACTGTTTTTTTTGTATGCAATGCATCATATTTATATGCATTCCATAAGCGTATGAACACTGGATCCAATTGTCTTTGAACATTTGAATACAGGATTTAGTGGAGATTGAGCAATACTTGCGGAATAGTTCTTTGTACAAAACTAACTTTGTATTTATTTTTTCACAATAAATTATTATTTTTTTTGATAATAGTCAAAATTCCGGAATATTTCTTTTGGATGCTCGTTTCTTACGTTAAATATACAGAGAGCATATTCTGAGGATAGTATTTTTTGTTGGAAAATGATTTGTTATTTTAAAACAGCAGTCGATTTGCTCGGAGAAAGACGACCACTTAGCTGTTTATTTATACTGAAAATATTTTAAGAGAATCTCTGTGGAGAAGATCTTCCAAAGGCTCCCAAAGCGGCAAAGCACTTTGTGCTTCATGAAACCAAAAAGGTATTTCGAAAAATGTACCTTTAAAATTAGGTACAGAATAGATGTTTAATTTACAGATAAAAACTACAAATTTCACTTCATTGAATATCACTTTATTTAAAAGAAAGTTGATTCCAATTTCGAACTGTACAGTTTATTATCAAAACATACATTTGATTCAAAAAGATTACTCGTAATTGTATGTAAAAATTTATTTGATGTCCCACTAGTGTTATTTTTGAATAACCACCCCATTTTGATATAATTTTTATTAACATCTCAATATAAATTTAATTTGATACAAAACTGTCTTCTAAAATTGAAAGAACTTACAAAACTTTTGGTTGATGTAAGATGATAATAATTAAAATGTAAAAAAGTTTTTCTAGAAAACAATTTGTTATTTCGGAACAACATTCATCAGGTTTGAGTTATTATGAATTTGATACGCCTATACATTGACCCTCCCTTAATTTTGAACAATCCGGAGCAAATAATTGGGAAATATTATATTATTAAAATATTATATTATTAAAAACTCTTGTTTTTTTCTTGACAAATATGGATTTGTATTGAATTTTTTCAGTTTAAGCAAAATAATTATACTCATTATTTTATTTGAATTTTTGAGACTTTTTCAGCCATAGTCAATTTGAACAACAATTTGAAATGATGACGCGTGCACACGAAATGGGATATTCAATTTCCACAATATGCGTATGTGGGAGCTGTAAGTCTCATGCTATTATAATGGGACCGTTCCAGCTTACTTTTCCTGTGAACGTATCGGCAGGTATTGTTGGGATCATTTAATTGCACCCTATATATTGCCCAGACAGCTTGGTGGAAAGAGTATCTTGATTTCCTATAAGAGGTGCTTCACCAACTCTTGTGAAGGCAAAATCTATGGTTAATCCACAATGGAGCTCCTGCTTATTTCAGTTTAGCGGTAAGGATTTCGATAACCAGAGGTGAAGACGCACCGATTAGTTGGCCCACAAGGTCTGCTGATCTGAACCCGTCGAATTTTTTATGGGGTCATGTTGGGGAATTGTCTACGATACTGAAGTCAATTCGTTAGAAGATCTACCTCAAAGAATTTCAAATGTTTAAGATGAAATGCAACAACATTTCAAACAATTCATGCTGATTTATTTTGTTCTTTTATTAATAATGAATGTATTTATTTTTGATATTGCCTGTCATTCACAGTGCCTAATAATGTGATAGCAGTGAGTGATACTGCGTTTCTTTTTATCAACTTTATGTGGCGTTCAAAAGATGTTATTAAAATAAATCCCATTGTTTTGCTCGATAATGACTCTAAGTACTAAAGAATATGTAGATCTAGGAAAGTTTCTAAAAACATGTGGGGACTTTGTTTTAAAATTAGTCGATCTATAAAAAGTTCTGACAGAATAATCCAGGAAGGGTTGTTGATTGAACACCTACAAGCATTTGATTAGACACCAATTTGAATATCACAATTTTGCGGTTTCTAAGAAAAATTGCCAAAACTGTGTCTTCAACTCACTCTGTATATAGAAATAACTATGAAAATTATTTCTTGAACATCCTGTTCAAACGAACGCACATCATTTTGAAACATCCTGTAGCTACCGTATAATGGCTTAATGTATTGAGGTGAGTTGACTTAAATCATCTTATTTTAGTATTGCCCATTCTTAATACACTGTAATCTCTTCGAATACTTCTCTTCATCTCGGAATGATATTTATTGAAGATATACGAAGCATGAGGATTGTCTATTCTTCAATTGTTATTAATGACATCTAAGTTGAATTGCTGGAAGCAAATTTCGACCCAAATTGATTAGGTCGATTTTATTTCGAATCCATTCATTTCTTCTGTGAAGATGATGTTGGTCATTCTTGGTATGAGTGTGAGTTCATAATTGATAATAATAATAATGTTTAATTCTCACAATACAATTTTTCGTAGATTCGTACTAACAGGTTTCGAGCTCAACTATTACACCTCATTCTCAGGCATGACTGTGATGAAGGAAAATGTATCAAAATTTGTTAAAACAGTTGTTCTTTCAAATTTAAAAAAAATGTAATCGGCTCGAAAGAACATATTTGATGTTGCATGAATCTTCCGACTTTTATCTTTTAGAAGATAATCATAAATTTAACCCTTGAAACAAATTTAAAAAATTTACGTACAGCTAGAATCTGTTAGTACGAAGCTACAAAGGAAATGGATTGTGAGAATTAAACATTAATATTAATATCAATTTCTCACTTTTTTTTTGGGTGGTCATGAATATATAGAAAGTCTTACACATATTTTCCAACGGAAATGAAATATTTCTTGTATATTCAAAACAACATTAGTGCCAGTACAATATTTAACATAATATATTTCAAGGTTGAACTTCATTGTATTTAAATTATTAAAATTCATTCTATACTTACTTGATTTTAGTATCGTCATTTTACTTGCTGCAATTTTACTGTTTCAATAATTTGAGTATTGTGATTTATTTTCAAGAGGTCAATGAAATAATTGGGGGCTTTATGCACATATGCTTACGACTGTGTAGATACTTTTATCTGAGACTTATTCATTTTACCACTTGGAGACATCAGGGCTAAGTCACTTTGACAATAATTTTCAGGAGAGCGTTCTTTAGGTTGAAAACCCGAATGCTTCTATACGAATTTAATTTCCTCTGGAGGCACTTGTTTAATAAATTATCCTACTGCTAGACAACACTTTCGCAAATGTTGGAACTCAAATTGCCATTTATTCCATTATTATTGAATAATATAGATGCAAAATACATAAGATACGGGGAAAAAACGGAATAAGTCAACTTAAAATATCCATTAAAATTATTTCAAGGCAAACTAATTTAGCTAACTTCTCTTCTTATTTGCTTGGGTTATCTTCCTCGATACTGCCTTCTTTTTAGGTTCACTTTTCTCCCTAGTTTCCGTCTTTTTTTTAACTTCTCTACTCTTCTTAGTTTTTCTTTTTGCATCTCTCTGTGGCAAGTTGTTGAAGTATTCTTGAGCGGCGGGGCCACAGTACTTTTTCAGTTGTTGTAAGTCTTCATATTTTCCAAGGGGAATTGGAATCCTTTCTGAAAATATGAAAAACATTATTATTATCATTACTATAGTATAGAAAAAAAACTTGTACCGTTATAAGATCTCATGGGGTACAGAAATCCGTTTGGTGCGAGTAATGGCCTTTTTATCCCCTTTCCCTGCTTCACCACAGATGATACCCAAGCACCATTGAAGGTATCGCGATGAAAAACGATTTTAGGATGCCCCCTTCTCACTCCTAATTCTCTCATTGGTCTTGACAAAAATGGACACTTCTTTGGGTACAATGGTTCTAGGAACTCACTCCAGTTTCTCACCATACTTTGGTCAACTTCAGCTTTGAAGGGTGATGGTTCCTGTCGAGCGCTTCTAAATGTTTGGACCCAATCTTCGGGTAGCTCAGTTCTAGTTTTGCAGTTAATGAGGCCCATATTTTTGTCGCACTCCATATATGAGTGGCCTCGTATAGGAAATATTACCTTGACTGTTTCAAATGTTGCAAACACATGCACAAGATAATGGAGATAACGGATTAGCGTGAAGTTTTTGTTTTGCCCTCCACAAGAATCGCAAAATATTGCGACATAATCATGTAGAAATGAGCATACATCATTTGCTCCCTTTTCAGCCACGTCTTCTGTATAAGTGTAAAAACAGAATCAGCATCAGACAGTCTATGGATGTTGAAAGAATAAAAAGAGAGTTGTCGTTTATGTTATACGTCATTCGTGGTGATGTTAGGCAATGGGAGGTTTTTCTGAAAGTCCATGCAAACAGCTTCAGCATCCACATTATTCCTACTGTGATATCGACTGGTTCTTTTCCTTACATAGAACGTTTCAGCTTTTTTTTATGCACTTCATTTTCAATAGTTATTCTGCGTAGTTCATTGTTAATTTTATCTTCTACAGTTAGGGTTTCAGAGATCTTTGATCCAAGAACTTTGAGTGTAGCATTAAATTCATCACAAGAACTGCAAGTGTCAGACCTTGGAAAACCAAAAGCAATGTTAAATTTTGTGGTAAAGAAGGTTCTATAGGTTTCATACGAGACGGGTTTACGTGAATACATTTCTTTGTATAAATTTTTACATTTTGGTAACGTTAAGTTCCTCTGGTAGATACAGTTTGTTGGTCTTTTTCTTGCTATAGTGACTAGTCCTACCTTAAAAAGAAGCAATGTGAGTGCGAACTTCCTGTTCTGATTGTTCTGAAAGTTTTCGGAACTTTGAGGTATGCTTTCCTCTTCCATCTGTAGGAGCCGCTCCATTTAGTTGTAATGACTTTTGAATTGTTTTCAGCCTTCTCCTTGTTACACCATGTATTGCAATAAAAACATTAGCACAAACAGGAACCTCAGTTACTGCATTGCTCCGTAAAAATCGTATTTTATAGTAAAAAGAAGCGGCGCGAGGTATGCCATTTTCTGCAGGAAGTCTGGGTCTTTTCGTTATAACGGGTGCAACAGATATTAAACCGGAAAGGTACGCACTTTGTTCGTTCCATGAGTGCATATTATTAAAGTTCTTGAGTATCTTTGACCTCTTTTCGGGAAGTATAACCTCAAAACATTTCAATCGCTTGCAGTGGCAATCAGGACCTTCTCCGTGTGATTGAAGAAGTAGTTTTTTATTTACCTCTGTAACTCGACCCGTTGTTTTTCTTTTTTTGGATGAGTTGGTCACTAAAAGCACTTGAGTTTCATCTTCTTCATCCATTGTTAACAAAACACAGCACGCGGAATACAATAATTCTACTAACCTAGTCGGTGAACGCCATAAAACAATCTGACTTAACACGTTCTTTCCCTGAAGCGCTCGGACTACTCACGTTTCTTTCCTGTATACGGTTTACAAACGTATTAATATCTCCTGACCCGACACATTCTTCCCCAGTACAAATATACCATGTGACAGCATAGCCCGGCAGCCAAAAGCTGACATGGAAATCGCGATTTGATGCAAAATGTGACTTAACACGTTCTTTCCCTGAGGTCTTCACTTGTGTATCTAATTATTCTTGGAATATATCTTGCATCTTAAGCAGTCAAAAGTGGGTACAGAAGTATAGACACGTATTTTTGTGATAGGTACCGCAGTAGACCATAGATAGGTACTTATTTCCTTCTTTCAAATATCTATATACTTTAATTTGAAACAATTTACAATTACCACCAAATGTTCATCTGAAATTCTTCTTGGAAATTTTTCAGTACCTGGGTTTTTGGCATCGCAATTAATCAATCAATCAATCAAAACGGGCGTTGACAAGTCCAGAGCACTCAGACTGCTCGATTGGGTTCATTGTGCTGAAGTCTGTTTCCCCCAGTTAATTCAGCCAGGATTCCCATGCACTACAAAACAAGTCTAGAAGTCACTCTATGGGCACCTGGACTTCCAGAGCTCTAGTGTGGGCGATCTCGTAGCCCTCGGTGGCATCACAAGCCATATATATTGAGTTTACCTTCAGTTCTAAGTCCACTAGTGGATCCAGTGGTTGCCCTTCATGTTTTCAGTCATTATAATCACAAAATGTCTTAACGATACCATTAATCATTCAATCTTTTCTGGGATTCAGGCAAAAGAGTATTACTTCGATAGCATTTTTGTTCATTCAAAGGATCAGTGACATTTTGTTCTATTTTGTAGATTTCTGCTTGGATCCAGGTATTTTATTTATACCCCAAAGATATATGATTGGAAACCGCTATGATGATTCTCAAGGGTATATTTTCAACAAAGTGATATTGCTTGAGAGGTCTATTTGAATGTTCTAAGAGTTTCGTTGCAAGCAGCTTCGTTCTCTATTGAAACTTTCAGCTTTCAATAGAACCATGTCTATGAGATGCTATCCTTGATATGAAGCTAATTTGGATGAAATACTCCCATTAAATAATGAGATGAAGTAATGAATTTAAATTTTGCCAGCTTGTACTTTTGACAATGGCTTCAACAGCCCGCGGTGCAATGTTGGCAATCGAGTTTTTTTTTGAAAGTTTGGAGGTTGTAGAAATAGGGAAAAACCTCACTAGGTAAAGAGATCCACAACTTCGCTGTTCGGTAAAAAAATTAAGACTGTCAGGAAGAAGACCGGCAGGTCTCAAGCTTGACAATGAAGGGGTGACTAGTTTGAGCTCGTCTGATCTGCCTATCTGGAATCTTTCGTTGTGGAACAACAGACTAAATTTCCGCCGTCCTGGAGAAGATGCAAGTTTGAATTTTGGTTGCATTAAACTCTACTAGATTATCAGATCCCATTTCAAAATCTTTGCCAGATCTCCGTTAATTGGTTCAGCCTGTCCCTGTCCTGCTCCTCTGACTTCATTAAATTGTTTAGTATCTCTAAATGAGAGAGCGATACGAATTGTATCATCATCTGCAAAGCTGTTGACGGAACAGTCACTTCCAGCAGATCATTCATATGGAGCAGAAACAAAGTTGGTGCCAAGACACATGATTGTTGAACACCAGCCTCGATAGCCATTGTTATGGAGAATACTCCATCAACCATCACATGGAGTGACCTATCTGAGGGAAAACTCGATAGTAAGTGACAAAGATGAGGCGGCAAACCATATGACGGAAGTTTTCCAAATATGCCTAGGTGCCAGACTCAGTCTTATGTTTTGGAGATATCCAATGCTACAGCTAGAGACACCTCATGTTTTTCAATGAATTTCTGTCATACATGTATTACCTCGGCAACCAAGTCTCCTGTTGATATCTGCTGACGAAAGCCATATTGCCAGTCATTCACGATTTTGGAGCTCTCTTGGTATTGGATGAGCTTGGTGTTGATTCCGTTCTCCATCACTTCAGAGATCCTGGACGATAGTGCAATGGGTCCATGATTATTTAAAAAGGTCTTTTTTGTTGGAATTGGTTGAATTCCAGCTGGGAGGAAACACACCAAGTTTGTATGAAAGAGTAAACACCTGCAGAATTCAGATGCACATTCTTTGAGAAAGAGAGGTGGAATTCCATCTGATAATTTCTGGAGAGCATCCTTAAAATACAACATAATTTTGCCAACCTTCTCTGATGTTCTTTCAAATTGAACATTTTAGGAGACATTAGTTTTAAATTAAGAGTTTCCACAACTTCCATATCTCCTCTTAATGACATTATTGTTTCAGATTTCATTTAATTATAAGTTATCCACATTTTCAAGATGTCTCCGCAAAATACTGATGGGGATCACATAGACCAAGATACGTCAGCAAATTGTTCGGCTGAGTATCGGAAACACTTGGCGAATCCAGCTCCTGGAGAAGAAGTTGTTATTTCAGGTATGTAAATTGCAGTTGTTTACTTCAATCAATTGATGGAAAATATTTAGAATGTCTTAGAAATTTCATTTGACACAAGCGCCGATTAAATTGTAGTACGTAGAAAAATGTTACCTATTTAATTTTGGGGTAAAGTCAAACTTCTATTATTGCATGCAAAAAATGCTCTTTTACTCGGGGGTCACTCATTATGAATAAGACGTTACGAAAATTCCACAATGTACCTGGAGATCAGGAAGACCTGGTCGTCTAGATATACTCAAAGGAATTCATTTGAAATTGCTCTCAAATGCAATAAAACTTCTTATTCGGGAGCTTTTTGAGGCCTGTGTTGATGAATATGACGTAAAAAATGTTTTAACAAAATTGAGTTAATAAATAATAATGTTACTTCATGGATATACGGATAAGAAGAGTGGTGATACGTGGAACAATGGAGACTTCTTCTAAATGTTTGAATGTTTTAATTTTTGGTCGTTACTAAAAGATTTATTAACATTTATTTTTGAATGTAAAAAAAAATTTTTTGGATTCTAGAACATTAAGTTTACTATGGCTTTTCTTCTGATTATGTAAAATATCGAGTGAAATTGTGATTATGTCCCAATAAGTGATTTGCGTAATTAGAGTCCTCTTGTTAGAGCCTGTAACTTGTGAAATATTCATGGAACCTTACACTGAAGCTCCATCGTATCTACAAGATATTACAGTCATCATACCACAGATTATTTTAATGTATCTTCTTTACATTTTGAATTTTCAATATATATGAGGATGGATTATTTGTTGGTTCAAAGGGCAACGTTTTTATTTTGGTTTTTAAGAGAAAATATATCTCAATTTCTTCATGTATCTGTTTCTGGTCCGAGAGGCTCCGGCCATTGCACCTTTTGCTGCTCTTGATCCTTCTATATACCAAGAGATTGCTCTTTTCCTAACAGGATGACTTTTCCCTGTCTCTATCTAGCACTGCTAGAGACAGGGAAAAAATCAAGAATAGGTGAAGCAATCTCAGCGAAAGTAGAAAAAAGAAAGTAGATTTGTTATGTATTTTTTCTGGGTTTTTCCTCGGTTGTTTGCGAGGTTTCCCCCAGTTGAAATTGAACAGTACAAAAACATTAATCAACTTCATACAATAATTTGTAGTGGCAAATAAAACAAAAAATTACATAAAAATAATTTTCCGCCACAAATGAAAATACCGAGTTACAAACGATCATGTGAGGTCCATTACGAAAACCGCTTCACAAAAACTTGGTTTTCTATCCCGTGCCAAAAGCTACTTTACATCCCAGCAGCTCCTCATAAACTACAAAGCACAGATTCGACCTGTCCTGGAGTACTGTTCACATGCTTGGAGTTCGGTTCCCAAACATACGCTCAATCTTTAGAGTTCTATCGAGAAGAGAGCTATTAGTCTGACTGATGATGTCACATTTACGAGTTTTTTTACCTCTCTAGAACATCGTAGAAAAGTGTGAGATCTCTCCCTTTTCTATAGATATTCCCATGGTTGGTGTTCATCAGAAATCTCATCTGTTATTCCGCCACAAGAGATTCAAGATAGGCGAACTAGACGAGCTCAAGCTAGTTACCCCTTCATTGTTTAGCTCGAGACCTGCAGAACTTATTCCTACCAGACGAACAGGTGCATCAAAACACTGTCGTCTGGAATTTGATTCACTTTCTAGCTTCCACTGTTCAAACGCGAAGACGGGAGATAAAGCGGATAATATGAAAAGAGGTAAACGTAATCTCAGTAATGGAACAAACTAAAGGTGACTCATAGCTTCACTTGATTCACCTGGCGAGCCTCCAGTTGTTTCCAGTTTTCTTTGTTTCCAAAGTGTGCTTGCAAGTTACAAGTAAACACGATAACTTTATGCAAGTCGTACCTTGGTGTCATGACCGTAGAGATGAACAATAGAGTACTTGAAGGTAGATATTTTTTGACTCTGTCTATAGAATTTGACGAGCGGCTTTCTCTTTCTACTTGTTCCCGATATGCCCCGCCCACTTATGCTCCATTTGTTGTTTTTGAATAACGCGCCAAGAAATCAGGCGGAGCATACGATTGGAAGCATACAATTAGAAAGATGATAGCCTCTCTGTAAAATTCTTAGATAGGGTCTTTTTGTAAAGTATTGCGCTTATTGAAGTCAAGAACAGTATTCTTCATCTCTATGGTCATGACTAACGAGAGTTTCATCTTTAGAGTGTCTCCATCCCACTACCTCCCTAAGATTATCTCCTCATATTAAGTTACGTCTTTTTCTCAGTCCACAGCTATTTGTTCACATGTAAAGTATTAAATTAGTGAGAGTCAATATTCAATACTTATTATATTTCAATTTAGAAAAACACCTCCAAATCAGATGAATACAATAAGAGAGAAATGTTAAAGGCAGATCGGAAAGCAATGATGATAATGAGTTGGTCAAAGACTGACGTTGTAGTATAAATTTTGAGATTTACATGTTGTCAGTTATTTGATTACGATACAATGGTTTTTATATGAATATTAACAAAGAATTATGAATTTCGAGGAAATGGTTCCGTGAAGGGGACCGATAATGACGAATGAATGCATTAATGTAGTAAAAGTTTCCATTGTTTTGTTGACAATATATGCTCTCTTAATAAACCAAAGATGCAAATAAGGCGATTGCTTTCCTTACAGAACGTATTTTGTGGAATTATAAATGTTTTTATTTGATTTACAGAAGACTTTGATGCAATTTATTGTATTCAAAGGAATTTCCACAGGTTGCGTCGTCATTGAAATATTCATTATTGATAGTTAAATGTAAATTCTTTGGGAAATAGTTCACATCAACCCATAAGTCAACTATATTTTCATTTTTACATACCCTCCGGTCACATCGGGTAAAGCGACATGTCTTATACTAATTGTACTAAGCATTAATTTCAATTAAAAATGTCTACGTCGCAACAGCAAACGACACACCAATAATTGCAATTCTTACACACTAAATATTTGAATATGTATTAGAAAAAAACTATACAGTAATATTCCTATACTGTGTAATTAATTAAATTAGTATAAATTTCACGTAATGATTGAGCGTCTGTTCTATGATTTGCAGACTTAGAGTCACGTCTTCTTGAGATAATCTCCGGTATAGATCTTTTATAACAATTGGATTCTTCAACTGGAAACATTTTTATAATCGAACTGATAAAAATCAAAACAATGCTTAGCAAGGGCAATGGAATTTTCTAAGTTTCCGTTTTTAGTACTATACTTATGACCATACATTCTTTCCTGTAAATATTGTTTCGAGATTCCTGTAGTCTTATCGCAAGCTAAACAATTTAATTCATATACCGTGTGGGTTTGTTTATCTTCAGTTATTAAAGGTTGTAGATTTGGAAAATAAGTATCAATACAGCTACTGGACTTATGCGCAACATTTATGTCACACTTCTTCCAACATTTCTTAATATTGACTGAGGTCTCCGAAATATATGATAATGTTATAAGATTATCTTCATAACTGTTTATATTATTTATATATGATGAACTATTTCAGATTTTATTTATTCTTGCTTTAATGATGGGGTTAGTTAATCATTTTCAGTGTATTCATCATCATCATGGGGTAGAAATTCCGATTGTACAAGAGGCTAAATACTTGGAAGTTATCTTTGATCATAAGCTGACATGGAATGAACACCTACAGAAAATCATCCAAACGAGCACGATAGCCCTCAACCCATGCAGAAGAATGTGTGGGAAATCTGTAAGCTACTGCCAAAAATGATCATATGCTTATACACCTTATACTTATATGATAGCATATGGCTTGGTGGTATGGTGGCCAAAGACATTGCAGGCTGGAGCGATCCAAAGGCTAAAGAGCATACAAAGGCAAACTTGTCTGGCTGACACAAGAGCTATGACAACAATCCCAACAGCCTCTTTAGACTTGCTTAATATACCCTCACTTCACACTTACATACAAGGCGAAGCCAGGTCAATCACCAGCAGGTTGGCCAGAGATCAAACGCACATAAATAAATAGCACGGTGAGATGTATAACGAGCTATAAAATGAGTTGGAAATCGACCCCATGATGAAATTGTCATCGTACGAGATGATTCCCAAGTACAGCTTTGGGAAAAACTTCGAAATAGTTATGACAGGCAGATAGACACTGAAGGAAGACCACCAATAAATGGAGACATGATCTGCCACACAGACGGCTCAGGACTGTGGAACTGAGGAAGGAGTAGGAATATATAGCCAAGTCAAAGACAAGAGTCTCACTGTATTTGGGCAGAACTGCTACAATACATCTTTGTACCGAAGAACTATTGAGGCGAAAGTTTCAGGCAAAACCATTTCCATATACTCTGACAGCCAAGCGGCTATAGAAGCCCTCAGTTCCTTACAGGTCAATTCCAAACTTATCTGGCATTGCTTAGAAGCTCTACATGAGTTGTGCAGGCCTTCAGCCTGGGTACAAGGCCACACAATGTTACAAAGGAAACGTAGGAGCTGACTCACCGTGAGGGAGCACTTGGAGCACTAATTGGCCCAGAACCTTTCAGTGGTATAGCGAAAGCGCTGTGCAAATCATATAACAGTACTTGGATGTAGAATCAATCCCGAGAATGGTCGAAAAAGGCGCTGGCCAGAGAGTTCATCAAAAAACCATCGCCAAATTGCACGGAGTACCTACTAAGCCAGAATAGAAGATCAACTAGAATCATGGTTGGACTCCTGAAAGGGCATTGTAGACTCAACAAACACATGAACAATAACGGACTGGCAGATACACCTCATGCAGGTTCTGCCAGGAAGACCAAGGGACATCTGTACACATACTGTGCTACTGCGAAGGCCTAACAGGTCTAAACTCTTCAACGATAAGAAAGGAAAAACTACAACCCTCCCATTATTTGGAGAACCTAAGGTCTGACCAATGGAGTCTAGTAATGAAAACGGGTCTAGACAGGAACTCTAACCTAACAAGAGGCCATACACAATAGATCCAGCAAAGGTCGCGGTGGTGAGGCTCCTTACCCACAAGCCCCAAACAATATATCTATCCATCATCATCGTTAATGAGTTCAACCTATAGATATACTTAGGCCGCTTGATTGGGCCCATTGTACGCCCCATGATCGGAAGCCTATCAGTGTATTACGTACTTTTCAAATTTTTCGGACGGTCTTCTGTCTGTGACAATAACATTTTTCCCATTTATTTTACATCAATTATCGTGATTTCCTATGCAGGTCTTTCTGGATGCTATCCAAATTCATCTAACGTCGACGAATTCGCATATAACCTCTACAATAAAATCGACATGGTCGATGGTGATAGCAGGCGCTGGGAACCGAAACATCCGGAAATTCCTCAACGTACAGGCAAACTTAAAGACATCAACAAATTCGACGCAGGTTTTTTCGGTGAGTACAACATGATATAACAACTCTAATGAAATTCTAATTTCACTCCGTACCGTAGGAATACATTACAGACAAGCTCATTCTATGGATCCCATGGTGCGTATATTTATGGAAAAAACCATCGAAGCCATATTCGACGCCGGTTTGCATCCGTCCGATCTGGAAGGAACGAATACTGGGGTATTCGTAGGTTCTTGTTTTTCCGAAACAGAAAAGAGCTGGTTTTTCGATCACCTCGAACCGCAACAGTTTGGTATTACAGGGTAAGTTTTCTTCAGAAAGTCGATAAATAATTAATGAAATAAACTCTAGAATAACCATGAATCGATGTCTTTGTCTGATCATCATTTATATGCACTGTTGGTGAACTTTAACAATTTTCTGACAGATTCAGTATCTAGTGCTATAAGTGTAAAGTACGGCTAATTCAACCATAGCTTGCTATGTTGGTGTTTGTTTTGAAATGAACAAATGTCAGACTGAACTGGGCGCAGTATTCTACATCTTATAACATGCACTGACTCGAAGGACCGTGTTTCGTTCAGAAACTAATTAACATATTTTCAGAATACTACTATGTTATTTTCATTACATAGCATTATATGAAAAAACCATCACCCTTATCTACTGAAAATACTATAAATATGAAATAATCATCCTTAAAAATACTGTTAAAGTACTGAAGACCTTTCGACTACCATTTAGAAATTAGAAATAAAAACAAGCTTTTTTTAAATAATATTTAGGTATAATAATGCCAACAAGGGGTTGCCCTCAGCTGGAATTAAATCGGAAATTCATAAATTGCTTTCTTTTTATACTATGTTTTAAGTGTGCACTAATAGTTCAGGCAATAAGCCCGGAAAAAGACCGTGATAAAAAAAATATATAGTAAGCTAGAGTTTCAAATTTTTTTCTGCATTTTGTTCCTAACACCCCATAGATCATTCATGACTATCAAGACCGCAGGGGTCGACCTTCCTACCCTCTGAAAACGAGGTTTCAAACCCTCAGAGGAGCATCCTTATAAAAACAATCCAAAATTAATGAATTAAGAGCCGAAAATGACCCCTAGTATGTTTTTTGGGTCGCTGATCACGATTCCGCAGTAAGTTTTCTCGGAAAACTCCCTCTAGATGGGAAATTTGGAAAATTTATATATAATATATAACTTATAATTTTGTTGCAAAAATGACCTCTAGTAGATTTTTTGGGTCACTGATCACGATTCCGCTGTTATTTTTCCCAAAAAGCTCTCTCCAGATGGAAAATTCGGGAAATTTGAGATTTTCCTGAGACGGTTATGAATAATAAAGTATAATTTTGTTGCAAAAATGACCCCTAGTATGTTTTTGGATAGCTGATTACGATCACGCTGTTAGTTTCCTCGGAAAACTCCCTCCAGATGAAAAATTTGGGATTTTCTATCTGGAGAGAGTTTTTTGGGAAAAATAACAGCGGAATCGTCATCAACGACCCAAAAAACCTACTGGGGGTCATTTTTGTATTAAAGTTATACATATAAAAATTCTCGGGAATAGGTCACATTAACACTTTGTTTTAAATTTTCGTCAAAAATTTTAAACAAAGTGTTAATGTGACCTATTCCCGAGAATTTTTATATATAATTCATACTGGGTCAAGAATCTTTATTATTGAAGTTATACTTTATTATTCTTAACCGTCTCAGGAAAATCTCAAATTTCCCGAATTTTCCACCTGGAAAGAGTTTGTTGGGAAAAATAACAGCAAAATCGTGATTAGCGACCCAAAATACCTACTAGATGTCATTTTTGCAACAAAATTATACTTTATTATTCATAACCGTCTCAGGAAAATACCATATTTCCCGAATTTTCCATCTGGAGAGAGTTTTTTGGGAAAAATAACATCGGATTCATGATCAACGACCCAAAAAACTTGCTAAAGGTCATTTTTGCAACAAAATTATAAATTATATATTATACAGGTGTCCTCGAACTGCGTGACTAAAATGAAACCGAAGATTCTTTGAACCGAAAAAAATTTGATGAGCCTTTTTACTTTTGCCTCAAGTGTCTTGTTTAGCCGGCAGAGGGCTTCAAAGTTGCAAAAATAATTTTGTTTTTTCGGTATAACTTGAGAACGTGATGAAGGACTTTTACAATATTTGGCAGGTGAGTTACTGTCAATGATAGCCGTTTTTGAGAGCAGAGCATAGAGCCTTAGAGACCATAGAAATGGCTCAAACTTGAGAATGTAACGGGAAAAAGTCCAGAACTTTTTTGTGGTCTATGTAATTCACTCTATATTTTTTATGTAGATAGCTTATCTAATTTGAAAACTTTTCTTACTCTTAGAAAATTTCGATAAAATCAACGGATAAGCTTGAAAAAAATAATTTTTGAGTCTCTGCAATTTTGGCTTACTAATTTTTCTTGATTAAAATACCTTAGTTGCCTTTGCTTTTCTAATGTCATTCTGGCATTTGCAGAATTTATTCTCAAAACTGTCAGTTTTTACTTTGCTTTCCGTAAAAATTTTATAAAATTATGGCTCAAAATTTCACTAACACTGAAATGGTTAATATCTCGGTAAAACACGAATAATAAAAACAATAGAAATGGGGAAACGATGTGATTATTTAGGAAAAACAAATGCTAAATTAAAAGAAACAACAAAACTTTTTTGGGAATCGCTGAGGCATCAATTGTTCGAAATGTTGCCCATTTTCCTGAATACACAAATTAATTCGTTTCAAGAAATTGGATTGAACTCTGGCTAGTACTTCAGGATCATTCTTCAATAAATCCGCTTCATGATTAATTCGTTGCAACAATTCCTTTCGTGTGTTTACTGGAGCTGCATAAACTTTCGACTTCAAAGTGCCCCATAGAAAGAAGTCGCAGGGCGTCAAATCAGGGGAGCGGGCCGGCCAGTTCACTGGTGCATCGTGTCCTCTACCTATCCAGCGATCTGGATATTCCGCATTCAAATGTCGCCTCACAGCTAATGTGAAATGAGGAGGTGCACCATCATGGATAAACCAGGCCACGACGAATGTGTAAGGGCAAGTCTTCCAACAGTTCAAGTAGCCTTTGTTCCAAAAAGTTCAAGTATAGTTCTCCCCGTTCAATCGATCGGGTATAACGGTAGGGCCAATAATAAAGTTATCCACAATTCCAACTCAAACATTGATTTTAGTTTGATTCTGAAAATATGTAACTTCCGTTTCATGAGGATTTTCATCAGCATAGAAATGTTCATTATGGAGGCTAAAAAGACCACATCTCGTGAAAGTATCTTCGTCCGTGAACAGAATTCTTCTACAAAAATTGGGGTTTGCGTTTTGTCTTTGGACAATAAGCCGACAGAAATCTAGCCGATGACCTGGATTCATGGGCAATAAGTCTTGAACTGTTTTAATATGATAGGGATACAACAGTTCTTCTTTTAGTACATTATGAACTAATGATTTTGAGGCTCCAATACGAAGTCCCAAACGTAGTGTGCTTATCCCAGGTTCAGTTTCAACCGCTTCCAGTATCGCTTCTTCGAGCTCTAACGTCCTTCTTGACCGTCTGCGTCCAGTTTCTCTGCGATTTGCTTCAAATTTGCCAGTTTCGCGAAGGTTTGCCGATTTGGAATTCTGCGATGCGGATATCTTTCCCTTCTCCGGTCATTGCAACGACAAAGTCCATAAATCAATAACATATCAACCATTTCAGTGTTAGTGAAATTTTGAGCCATAATTTTATAAAATTTTTACGGAAAGCAAAGTAAAAACTGACAGTTTTGAGAATAAATTTTCCAAATGCCAAAATGACATTAGAAAAGCAAAGGCAACTAAGGTATTTTAATCAAGTAAAATTAGTAAGCCAAAATTGCAGAGACTCGAAAATTATTTTTTTCAAGCTAATCCGTTGATTTTATCAAAATTTTCTAGGAGTAAGAAAAGTTTTCAAATTAGATAAGCTATCTAAATAAGAAAAAATCTAGTGAATTACGTTGACCACAAAAAAGTTCTGGACACTTTTCCCGTTACATCCTCAAGTTTGAGCCATTTCTATGGTCTCTAAGGCTCTGTGCTCCACTCTCAAAAATGGCCATTATTGACAGTAACTCACCTGCTAAATATTGTAGAAGTTCTTCATCACGTTCTCAAGTTATACCGAAAGAACAAAATTATTTTTGCAATTTTCAAGCCCTCTACCGGGTAAACAAGACACTCATCAACTTTATTTCGAATCAAAGAATCTTTGGTTTTATTTTTGCCACGCAGTTCGAGGACACCCTGTATATATATTTTCCAAATTTCCGTTTGTTTTTTCTAAACTTTTGGATTGTTTTTATAAGAATGCTCCTCTGAGGGGTTCAAACCCCGTTTTGGGGAGGTAGAAAGGTCGACCCCCGCGGTCTTGATAGTCATTAACGATCTATGTGGTATTAGGAACAAAATGCAAAAAAAAATTGAAATTCTAGCTTACTATATATTTTTTTTCTGGTTCGTTGCCTGAACTAACAATTTTAGCAGTGCATTGAGGATGAATATCTAGGTAACTTAGATGGGATGGAAATGTATAAGCGAAAGAGCAATTTATTAGATTCCGATTTATCTCCAGCTCTTGTTTGCATTATTATCCCCAAATAGTAATTTAACAGGCACATTTTGACTTGCAATTTAGTTTACTCGGCTACTTGGTTGCCGAAAAGTTCTCAGCATTTTTAGTGGATAAGGGGGATTATTTCTTTTTTATAGTGTTATAGTGTATAGTGAACTCTCATATAGTGTATCACTGAAAATACCGTTGAAGTACCGACGATCTTTCAGCTACCTAGTAACCATCATTAAGGTGAACTGAATGAAAAATCGAAATGTGTCTGTTTCAATATCATTTGGAAATAATATGGTATATAAGGGATTGCCCTCAGCTGAAGATACATCCAAATTCATTAAATTGCTCTATCGTTCATACATTCCCGTCCCTTTTAAGTTATTTACATATTTGTCATTGAAAAGTTGAATAGAATCAGACATTATTATCATCATTGAATAAGGGGGTGGCATTGAGGTCCATTAATGCTTAAGCCGAAGACCTTTGCACACCGTGTCACGTTTCATCTAGTGAAGCGATTCCCACCGGTAAGTGTTCACCTATCAACCAGAGGGGCGGTTCCTACCCGAAAGTGTTCACCATTCTCCCCCAAGTGAACGATTCCTAAAGAGGTTAACACCAACTTTGTGATATATTATTTAAACTTCGTCCTGGTGAAGCGGTTTCCACTCGAGGGTGATCACCTGGCTTCAAAGGTAGGCGGGATCGATTCCCACTCTAGAATGTTTCACCGAGTGCCCGAAGTGAACAAACAACCACCTACTCAACTGAAGAGATTAAGCATCATCTTCGTATCTACTTTCTGAATCTCCCCAGTGTCGCATAGCTCTATCGAGAGGGCTCTGCGTCTTGGGGAATCAGTATTACGCATCTATACAGAATGTGCATCGATGTTTCGTTTTTCCTTTTGCAACACTTGCCCAAAGGCGAATCGCTAAGGTTCGTGTTGTGGAGGTGGTAGTTAAGCGTGTTCTGTCAGTATCTGTGTCAGCAGTTTGGCATCGGTTTTAACCATGTTCGTCACTTGCTGAGACCAGACTTCTCTAAAATGCGGTTCAATCAGTGCTTTCGACTGCTTGCAACCGTTCACTATTTTCCACTCTTTCGAGTGTTATGGTCTGACCCAGCAGTGGATTGTCTCTTTGGTGCTACTATTCGAGATGCCCACCGCTGGTTCGCAGCCTATCAGGGTTTTATAGCCACCAGTTTTGCAAGCTCATCAGGTATGTCGTTTTGCTTTGTTCCAGAGTGACCGCAGAAACCCAGAATAAGGTGAGCTTGCCTTTATCTCCGCTAACATGATTTAGCGTATTGATGTACTCTCACGCCAGCCTCGATGTTATTCTTATGGTACCTAGAGCAGCAAAGGCAACCTTGCTGTCGGTGCATATACTGATGTGGGTTTACACTCTTCATTCTAGCGCTATTCGGGCACAGCGCGTTATTGCCAATATCTCCCCTTGAAGAACGGTGGTGTGTATGCCCAGGAGTATAGAAATATTTGTGGTATATCCCTGCTCCCGTTGTCTGCCTATGGTTTCTGTCTCCATCAGTGAACCAGATTTCACCATTGGTTGACAGGGATGATTGGTTATTGCTTCACAAATCTACTCTGGGAGTAGGCTTATACGATACTTCTCATCAAAGGTCCCAGAACGCTGTATTAGAATTGTTGGGGGTACAATACTGAGCCACATTTCCTTCCAAGTACCGCCTCTGGAGCTAACAGCACAACACATCATCAGCGGCGGCGCAACTATTGGGCAACACGTAAGCATTGTGCGAACTCGCATAATATGTTGTCCAGCTGTTGTTCAACAATGTTTGCTTAGTCTGTTCCCATCTTTTGCACGTACATCATCTTCATCATCAAATAATCTATCAATATGCCTATAGTTCAAACTCTGTGGGAAAAAAGCACAGTTCAAATGAATAAATATGTATTATACCCTACGTTTTTTCCAGGTGTTTGCGGTCGATGATACCAAATCGAGTCAGTTACTTCTTAAAACTGAAGGGTCCATCTATCATAACAGATACGGCCTGTAGTAGTTCGTTGTATGCTCTTGAGAATGCATACAATGCCATTAGGAATGGTCATTGTGATAATGCTATTGTTGGTGGTACTAATTTAACCCTTCATCCATTCGTATCGCTTCAATTTGCCAGGTGAGTTCAATTTTTACATTCTGATCCACTTTTCATTCAATTATTCACCTACTTTCAATGTAATAGATAAATATCATAAAAGAATGATGAACTTTCAAATAATAGTTTCTCCACTTATTCAAAATTTTGTTTAGAGAACAATGCAGAAAATTATCCTAACTCAAATGTCTCTAGTCAATTAAAACATAACCAACCTGCATAGCAGGTCATAACGAATGAAAGGGGGTCACTTTAATTATTATGAACATCCTCTTGTTCCAATTTCCATCTGTTATCGAAGATTTCAGTATTCATTCCCTTAATTATAATATCTTAGGTTAGGAGTGTTGAGTGATGATGGAGCCTGCAAATCCTTCGATGCATCCGGGAATGGATATGCCCGATCTGAAGCGGTGACGGCGATTCTTCTGCAAAAATCCAAGTGCGCAAAAAGGATTTACGCACGTGTAAGGAAAATTTTGTTATTAATATTTGCATGATAATAGTATATTAAGCATCGCTCGCTGCGCTCGCTCGTACTCAAAAAATATATTCATTTAGTAAAACTGCTTTTCTTATACGAGGTTTGTTTATACTATTTTTTCACATTTTGTGTTTGTAATTGTAAGCAAATAATCATAGATATAGAAGCAAGTTTATTTACATAAGAACAGTTCACATGTTTCATTTTTGTGAGTCGAATTGAGTTTAAGTTACATATGAATTATAAAAATAAGTCTAGCTACTGAAAACAATTTGGAAAATTGTTCTGAAAATATTTTAAGTGCCTCTCAAAAAGCGTCTTCTACCTCACTTCCTTTGAAATTCAGGGAAAAATACGAGGTATATGAAATATTTTGTAATTGGAAGATGACAAAAAACTCACTAAGAACTGATGAAAGTGTGATGATAGCGTATTTTTTTGAGAAGGAAAACTACTTTTTATACAACTTTTAGTGTTTTTCATACAATCAGACCCATTATGTTTGCAAATAAGCAATATTGTCAATAGAAAAATATTGCTTCCACAGCGAGATTTGAAATATTGCTATTCTGGTCACCAATTTTGAGCAATATTATGTGCCATTTTTGGAGAAATCTTGCTATCAATATTGCAACATCAGCAACCTCATAATAGTACTTGCCAAGCATGACAAGATAAGATAAAAGATTGGGAGTATGGCAGATAGCCCCTTGTTTCATTATTATTTCTTCCAAGAGTTTGAAAATATTGAAAATAGGTGGGTGCTAGGTGGTTATGAAGTTTTATTTTTTTTTTATTTAATGTTCTTTAGAATATTCAATTGTAAAGAAAATTGTTAGCCTACAATACCGGCATATTAGAGACACCAGCAATCCCGTTAATTAGCCAACAGAAAAGTTCACCAAACTATTCCGCCAGAATAAAATAGCTGCCTTTGATATAATGGAAGATTTAACGGAATTTGTTGATGAGCAAATTAGGAAAGATACTGTTTCTCACCTCCTACATGTGTGCATAAACAGACTGACTGGCTGCAAAATTTCAAATTTAACATTATTTTGCTTATAGTCTAGGAGCCAGAGCGATATTGATGGTCTGAACATTAACCCGATGGCACTATGATTTATCGTTAAAGGACGGTTCAATGAACAATTCATCTAACAGACCGAATTTTCCCCGGCTGCTAGATCTCGAGATACAGCATCCTCATTTTTTATTTCTTTTGACTGGAGGTTAACCCTTTCCAAGTTGCGGTTACTTGAAAAGCATGCCATTCTTATACACTTCCACCATATGCCATAATTTTTTATCGTGTCCGTTTATCAGGCCGACCAGTTAAAATTGAACCGAAAATGGACTACAAGTTAACCCCACCAAACCTGGTGTAAAATATCCAATTGTTAACATACCCTATGCCATCAAAAGTTATCGGTAATTTTCGAGTAATTGGCCATTATTTTGACCAAAAATGTTTCTTCTTTTCATTTTGTGGATAAAACTTGCGGGTTACAAGGTAACATGATGCCACCCTATTAAATAACTTTATTGGAGGTCAAATAGAGATTTAAAATTATTGCCATCACTCGTTGCCTATTTGAACCCCCCAAAACCCTCTAAAACCACCCCCCAAAAAAATATGAATCATATGATAATATGACCAATTTTATGATAAATTAGTCAATTATTGAGACTCTGGCTGGGTTTAAAATCGAAACATCTCTTTTTTATTTCTTTTTTTCATTCTGCAGGATGATTTTAGTGAGTTTTGGGTGGTGAAATAGGCAAGGAGTGATAACTTTTGATGGCATAGGGTATGTTAACAATTGCCAACACCAATGAACATTTTTCACCAGATTTGGGGGGGTTAACTTGCAGTCCATTATCGGTTCTATTTTAACTGGTCGTTTATATTGTTAGCACAAAATTGATAATCAACCTTGCTCTAACAGTCCAAACTGAATATGTAATGTAATAGTCATATTGTTATAACTTAGGAAGTTCGCAATATGACTTGAATAGCCAAGGTTTATAGCAATGAGCAAACGGAATCGACCCGAATGTCTTCCATTATATCTATGGTTTCGGCGTTTACGTAGTGTAAATTCATAATACTTCGGAAGTTGGAGAATAAAACTCAAATTTTACACAAAACTTTTAACATTTAATTAAAAAATGCTGACAAATTGTTTCACCACACTGTGGCATTATCAAAGCGAGGAGTTATCAACTAAAGCTAAATCTAAAAGTATGTCCTTAAATATCAGGGATCAAAATGTGGTACAAATTGAGGGATGGGGGTGGATAATGGTGGGAGTTTGTTTACAAAATTGTTAACAAGCGGTGAATTATATGTATCGATTTGATCATTTAATATTACATTATTATTGTTTTTTGAGTGTTTCAATATTTCTATGGATTCTAGTATATTAAGTTTATGTCCTTTTTCCTGAATATGTAGAATATCAGGATAAAGAGTGAAATTGTGGTTATGTTTTAACAGGTGATTTGCGTAATTAGAGTCTTCTTTTTTGAGCCTGTAACTTTTCAAATGTTCATTGAACCTTACGCTGAAACTGCGTCCAGTTTGTCCTATGTACAAAGCACTACAGTCATCACATCTCAGTCTGTAAACTCCAGATTTCTTTAAGTTATCTTTTTCAGATTTCGAGTTATTAATATATGAGCATAGGTTATTTTTTGTTTTAAAGGCGACGTTTTTATTCTGTTTTTTAAGGAATTGAGATGTTTTTAGTGAATGTTTACCTAAATATGTTAGACATGTGAAATTTTATTTTGTATTACTATTAATTCGCCGATAAATTATGCTTAAGGCTTTTTTATTGAGTTTATTTTGGAGTATTTTATTAATTATCTTGACATTATAACCGTTATTTTTGGCAATATCTATGATTCTGTTTAATTCTAAATTCCATTATTTCAGGCAAAAGCTCTTAAGGCATTCAGTTCTGTGGTACTAAGGCAAACTCCTATATGTTAAAAAAGTTAATTTTTCAAAAGACGCTTATATCTACAAGCTAGAGCGATATGGTGTGCCTGAATGAATACATCTTGGCACTACTGTATATTGTTGAAGGGAGGTTCAATGTACAATGTTGTTTTTTCAAATTTGAGTAATTGTACTTAAAATATACACATATAAACAATGTTTCCAATGCTTAGATAAGTCGAACTGTGTTTTTTAACACACATTACTAGATAGTAAAGTGGCATTTCTATGTGGAAAAGTGCCACTTTAATAAACGATTTTGAATTTAGTAAAATAGCACATTATCAGTCAGAATGCGAGAAACTATGTTTACGAGTATGTGAAAGATGCCACAATTTCTGAAATTTTCGTAATAGATGGTTGACATTAAAATTTGTGTATTAGATAGTCCATGCTAAAACCAATTGTGATGGTTACAAAGAACAGGGAATAACTTATCCCTCTGGAGATACTCAAAAAAAGCTGTTGCAAGAGTTCTACGAAGAATGCAATGTTGATCCTTCTACTCTGAGTTTTCTAGAAGCTCATGGAACTGGTAAGTCTATTTCTAAACTAGGAACAATGAATATATTAGTTATTTGTTGAAGTGTTACTAAAGCTTTCGATTTATAGGAACTAAAGTGGGCGATCCTGAAGAGGCTGTTGCAATAGATGAAGTTTTTTGTGTAGGTAGGAAGACTCCTCTTCTCATGGGTTCTATCAAATCAAATATTGGACATACTGAACCTGCTTCTGGTCTTTGCTCAGTGACAAAGGTATGTGTCAGCTATTTGAGTATTTTTTTCAACTTTCGAAAGTTGGAGAATTAATTATAAATTTATACAAAACATACAGCATTTAATTTAGAATTAATGCTGACAAATGGTTCCACCACATTGCCGCATCCTCAAAGCTAAGAGTCATCAATTAATGATGAATGTATAAATAATGTTTTTAAATATTTGAAATCAATCTGAATGGGGTACAAATAAAGGGATGAGTGTAGACAATGGCTCAGGTATTATAATTATCGATTCAGTATTTTAATATTAATAATAAAACTCAGAGAGTTCACACTGTGGATACACTATGACTAAGAAATAATCTTTTGGATGGTTTTGGTGCTTTCTTGTTGAAAATTCATATCCATAGTTTTATTAAAAAATATACTTGTAATGAATTTTCACAAATTTCGTTTTTATTGAAAAAAAACTGACATTATTCTCCACATAAAGCCACCATATGGTGAAATTTTTGGTAACAATTGTAGATATTTTTTGTTGATTAATTTAATTTTTTTATCAAAATAAATAAAACTACTCGAATTCGCATGATGTTGTTTCAAAACGCAGTTTTAAATGTAAGCTAAAAGTTGTAAATGATCTAGTTTATGATATTTGTTACTGATTTCTGATTTTAACCATCTAGTCGAGGAAACGAAGCACTGCAGTTCGAAAAATTTGAACAGTAAGACGGATTTGAATGCGGTTTTGTGCATTCGATTCGTTAGAGCTTCAGGAAACTTTATGACCCACATTGATTTATAAGAAATCAAAAATATGTAATTTGCATAAATGATATGCATTTTATAATTGCATATTAAATTGACCGTAAATACTAAATTCACAATTCGGTTAATAGTGATGAAAATGATTCCAAACTCGTTACTCGGGGGTTTTTGGGGTCGCTGAACCCGAATATCGCGAGAGAATTGGTCTCCGAGGTACCTGGTGTCCAGGGGGAACGGTATCCCCGTCGTCTCCTGGAGTTTTCGGGAAATTCCAAACTCGTTACTCGGGGGTTTTTGGTATTATACCACTGTGTATTCAGCAGTAACCCGTTATAGTCTAGGAGCCAGAGCGATATTGATGATCTGAACATTAACCCGATGGCACTATGGTTTATCGTTAGAGGAAGGTTCAATGAACAATTCATCTCATAGACCGAATTTTCCCCGGCTGCTAGATCTCGAGATACAGCAACCACAATTTTTTTTTACTAGAGGTTAACCCTTTCCAAGTTGCGGTTAGTTGAAAGGAATGCCATTCTCATACACTTCCACCATGTGCCATCATTTTTTATAGTGTCCGTTTATCAGGTCGACCAGTTAAAATTTAACCAAAAATGGACTGCAAGTTAACCCCCCAAACCTGGTGGAAAATATTCATTGGTGTTGGCAATTGTTAACATACCCTATACCATCAAAAGTTGCAAGGTAACATTATGGCACCATGTTAAATAACTTCATTGGAGGTCAAATAAAGATTTAAAATTATTGCCGTCACTCCTTGCTTATTTCAACCCCCCAAAACTCCCTAAAATCATCCGGCAGAATAAAAGAAATTAATAAAAAACAGCCGTTTCGATTTTAAACCCAGCCAGAGTCTCAATAATTGAATAATTTCTCATGAAATTGGTCATATTATCATATGATTCATATTTTTTTGGGGGTGGTTTTAGAGGGTTTTGGGGGGTTGAAATAGGCAAGGAGTGTAGGCATAAATTTTAAATCTTTATTTGATCTCTAATAAAGTTATTTAACATGGTGCCATCATGTTACCTTGTAACCCGCAAGTTTTATCCACAAAATGATAAAAAGAAACATTTTTGGTCCAAATAATGGCCAATTACTCGGAAATGGACCGATAACTTTTGATGACATAGGATATGTTAACAATTGCCAATAACAATGAACATTTTCCACCAGGTTTGGGGGGGTTAACTTGCACTCCATTTTCGGTTCAATTTTAACTGGTCGGCCTGATAAATGGAAACGATAAAAAATGATGGCACATGGTGGAAGTGTATAAGAATGGCATGCTTCTCAAGTAACCGCAACTTGGAAAAGGTTAACCTCCAGTAAAAAAAAGGAAAAAATGCGGATGCTGTATCTCGAGATCTAGCAGCCGGGGAAAATCCGGTCTGCGAGATGAATTGATCATTGAACCGTCCTCTGACGATAAACCATAGTGCCATCGGGTTAATGTTCAGACCATCAATATCGTTCTGGCTCCTAGACTATTATAAGGTATGCTATTATTATTCTCTACTGTGTAGATGTATCTCTTGCAAGTTACATACAAAATTTAAATATCTTTCGTTTTTTTTTTTACCATTTTGAACAAAAACAATTGAAATTATTAATGAATTTAATTGTCGTACATTTCATGAAGTTTATATAAATACACTTGTTCCTGTATTAATCGAAATTACAATTTTTTAGAATGACTAATATCTTGCATATATTAGCAATACCTTTTTTTTGACAACACTTAAGACATCATCTTCCGATTGACTCTTCCAATTGTCGACGTACTTGCAAATCACGCAGTGGCCCTCATTTGCTGTATCAGCCATTCTAAAAAATTGTAATTTCAATTAATACAAGAACAAGAGTATTTATATAAGCTTCGTGGAATGTACGAAAATTTATTTTCAATAAATTCATTAATAATTTCAATTGTTTTTGTTCAAAATGGTATAAAAAAATCATAAATATTTAAATTTTGTAAGTATTTCGCAAAAGATACATCTACTCAGTAGAAAATAATAATAGCACACCTTGTAACGGGTTACTGCTGAATAAACAGTGGTATAATACCAAAAACCCCGAGTAACGAGCTTGAAATCATTTTCATCACTATTAACCGAATTGTGAATTTAGTGTTTACGGTCAATTTGAAACGCAATTATAAAATGCATATTATTTATGCAAATTGCATATTTTTAATTTCTTATAAATCAATTTAGGTCACAAAGATTTCTGAAGCTCTAACGAATCGAATGCACAAAACCGCATTCAAATCCGTCTTACTGTTCAAATTTTTCGAACTTTGGCCATTTTTAGTGCTTCGTTTCCGCGACTTATCTTTGTTTTGTGGAAAAAATTTTATTTTCGCGTTTTACATGTATGTATTTTAATGAACTTTGAGATAACGTTATTCGACAAACGTAAATCTACATTTCAAACAAATTGGTTAAACTCACCTGACCGGGAAGTAATTGTCACTAATAAACTATAAAAGAGTTCACATTGTGGATGCACCATAACACTATAAATAATAAACTATCACCCTTATTCACTAAATAAGAATGATAAAGTACTGAGGACTTTTCAGCTACCAATCCAAAATGTAGCGGCTTAAATACTATCTATTTTTCCTCCAATATTCTTTTATTCTTCCTACCAGTTTATTTGGATCAATCCAATATACAGACTCTTTAGAGTGAGTCTTCACAATTTTTCCCAGAGGATTGTCCGCCAACTTGTAACGATTACAGCATTCGATGTTCTCATGTGTAAGATATCCCTTCACTTTGCGCACCGAATTAAAAAAAGCTTGATAATTTTTTACCTTTGCATTGCAGTTGTAGCATCTTTTCAGGTTGAAGCGTCTCGAGCAAACCAACTTTGAATCCAACATAAATTAAAATTAAATTAAATTGAGAATTAATACACGGATTTTTTTCAAGTAGCCTGTCTCAAGAGACCGCAGAAAATTCTCATCTCCAATTTTTTTAATTCTATAGTGCATTATTGGAATGGAAAATGGTTACATTCCTCCCAACATTAATTATTCAACACCACGAGAAGGAGTCGAAGCTTTAGAACAAGGTAGACTCAAGATTGTTACTGAGAAGATGCCTTTTGAAGACGATAGAGGCCTGTTAGGTTAGTAGTGGAATCACAGTAAAACTTCTCAATATCGGTCATTAAAAATATCATAAAATTTTGGCCGTTTAGAAGATTGGCCGTTATAAAAGAATAGAAAACTCTGATGGATTATGTGGAAGAAATGACAACAATTAGATATGTTTCAAATGATTTATTTTAGTTTTATTACTTCATTCTCACATTTCATCAAGATTTGGGAAATATTTGAGGCCTAATCGCCATTGTTTTTTGCCAATAAGAAAATTTGTATGTCCTCTAGTTTTGACTAACTTCACTCATATTTTGCACAGATGAACACAAAATCTCTTCATCTTGGTCACTTTCACATTCTTCATCTGCAATAGTCAGTGAATTCCTGAATTATTTCCAGCAAATCAAAATCTGGATCCTCTGTTAAGAGTTCTGAATCGAGTAACAGATTTTCCCCTAGGTCTAGATTCCCTGGCATATTTGTCAAGAGAGAAGACAACTGCCTAAGTGAAATGTCATCTTCTTCTTCAAAAGCCTCATCTTCTTGGATCGTTTCCATGGATCCATGGAACATTTTTCCATGCTACAACTATCCATACCATAGCACTATGCTTCTTTCTGCTATTTCAAAACTATCTTCGGGGTCCGTAAGAACCAAAAGCCTTCTTATCAGAAATTTTGTATTATCCTTTGTGAAGTGGTTGGCAATGAGACGTGGTGTTTAGAAGTAGAAACACAATTCAAACATTTTTCAACTCTGTTTTTGGGTGAGAAGTAGCGTTATCTAAGAATAGAGAAACTTTCCTAACCTGGTTTTTCATTTGTTTGTCAAAATTTCTCAACCAAGAACTCATTATCTCTATTGTCATCCAAGCTTTTTTATTGGATACCCATTTTATTCGCAATTTATCTACTTGTGCTCCTTTGAAACATCGCAAATTTTTTCTTTTATCAATAACTAATGAATTTTCCTTCTCCCCATTCATGTTGCAGCAAAAAACAAGTGTCACTCACTGTTTAGCTGATTTTTTTCCAGCACATTTATCACTCTTGAATGCAAAAGTTTTGTTTGGCATTGTCAAACAGTAATGTCCGGTTTCGTCATTAAAAGTATCTTTAGCTCCATAGTCCTTGATCATTGGTGCCAATTTAATTTTCCAATCTTCAACACTTACTGCATCCACGTTAGTGGACTCACCTCAAATTGTTATAACATTGATTTCGTGTCGCTCACAGTACCTATTCAGTCATTTGGAGCCCTAAATCCGTTAATTTCCGAATTTTCGGATACTTTTAGAGCTTTTTCCTTTGACAAGGGTCCCGATATAGGAATGTTTATATCTGTAGCTTCGCAAAACTATTTATAACCTATTTGGTCAATAGTAAATCCTTCTATTTTTGGGAATTATCGCTTCTGAACTGCATTAACGCCTCCTTCTTCGAAAAGGTTTTTGATTCCTCTTTATTCTTGAGAATATAATCACTTGGTTCTTCCAACACTAAACTTATCCGCCAACTTCTTCGCACTGATACCGTCCTCTATAATTTCACATTTTTTTGTAAGAAACAAACGTTTACGTTTCAGAAACATAATTACTGTTCTCAGTTGAACAAAGTGAACTGAATAATTTCTTGGTCATGAATTTTAAGTCTTACTGAACCATTATGAATCCGATTATTATTCCTGGAAATTCGTATCTATGAAGAGACAGCCAGGCCAGCCCCCAATTGCTTATTGGCTACAACTATTCTCAGAAACGAAGGCACAG
Source organism: Endomychus coccineus (assembly GCA_958510875.1). Taxonomy (NCBI): domain Eukaryota; kingdom Metazoa; phylum Arthropoda; class Insecta; order Coleoptera; family Endomychidae; genus Endomychus; species Endomychus coccineus. The sequence continues at coordinate 19,639,718 of OY294070.1, read as the reverse complement.
GTCGGCGGACCGTCGGCGTTGAGACGGCCTTTCGGTATCTTATTTCCATAAGATTTCGTCAAAGGTGGTTGTTGAAAGTGACCGTGACCGTTTTCAAAGGGTTTCGCTACTAAGAAGTTGCCACTAGAATAATTTTTGAAATCTCAAAACTGGCCGTTAAGAGGAGTGGCTGAAATGAGGAGTTTTACTGTAGTTACTTAATGAGCAATGCCCTATACTGTAAAAATGTTCATTTAGGTATCAACAGTTTCGGCTTCGGGGGTGGAAATTGTCACGTACTGTTACATTGGAATCCCAAAGTGAAAATAAACGAAGGTCAACCCAGAGATGATTTACCTCGACTCGTTTGTGTCAGTGGACGTGTAGAGCAATCCATCCATTGTCTATTGGATGATTTCAACTCCAGGAAATTAGATGCAGAACATGCTAAGCTGATAAATGATGTCTTCAGGTATGTCTTAATGTAGAAAAATGAGATCACGTTACCACCCGTTAACCAGTAACCGGTGACGTCCTATTTTTGACGTATACGGTGACTTGAGTCTCAGAGACTCCTCCCACATTGTGAAGCTTACTTTGTGTTCTCACATAAATAACTTTGGGAATGTTTTTTACTCACATACTTAGGAAGGTATTTTATTCTTCATTAGTTGAAAATACTAAAGGTAGTCTTTATGGCGCAGCATATTATAAGTAGAAGTCGTTGGAGAGAAATTAAAAAAAGGTATAAAATCTTGGTATTACAAAGTATTTAATGAAATATAAAAAATTTATATTAAGCATCGTTTACAATAATGAGGAAATAATTCGTTTTTGTGAAAAATAAAAATATTCAAAATATACTTGTCACAACGCACTCTTTATAAATTGGTTTTTTGCATTGGCAGCACGAGTATAAAGTTTTTCTATGTAATTTTGCAGAACACAAATAACAATATCTTCAATCTTCGAGCTGTTCCGGACCTGCAGGTGTAGCGGCCTCTATACAGCGGATGAGAATTCTATAGATTTGAAATCTTCTTTTCATATGTGGACGAGTTAAGCTTTGAGATGGTTCTTTCATAAAGTCCTTTCTTAATATCATTTTGTTACCTCTATAACATTTGTGCATAATGTATGGATATGGTGTACTAATAGCCATGGGCCTGCGTCACGTTCTTCTTGATCAGGGGCCTCTCCTACTGCCTGTGGGCCAAATCCAGCCCGCCAGTGTCATCAATCCGGCCCGCGACTGCTGATGGCTTATTTACTTGCTAGGTAAAGCTTAGTGACAAGTATAATACCCAAAAATTTCAACATAGTGCTTTCTTACTGTACTCAATTACGAAATATTGAAATCATTGATCTCTGAATGTTCTGCATTCTGTCTACTTTTCGCTCCTTTTCCATACAAGTAAATCACACACAAAAGCAACAAGTCAAATCAAAAGACAGTTACGAAGATGTATTTTAAACACGTTTTAAGTACTTTATTTCACAACAAACAGTTGCACTTCCTCCACCTTTCCTAGGCGGACTGACTCGCGGTCCCGCGCTACCTTTTTTATACTCCAATTACTGCCATCTAGAAGTTTGGGAACCTCTGTTCTAGATGAACTATAGATAGTACATTTTTCAGCGAGTGCATTTTATTTTTTAGCTGATTATTTCAGGCTTCCTACCTTCTGAACCTATATTCCTGGTATGATGCATTGATGATACAAGAATTATGGCTTTGTCCTTCTTAGGAATAAATGAAGCCAACGTCAAGTTTTTTGTAAAACCATATATGACAGACCCAACTTCCCTGTTTCTGTCGGGGAAGGAATTCCGGAAGAATGTCCTTTCGGTCTTTCTCATAGTTCCAACATATGTTATGCCCTTAGTCTTCACCAGTTCCACAAATTCTATAAATGGAAACCAGTTATATGCAGTCGAATTTCTGTTGGTTCCAAATAATAGTGGCCTGGATAAAGGTATCACAGAATGAGTAGGTTTGAGTAGCTATTTTTTTCATCCGTAGAAAGTCCAAGTTCATCCGAATTCTTCTCTGTGTATACATAGCCATTGTAAGCGTAGTTATTTTGTGTATCTATCAGTAACATTACTTTGATTCCATATTTAGGGGCTTTGAAGGAATATAATACGGAAGCTGCACCTTCCTCGGAAAGCTAGCAACATTTCATCTATAGATATAAATTCACCAACAGAAAATTCATGCTGACAATTTTGGAAGAACATATAGAACATATCTTGCACGTAGGTCTATCATCACAGCTCTGAAGATATATCTCCCGCGCCATTAGTTGCGAATAAGCATTCTATATCCTCAACATTCGACATGAAAACTGCAGTATCAGTATCAACAATCCAAAAATGATTTTATTTCGATTTCGACAGTATCCTTTAAATCGGCTCGTTTGTCATTTATATACCTTGAACTTACACTTCTTCCATGACAATGCTTGCTCGAGATCACCGCCCTATCTCCTTCCCCTACATTCTACTGCTGGATTACACGATGCTCTTCGAGCATTATATATTTCTCTCTCGTGTAGTCAAAGTATACAAAAACACTTGTCAGCTTCACATTAGTCCAGTAGACTACAACGTCTACTATTTCTTCATTAAATAAACAGTTCCATACTGTTTTGGGGTCTGCCGAATATCCTAATATACGGGATTTCCCCCGTAGTCCCGGTAAATGAGTAATAAATATTGATCTGTTGAACATGAACATTTCTAGTGGGCACACGTGTTGACCACTTGAAGCGGTTTTTCCAATAATAATATTTCTTAGGTTTCGAGATATAGGTTTCATCTTCATTAGTTGATTGTTCGGACATTTGGCACGCATCAGCATCATCTAGTTCATCATCCTCATTTACTGATTGTTGAGAAATTGTGGCATGATCGTTTTCTATTTGAAAATCAGAGTCAACAGTTTCTTCATCGCTAGAGTCACTGTCAATGTCATTATACCTTCTCATTACTGATTCCGACTGCCAGACCAACGGGAGACGTACTTGCGTCATCATTCATCTACGACAATTAATAAAGTTTGTAAAATTCAATATGAACGTTTAGCTAAGATATTTACGTTAACGGAAGGATGGTCACACAACGCTAGCTGATCTATCACTGTTGATAATATAGTCTAAGTATACCTCTTTCACATATAGGAAGGGACTAGACCATTTAATATAGATGGCCTAGTCATTTAGGCTTTACAGAAAATATTAAATCAACGTCATTGGTTACTGGTTGACATCACATTATTCATAATTCTCAGAGTTCTCATTCTTAGAGCATTAATTACGAATATCACCTTTATTCTTAGCAAAAACATCGAAGGCCATGATTATCGAGGATACACGATCAAGTCGAAATTAGGTGAACAATCGAGGTCTACCAAACAATTTAATCGCGGGAAACCACCATTGGTACTCGCTTTCAGTAGTTTTGAGGATGTGTGGCAGCCAATTGGAAATCAGCTTTTCACAATACCAGTTTTCGCCGCATCTATCCAAAAGTAAGTCCAAGAAGTTTCCGGCAATGTTATTTTCAGAAAATCTCAGCTAATTCGAGATCCTGGTAGTCCAAGAAGATGAATAGTTTAATAGAATGTAAAAGTAAAGAAAAATGACAAAATTTCTTAGATATGAACGTTAGACATAATTCAGACGAAAAAATAAAAAGATCGTGGTTGACAGAAAGAAGAACATTTTATGTTTCCATTTCCTGTATTCTGATATTCTGATTCGTTCTACCCATAGGATCCACAACATCTTATCTGCCAAAGGTTACAATCTGAGCGAAATCATCCAAAATTCGAAACCACTACAGTCTCATCCCATTGTCAACAATATCATAGGCAATATGGCAGTTCTGATTGGTCTAGTGGACATTTTGAAAATGATGGAGGTACGACCTGACGCAATCATCGGGTACGGCTTAGGTGAATTGATATGCGCCTACTACGATGGTAGTCTTACTTTGGATCAAGTCGTTATGATTGCTTTCGAAATTGCCAATCTAGTCAAAGATACCAATCAAAATTCAAATGTATATATCATTCACATGACGGAGAATCAAGTAAGTGGTATATGTTATAATAAGGTAAGTGTATACAATATCGTAATGTTAAGGGTTCCAATTTTTTTCATAAAATCAGAATATTTCAAAATAAGAGTTCATTATCATTATCATCACTTGAGAGGAGTTCACTTTGACCACTTAGTTGGGCTCATTGGGCGTCCCGTGGTCAAAAGTCTATTCTATTCTAGAAGGTTTGTGGACCACCAGAAACCCAGAATATTGCCAGTGCTGGCTTCCATAAGTTCTACTGGGAGCGCTTTTGATTCTCCAAAGTGACGGTGCTCGAGGGATGCTAATGCTGGACATTTCAACAGGTTGTGAGAAGCAGTTTCTTCCGCCTCTTTGCATTTCCTACATATTGGGTTATCTGTGATGCCAATAGTGTGTAGGTGTTTGTTATTATTGAGTGATACGGTGTTTCAGGTCGTCCTTGATACGAATCCTTGACCATGCCCCACAGCCAAAAATCCAATGGCGTCAGGTCGAGTCGATGCAAAATTCCAACCAGTGACCCTTACGAAATGCTAGGTTCTCGAGAAAGTCTGCGTCTGGACTTGGTTGGACTGGCTACCATCACTCCCTGGACGCGGATGATATTCTCTTCAGTTCGAACAGATCTCTCTCTACCGCTGTTCCCCTTGCAATTGTCTTGAACTGCCCCGTCCGGAGAAACTTCTCGTAGATTCTACTGATTGTCAGGCGCGATGGTGCATCCTCTCCGGTCTAGGCCTTGTATTTTCTTGTACGATGCTTGGGAACTGAAAGACCTTCATCCAGACAGGTATCTTCCTTCGTTCCTCAATGGAATATCAGGACGCCATGTTTTAATTTGGGATAAAAAAATTATTCTCAAAATATTTAGTCTTCCATACAGTCTTAACATCTTTTTGCATCACCCTGTTATATGGTTTTTAGTATCACCCGATCTATTCCATATTACCCGCCTCCACTCCATGGAAACAATAAAAAGCAATAATATTCAAAAATTGTAATTTTGGCTTGGTCGATGCAGTAGATCGTGTAATATACCTATTATATTTCTTATTCTTTGTAACATGTTATAGATAAAACTTGTTATTTGTTAACGATGCACTTACTTTTGGAATTTAATTTTTAGATAAAAAAATCCTTACCAGCCGACGTTGAAATAATTGGTACGAATTCCGGCAAGACTGTAACGATTTCTGGAAACCCCAACAAACTAACGTCTTATGTTTTGGAGTTGGCAAATCAAGGTATCAGAGTAACCAAAGTTGGTTCTAATGAAGTCACTCTGCATAGCAAGAACATAACGAAACTAGGTGAGTAGAATTTAGATTCCTTTCGATATTTAACCAAATGTCATACCATCGTTGGGTGAATATGTGAACTGGTGCATGGTCAGTCATGAGCCCCGCTACCACTTTCATTTTCTTCTGTTTATGTAACAGGTCTGTAGTTCTTTCGTGATACGATCTTTTGATGTATTTTATTCCGTGCTAGATTCCTGGGATATTTTCTCCAATATTCTTTGTGATTTTCCAGGATCCAGTCTTCTATAGACCTTCGTGCTGTACGCTTTAATACTCATGTTATTTGTTTTGGATCTGGAACGTTTTCCGACCGTCCTCTTGCAGGTTCGTCGGCTTTTTCATTGCCTGCGGTTCCCTAATGCCCCGAAACCCAGAATACCTCAACGTGGTTCCATTCTGTCAGTGTTTACAGTTTCTCTTTGCATGCCCGTACCAGTCGGGATGTCACTTCCTGACTTCTCATTGCCTTAAGTGCAGCCTAACTGACTAACAATATCTGGATCTGCTCATCTTCGATGACTCTCCGATTTTTCCCTCGCACATTGGAGGATTGCATATACCTGTGCTTGAAAAATGGAAGTGTGTTTGCCCAATGAATAGCTGAAGCCCGTCTATGAGTTTTTTCAGTATGCTCCTACACCTGCACCTTTTTCAGTCTGTGTACCAGATCTTTCCTTGTAATCAGGTGCTCAGGTTTGTGTTTTCCTATTCATATCTGAATTGATACGTTGAATGTGTTATCGAAAGAGTATCTTGGATAGTAGACTTCCGCGGACAGCTAATCTTGGAAAATCTTGTCTTCCGGATGGATTCCGCGTCACAATAGCTCGACTTGATGCCGACGTTTAACACTAATCATCATATCCTTTTTGAAGATACTAAAATCCTAGTCCGAGCCCCAAACTTCTATCAGCGAAAAATCCTTGAAGCTATAGAAATCCTGAAACATCCGAATAATCTGAACCGTGACTCAGGATATTACCTTCCCAACATTTGGAAACCCATCCTCGAAAATTCCACTTCGCACATGATCGCACAACGGCAGGGTCAGGTGCCGGAACGTAGTTAACCACCGGAACAAAGGCAGTGAACTATGTAGCGTGAAGGATTTTTCCTACAATAAATACGGCTACAGAAACCAGTAGAACCAGTTTCAGTTCAAGCCTCAATCCTGCGCTGAAGATGCCACCTGTAATGGTTGGCGAAACGTCGGCATCAAGTCGAGCTATTGTGACGCGGAATCCATGCGGAAGAAAGATTTTTCACGAAAGAGTATCGTTTTGGAATGGGATCTGTTCTCATGCCCAAAATGTCCTTGGTCATGATTCTTACAATGCTCATGTGTCCTGGCTCAATGTGAACATTATCCAGTATGTATTAGTAGTTCTGGATGCACCAAGCCTTGCATCTCTGTGAACCACCAAGTGGAGGGGAGGCAATTCCAGTAGTGTCTCCATTGCTACAGTGGACCTAGATTTCATAGTCCCTGCGATCCCAAGACATGCAAGTCTGTGGACCTTGTTAAGTCTTGTCAGGGTCCCTCTTTGTTGTTTACGCCATCATATCAAAGAGGCATATGTTATTTCAGGCTTACCACCATATTGTACAACCAATACAGAATGTTTGGTCTCAACCTCCATTTTTTCCCGGAGGAGCGTCTGGCCAGAAATAGTGAGGTCCCAGTCTCTACAATTTGCGTTTTGGAATGAATTCTACTATGGTGGCTTCATGGGGACTGATGTTAAATCCATCCGAATCTGTCCATGTTATTACCAGGTTCAGAGCCTCTTGCATTCCATATTTGACCGTGGTGTTGCATTTTCCTCATGCTAAGGCAACTATGTCGTTGACATAACCAAGGGTTCTGTATTCTTTGTACTGGGCGCCTCCAGTAGTTCGCCTACTACCAGATACAGAAGCAGAAAGAGTTCTTCCCTTTGCGGACATCCTCCAACCTCTCGGGCCACTCTGGTCTCCTCCATCATCTTTGGATACGTCATCCTGTTCCTCAGCATTGAGTCAATTCAAGCAACACATGGCTTTTCGATTCCTCTATGTCTGAGGGACCTAATGATAGAATCTATAGAGGTATTGTCAAAAGCCAAAAACTTTCATGTCTAGGAAGGCTGCTACAAGAATCTATCTATTTCCCAGGCTTATCGGTCTTAGAGACTTCGCCGTTCCCAGGTTTCGGTATAAAAGTATCTCTGATGTCCCGCCATGATTCCGAAATGTACCCTAGAGTCAAACAAGCTCTGGGTATATCACAAAGCTTGTTCTGCATCAATTCTGGCCCCTTCTGCGGCAGTACTGGGTAAATCCCGTCTGGACTCGATGATTTATACTGTTCAAATGAGCTTGTTGCCCATTGAACCTTGTTATAGGTCACCACCTTTTCAGGCATTCTTCATAACTTTCCTTGAATCCTTGGATCAAGATTACCAGGCCATTTATTTTCTGAATAACAAGTGTCTGGACTATTTGAGGTCCAGAGAAGGGGAGTCTAAGGATTTACTTAAAAGTCCCCCCCCCCCTGGTACTTGTGTACTTCCCTTGTTCATTTTTGAGGATGTTTATTGGTGGTTGTATACCCTTAGTCTTTGAAGTCTAGCACACTCTTGAGAACTTTCGATCTCCTCACAGTATTTCCTCCATGAGTCTCTCTTACCTTTTATCATTGTACTTTTGTAAGTGGCCAAAGTGATTTGAAACTGAAAGTAAATTTTCCTTATCTTTACCTTAATCTTTCAGGTGGAAGTAGATACAATATACAGGTTAGGTAGTTACTTTATTTCCTTCAAACACCAACACAGTAGTTTGATTTAAAATAATTTGTCTTATTTGATATTATAAGTAAAGAAGTCATAGTTTTGTTGGAAACAGTTTATTGAATCCAATCATTAGTTGTAATCACAAACAGCACAATCTGACAACAATTGATGATCTCGATTAATGACGTCATACCATTCTCAACAAATGAACGGTATGGTGCATATAGTGGGGGAATTAAAAATAAGAGGAAAAGTCAAAGTCACTCTGACGTGTGACATTAGCTTCTGGTTAGGTTAGGTTTCTATATCACTCTTCTTGTTTAACATTTACCGTCTTCTTACATTTACGGATTCACTCTCAATATCGACTAACAATGGCGTCCCACAAAAAGTTTCACTTAAAAAAATATTCATCTTGGTATAGTAGTTTTTATCCTTATTTGTTGATTAATGACCTAAGCTTTAGGAAGCGAGTGTTACACCTTTTCCATTGTTATCATATCCATATTATTTTTCAGAAGGAAAACTGATTGCGAAGCTGAAGAATATCATCATAGCCCCTAAACAAAGAAGCGACAAATGGTTATCGGCATCTACAGAAAAAGTAGCATCCCCAGAGTATTTTGTGAAGGCATTACATTCTAGTATATATTTCCATGATCTCACTAGTTATTTTAAGCGGAATGATCTTCTGTTGGATGTAGGTTCCGGACACTTTTCAACACTATTGAAAGAAAATATGGATACCACTGTGAATCTGATCACCTTTAACTTGGTTCCACACAAAAGCAATGTTACTGTATTCCTAGAAGTATTGGGGAGGTGAGTTTTGATAAATTTGATATAAACAAAATAATAACGCAAGTTCTTGCCGAAGCAAGTATATTCACATTCTACTACTTGTATGTAATTTTTCGATTTAAAATGAATCATATGGTTAATATCCGGTCCAGTGTCCTATGACGTAGCCGTTTCGATGCTAGGGCATTTTCGACTTTCATATTTTGACACGAAACGAGGGGCAATGTGAAAAATCCTGAAAAATAAAACAGATGGCACCACAATCGAAGATCTCATGTGACATTTGTGATGTACCATCTTTAACTAGAACTCATTGAATTTGTTTTGACACCCATCAAAAGCAAGCAACCTTGAAGATTTCTTTGGATTGATAAAAAGCTGCATATATGGATCATCAAATCATCTTATGTACACCCTTCCGATACCTAAAATGGGCTAATGGAGAACAATCTTTCAATACCTACTCCTCATCAATACGTGGTTTTCAAATGATGTTTTTGTCTTTGAGATTGAGATTATATAATTTTTCATTGCTTTTCGTAGAAGTGATTACAATTTGACGTCGAAACATCTCATTTTGTGTGGTATCATACTGAGGTTCAAATATAAAAACCTGTAGATTTGTCAAAATTTCCAATAGTTCAGAGGAAAATACTCATCGAGATTAGCCACTATCGCGAAAGGTTAGCAGCCATATTGCCAGACTGTTCATATGAGCGGCTTTAAAGCTCGAGAAGGCGTTAACCTAACCCAGACATGGTCTCTTTGTTACTCAGTTTTTATTATTCGAAATTCCAGGTTGTATGAGAATGGCTACAACCCACAAATCGATAAATTGTACCCGAAGGTTCAATATCCAGTCAGTCGTGGAACTCCAATGATATCAACAAAGATAAAATGGGATCATTCTAAAGATTGGTTCGTGACGTATTATCGACACATGGACTCCCTCAAGAGTGGAGAACGTATTATTGGAGTCAACGCCAGATCAGATGAATGGCTTTATGTTGGTGGTCACGTCATTGATGGTAAATAATTTTATTCCTTTACAATGTGATATGAAACTCAATCCATATTGTGAAATTGAAACACCACTCTCAGTCCAGTCTGTAAGGTGAGATAAAAGGCCGAATATCTGAATATTTTGCAATATTTTTTGTAAGTCGAAACGGAGAAATTCTTTTTGCATAATGTTCTATAGACAATGAAGGTCATTCGTGACTGCTGAGCAACACTTCAATCTCCTCCAATCCACCCTATATTCAACGCCATATTTGAAATAATTTTTAATTTATCAAAAAATTAAATGTAAGTCTCTAAAATGGGTACCAGGAAGTTTTTGAGTCGCTGAACACGTATCCGAGGATATTTTCCCATGAAATTCATTCAATGGACGGATAATAGGAAAATGTTGGTAGTTTTCACTAAAATTTTCTCATTTTGCAAGTTATCATCGCTTTATGCATAATATATGTTGAGGGAAATTTGCAGATACACTATGGAAAACAGGAAAAGAAAATCGTCATGTCATCCAAATTATCATGTGATAGGACACTATAGGGTTCCTTTTGGTCGCTGATTACGAATTTGCTAATTAAAAAGTTCAAAAATATCCTTTTCCGGAAAAACATGGAAAATTTCATTAAGAAATCTCCTTTTTGTTAATGGAATCGTCGCATTGATTTACTATGTTTTGGATATGTATGTATGTATGTTAAATTATACATACTTCATGGTCCATAGAACATCCTGCAAAAAGAATTTTTCCGATTCGACTTACTGCAAAAAATTTAGATATTCCCTCAGCTTACAGAGAGGACTATATGTTCATATTACTTTTATCTTATTTGTATCCCGTTTAACAATGCATTACTAACGTTTGTAACATGCTTTCAACTATACCGGTCGAAAGTGTCTTATGATTTTAATCGATATTATTAATAGTAGCAAAATCAATCCATTAATGCAACATGAATTACTTCTATGTTTTGAATTTTGTATCAATCACTATTTTCAATTTGATCAATTATTTTTCATCCAACCGGACGATATTCTTTTTTATACTCCAACTACAGAAGAGGGAAACCTATATAGTCCAGTCAATGGAGCCCAAAATTGACCAGCCTAACTAAATTCTCTTGTAAGTCACCGATTTTGATCAACAATGGCTCATTCGATTCGTTATTACCTATAGACAAAAGCCGACCACATTCCAGCTAGGGCAAATTGCTTATACGGCTAATAGACAATAAATAACAATAAATAAACGACGATTCTAGTACAATATTTGAAAAAATTGGAATCTTGGGTCAATATGTTCGTCAATTGCTTATAAAACATTATATTGTTAATTAACAAATTAACAAACAGAAAAAAGTTGCTATGATGTTGAATTTAAATTCAATTTCGGATAATTTAAACTTGATAAACAAGAATGTTTGGTCTATATCTCAGTCAATTGTTTATAATATAAAACATTATATTGGTAATTAACCATTAATGATTTTTCTATATGAGAGAGGAAGTTGGATTAAAAAATATAAACTCAATTTTTAATCAGTTTTATTTTTTTTAAATCAATAAATGTTATATATCATCGAGCTATCAAAAAATTGAGAATATACATCTAAAAATTACTTTTCATTCAAGAAGAAAATTATTACAAATTATACATAAAAATATACATTCAAAAATTGGTCTACATTAAAAAAAAACATTACATGTTATACATGAAATTATACATTGTTCTTATTACAATATGAAATACATACATAAATATTATACATGATCAACATCATCATCATTATCATTATTATTGCAATAAAACGGTGTATAATTTTCATCGTCGCAGTCTATCCCATTGTCAACTATATTCTTATTACATTCGTCATCATTTTCTCAAACCTTTTCGTTTATTTATTGTTATTTATCGTTTATTAGCCGTATAATTTTCCTCAGTTGGGATCTGGTCGGCATTTATCTATAGGTGATCATGGATCGAATGAGCCTTTGTAGATCAGAATCGGTGATTTACGAGAGAATTTACGAATCAAAGCTGCCATTAGGTGGGCTGATAATGTTAGGAGAACATCGTGTGAACCAGCAGTGCAATGATGGAGGTTTGGACGTTATAGACATATGGAAAGACCTCACTAAGAAAAGAGTTCCACAATTTTACTATTCGATAGAAAAATTATGTCTGGTAGAAAGAAGTTCGGCAGGTATTGAGCTTGACAATGAAGGGGTGACTAGTTTGAGCTCGTCTAGTCCTCCTGCCTGGAATGTGGCTCTCTTTTGGATAGAACCAAGAGCTTCAGCGTATGTTTGGGAGCCGAACCCCAAACGTGTGAACAGTACTCCAAGGCAGGTCGAATCTATGCTTTGTGGATTATGATGAGTTGCTAGGATGTGAATTAGTTCCCGATATAGAATAGAAAACCAAGTTTTTGTGAGGCAGTTTTTGCGATGGACCTCATAAGATCATCCTATGAGAGTGTGCTGTTGGTGGGGATTCCGAGAATGGATATGGGAGACTTCATAGGACCTTACATCATCATATTATGTATTGAGGAATCCGCCTTCTTGGAGAAGATGCAAGCTTGAGTTTTGGTCTGCCTATATGGAATCTATCGTGGTGGAACAACAGACAATGGGGATATCTAAAGAAAATGGAGAGATCCCCCACCTCTTCACGATGTTCTGGAGAGGTCAATGCACTCATATCAATCAAACAAATAGCTTTTTTCTGGATAGAATCCAAGAGCTTCAGCGTATGTTTGGGACCCTAACTCGAAACATGTGAACAGTACTCCAGGACAGGTCGAATCTATGCTTTGTAGATTATGAGGAGCTGTTGGGATGTAAAGTAAGTCTTGGAACGGGATAGATAACCAAGTTTTTGTGAAGCGATTTTTGCAATGGACCTCGCATGATCATCCCAAGAGAAGGTGCAGTTGGTGGTGATATGGAAGTTTTCATAGGTGTTGACATGATCATATTAGGGAATGTGGAATCTGCCTCCCTGGGGAATAAGGAAGCTTGAGTTTTGGTTGCTTTAAAGTCTACTAAAGCTTAACCGCATATCTACCATTGTTTCACCACACAGTGGCATTCCCAAGAAACAGTTGAAATTATTGCTAGCGATGCCATCTTTATCAATATAATTGTATTCTATTCATAATTCATCATTCAATTCCTAATGAAATCACCGAAACTCTAGAATTAATTCGATCCAATTTGTAAGATCCATTAATTTAATTATCCAACTTTCTACAGGACGTAATTTGTTCCCTGCCACTGCATATTTGCAGGCTGTTTGGGAAACATTATCATTGGTTCAAAACGTTTTGATCTCTGATATGCAACTGGTATTCGAAAACTGCAGATTCCTGAGGGCGACCAACATGGGCAAAGACTTGATAGAATTCACGATAATGATTCAAAGAGGAACTGGAAATTTTGAGGTAAGCAAACTAGAAATCTTGAAAAACTTTACGTAACGCCAACTGTTGTGTGCTAATTAACACTCTATAGATTGGTATCATATTCTTATCGATTACCTTATATGGGATGTTCAAAAATTATACCCTAAAATTTAGAAAAAAAAATCTCATCAGCTTATGTGGGGAAATGTTTCTATAAACAGCTACGGTGCTTCAACGATTTTTTTTTCGTTTTATATAAGTGCAGTCAAATGGTTTTTAAAATAGGCTAAGCCTGTAAATCCTTGCGAAATTGATTGATTTTGATGGGACAAAGTGCAATCTCTTCAGAATGTCATAAAAAAAAAGTTGGCCACAAATAAAGTTTCTCAAATTGTTTATATTACTTAAAACAATAAAAATGCAAAATTAGACCGTTTTTGATTGAATGAAGACTATTTTTGGTCGGTGAACATGTGAAACTAGTTGAACAAATAGTTGAATTATCTTCATTTGTTATAAACAACTTATGTATTAACAAAATAGATGAATTCAACGAAAACTACGAGTTTAGGGTCGTTTTCGAATAATTTTGGTATTCTGAGTTCTACGTTATCGTCAATATCGTCGAACGTATACCCACAAATTTGCTAATTTGTTATAAACAAATTATATTCATTATTAAATATACGAATTTGACCAAAATGTTGAGTTTATAGTCGTTGTCGGATAATTTTGGCCTCCTGAAAATGATTTTATTGCTATTATAGTCTTTGAAAGCATACATGCATTTTTGAATTGTCATAAACAATTATGTTTATTGATAAAAATACGATTTTGACCAAAATATCGAGTTTATAGTTGAGATTTTCCTAGCAGCATACCTACGTATCTATTTGTTTTGATTTTTTTAATATCATTCATTTGATTATTAATATAAATTAATTTTAAATACACATTACACTTGAAATTTTGTCACAATTCGTATACTTGTTAATAAATAATTTATTTATAACAATTCAAAAATTTATGTCAGCATTTAAAGACCGTAATAGCAATGAGATCGTACTGACGAGGCCCAAATTATCAGAAAACAACTATAAGCTCATCATTTTGATCAAATTCGTATTTTTATTAATAAATATAATTGTTAAATAACTATTTAAAAATTTATGCATCCATTCAAACACCATAATAGCAATAAAATTGTATTCAGGAGGTCAAAATAAATGTGATTTGTTTATTTATTTATTTATTCATTTATTTAGTATGTATATGCCCAACAGGTTAACACAATTATAGGACAAACAATACAGAGCAGCATAATATAAAGAATAAGAAGAAATATATAACAAAAATAATATCTTATAGAAATAATGAAAATAATCTGGCTAAATTTTCAAATTTAATAGTGATAAATAACCTCACCTGACCACACTAATAAGATACTGAATACTATTGAAAAATAACTCACATTGTGAACAAATAGCATTAAAGTTTGTTGTCATGACAAATATAGGACATCTAGATGATACATTTGTACTAGACCTAACACTGTAAAAAGTTAAGGGGCAGCGAGAAGATAATCTAGGTACAACAAAATTCAATTTACCTAATAAGTAACTGCAGTCAATATTATTCAAACAAATTATGAAAGAATATTACTCCTCATTTTCCTTTTCAGTCCAAGTGACAGACAATCAAAAGTAGATGATAATAACTGATAGTTAAAACCTCTTCTAGGAAAGGTATTGAAAGTTCTAAACCAGAGATATTCCAAATATTTACGTTGAATGCTCTCAATTAGTGTAATCTGGAATTTATACTGCGGGTTCCAGATGAGTGAAGCATATTCCAGTTTTGGTCTAACCAATGAATTGAATAGTGTTTGCAGCACCTCTAAATTGTTCATATATTTGAAATGCCTAAGTACAAACCCTAAAGTTCTATTAGCTTTAGCACATATATCACTTATATGTAGATTAAAAGTGAACTGATGATGGTATAAAACACCTAAGTCTTTGACTGTAGTATTACGAGAAATGATTACAGAATCTAAAAGATAATCGAACAAAATAGGATGGACTTTACGACTGAAGCTAACAACACAACATTTACTAATGTTTAGACTTAATTTATTGTTGGCTCACCATTCAAAAATATTGTCCAGATTATTTTGTAGTGCATAGCAGTCATCTATGGTCTTTATTTCTAAAAATATTCTCAAGTCATCAGCAAAAATTAGTTTCAATCCGATTATGGTTTCAGCCAAATCATTAATAAATAACAAGAACAGTAGAGGACCAAGGTTTGAGCCTTGAGGCACACCGGATTTGGCAATACATGAATTTGATCTTTGACCGCAATGCTGCACAAACTGCGATCTATTGATGAGGTATGAGCAAAAAAACGCTACTAAGAAGGTACTAAATCCAATGGATTTGAGCTTGCCTAGAAGAATAGTGTGATCAAGTTTATCGAAGGCCTTCGAAAAATCTGTATATAATACGTCATCCTGTTCTTGGTTGTCAAGAATAGCAGCAATATACGGGTTCAAACAAGTAAGATTCGTAACCGTAGATATGATAACAAATCAACAAATTTGTGGGTATACATTCGACGATATTGAAGATAACGTAGAACTCAGAATACCAAAATTTTCCAAAAACGACCCTAAACTTGGAGGTTTGGTCGAATTAATCTATTTCGTTAGTAAATAAATTGTTTACAACAAATGAAGTCAATTCAACTATTTGTTTAACTAGTTTCACATGTTCACTGACCAAAAATAGTCTTCATCCGATCAAAAATGGGCAAATTTTGCATTTTAATTGCTTATTTATTATTTATAAGCAATATTAACAATTTGCGCAACGTTATTGGTGGTGTTTATTTGCTATTTCTCCCACATAATCCCCCAAAGTTTATATTCCTTTATATATATATCCACTGGTTTTAATTCATAGCAAGTGTTGAAATATCATCTTTTCTCAATTTTTGTACGTGAATTCTTTCACTGTCTTGGAAATCAATTTTCGCAAGATATCACATCTGTGTCCATTATAGCCATGTCCAACAAAGAACGTTATTATTATGATTCCTTCGAATTCTTCTGATTCTAGGTTATTGAAGGTGGAACTGATGTAGTTTGTGGTAGAATAAAGACGCTCACCTCATCAGAATTCTCCAAGGAGCAAATAAATCTTCCCCTACCACCTTATCATCCAGAAGTTACTCACATGACGAGCAAAGACATTTACAAAGAATTGCGACTAAGAGGATATAACTATAAGTGAGTTCTCAGAAAAATTTCGTATAGGATGTTTATGTGATAAGACATACACAGTTAAAATTCAGAATGTAATTTTCACTCTAGATAACACTGAAAATATTCTATACAGATTCCATGTTTTTAGTGTGAAATATTCACTCTGCATCTAGTGTGAATTTTAATGGCAACTCCACTCACCCTAACGTTAGTGTTACATGGTCGCCTTATTTACAGTCTTTTTGACACAAGGGCATGTAAACAAATCTAGTCATTGCCTGAATATATACTAAGAAACTCAAAAATGTGTGAATAAACAAGTGTAAGGTATCAAAAATATTATTTTAATGTGAATACACGGTCTGAAGTAAAGTGAAGTGAATAAATACTATTCTTAGTGATTATATTAACTCTAGTTCTGTACTACTTAGTGTTGGGTGAGTAAATAATACACACTACATGCAAATACAATTTTTTTTGTAAGTTATGTAGATGTTTGGAAAAAAAATATGATGATTTAGTAATCAACTTCCGGTTGCCACGTTTTATCTCAAGCTTAAAAACATTTTGTCGAACAAAAATTTTATTTTTGAGTATATGAAAAATGGGTGCTTAACATTGTTTTTTGTAAACGTCCTATAATTTACAACACATTTTTATTCGAAGCTAAATGAGAAATTTATATGTACTTTTGTTTTCAAATTTAGATAACTTATAACAACTGATTATCCTAGCAACTTCCAAGCCGCACCAAGTTTGTCTGTGAAAAATTCTGTAGAGCTTATTGCAAAAATTGAAAGATTTCAAACTTAAACCTGGTGATACCCTCTTTTCATTTGATGTTGTTCCACTAGTTACAAATACTCCAATCCCTGAGTCTATAAACATTCTGGAGAAATGATTTTCAAATATTAGTATCCCCAATAGAAACTACACAGAATACGTGATAATTACCTTTATGTATGGAGCAAAATTATTTCACTTTTAACAAAAATTACTATAAGCAAACAAACGTATATGCAATGGGCAATTTACTCTCCTTTTTTGGCCAATATTCTTCTAAGCGAACTTGAAATCAAAATTGAATCAGTTTCCAAAAGTTTGGACATTTTCGCGAGTACACATGAAGATTTTGATTTACATGGCTTTCGGAACACGCTTATTAGCCAATTTGATTCAGTGAGATTCACTGTCGAAATAGAAACAGATAATCAGCTTCCTTTCCTTGATATCAACATCATAACACATCGTTATCACTTGAATAAATAGGTATACCCTACCCTGGCGGATTCAGCTACACTATTTAGATATAAAATAGCTCCGTCTAGTTCATATATTATTGAACGTGTCTTTGGGCCAACAAAATTGTAACAACGAAGTTGGGAAACTTCGGCAAATTGCGTTGGACAATAGTTACCACAAATATTTTATCAATAATTTAATTTTTAAACAAAAAAGAAAATTGGAATAATTCGATGAAATTCAAAAGTTTCACTTATCATTCTTCAGTAATTAATAAATTCCATAGCTTGTTTTCTAAATTTGCAATACAGCCAGTTTATAGATGTAAGAACAAACTATAACAGCGTTTGGGTAACACCTTTGATAAAGTTTCTGATTTTGACAAATCTGGGATTAACAAAATCAATTGTGAGTCGTGTTCAAAATGCTATGTGGGTCAAACTAGAAGGAACGTTTTAAGTCGTTATATACCTAAAGAAAAATAATAGTGAACAATCAATGGTAGCCGAACATATTTTGAATACAGGTTACACCATTTTCCAAGAAAGTTTATCAATATTAAAACACAGTACAGACACATTTCTAGGAATTTAGAAGGAATGGAAACGTATAAAGTAAAAACCAATTTATTAAATTCCAATTTATCTCCAGCTGAGTGTAACCCATTGTTTACATATTATCCCCAAATAGTATTTGAAAACATTTTGTTTTATAATTTAGTTTACTCTGATGATGGCTACTTGTTAACCGAAAGGTCCTCAGTACTTTAATAGTATTTTTATTGGATAAGGGTGATCATTTCTTATCAATAGTGTTATAATATATTCGCAGTGTGTGAACTCTTTTATAATTTATTATGATCGAGGCAGATTTGAATATTGGAAAGTTTGCCTTCCTAATAAAATTCACAATAATAACGTTATTATTGAATCTAGATTTAGTTCAGGCATTACATAAAAAAAATGTCTGTAGTAGGTACACTGAAACTATGAGAAATCGAAATGGGAGAACCTTCTATCTTCATTAGGTTCTGATTAGATAATCTATTAAGAATATTGAACAAGATTACTCAACTTATAATGAATAAAGTAAAATAGATCAAAGGAGTAGGAGTCATGGCATGAACACGAGCGACCACACGTACGGTTGAATCAAGGAAGACAAAGAATGTCAACTAAAAGCGATCTAATGACTGTATCAACCTAAATAAAAATAAACTCGGAATAAACCGTCGGTTAAAAGGACACCTTAAGAGGCTCGGATTATTAGGAGAAGAAGAGTACAGGTTCTGCCAGGAAACGAGCAACCTCCTCGCAGAATGCGCTACCTCACAAGACCCAAGGGCACGAACCCTAGGGCATACCAAATATAAGAGGAAGACTTACCTAACGCGAAGCTATCCAACATGCTGAATATTCTCAAAACCACAGGGCTGGACGAACTGCTATAGTTGCTGACATATCCTGAAGGGCGTAGCAGCAGAAGGGGGCACAATAGATCTTTTAGGTTGCAGTGTGCAAACATCCACAACAATACAATACAAATACCTTATTTGGTACAGCCAAATTTTTTATAAGCCTCAGTAGTATCTTTTCAGTATTTTCAATATTTACCATTTTCTTATTGATTATTTCCATTGCAGAGGCGCCTTCAGAGGTATTGAAAAATGTGATAGTGAAGCCACTACAGCGTATATCAAATGGGATGGTAATTGGGTAACGTTCATAGATAACATGCTTCAACTCAAGATTCTACATGTGGATACAAGATTATTGTATGTGCCAACAACCATCAACAGATTGTCCATCGACTCAAGGGCTCATATCGCTTACGCTATGTCATTTGGGGAAAATCCCGTCCTACCTGTTTACGTATACAAAGAAAGTGGTATTATAAAGTAAGTATATTTCAGGAGTCCCCATACTACAAATTCTTCATTTTGTATACCATTAAAATCTTAGAGAAGCTGAAATATTTTTTGTTATCACTCATTTTCAGCTGTTCCATGATTTTGACGATGAGTTTGAATTCGCTTGTAGCTCAGAATGATCCTTTATTGTATTTAACTACATCTTAATATTTTCTGCGTGGAAAGATGACATAAAAATGATGAAACCTCTTAAAATTTGTCCTCTTCTAGTTGGGTGACTATTGCGCTTCCCCTGTGTCCAGCGTTCTGTTGAGTTCTTAACTCCTGTCCGGTAATTTTGCTCTTGCGTAAGCATGAACGTCTTACAGCAAATTCCACTTTGGAAACACAAGAGAAGGACCCTCCTAATATTGGTGCTATCGGACCATATGCCTGAAATGTCTTTTGTCAGCGCACAATTTGGCGCGTTCTGCTTGATCTCCGTGTCAAAAAGTCTGTGGGATAGACAGAATTCCATCTTTCGTTCTCAAGGAATGTGCGTCTGAATTAACACCAGTTTTATGCAGGTTGTTTACCCTTTCATACCAACTTGGTGTGTTTCCTTCCAGCTGGAAGATAGCCAGTGCCCAACCAATTCCAAAAAAAAAGGAAAGAAGACCCTTTCTCATAATTGTAAACGACTCGTCGCCCTATTATATGTGATATCTGAAGCGATGGAGAAAGAAATCAACATCGAACTCATTCAATACGAATGAAGATAAGAGTTCCAAAATCGTGAATGACCACCAAATATGGCTTTCGTCAGCAGAGATCAACAGGAGACTTGCTTGCCTACGTAACACATGTATGGCAGAAATCTTTTGGAAAGTATATGGAATCTCTAGCTGTAGCATTAGATATCACCAAATCATTTGAACGAGTCTGGCAAGAAAGCCTTTTCGGGAAACTTCTGTCATATGGTTTGCCGCCACAACATTGTCACTCACTATCGAATTTTCTCTCAGATAGATCACTCCATGTGGTAGTTGATGGAATATCCTCCGATACAACGGCTATCAACGCGCTGGTGTTCCACAGTGAGCTGTCTTGGCACTAACTTTGTTTCTGCTCCATATTAACAATCTGTTGTCCCGTCCACAGATTTGCAGATGATAGTACACTTCATACCGCCTTGTCATCTACAGTCACTATATCATCCAATGGAGCCAGAGGAACGAGATAGAGACAGGAAGATGCAATTAAGAGAGATCTGACAGATTTTTTGATGGGGAACTGATAATCTAAAGTCAAGCTTTCATCTTCTCTAGGAAGGTGGATTCCACAATCCCTGATATGATCATGTCAGGTTCTATGAAGTCTTTCATATTCATGCTCGGGATTGTTATCAACACCCCCTCTCATGGAATGATCATGTGAGATCTGTTTCAGGTTTTTTATTCCCTGCCAAGAGCTACTTTACATCCCAGCAGCTCCTCTCATTCTACGAAGCACAGATTCGACCTCTTCTGTAGATATTTTTATGTGTCCTCTTTCACATCTTTGAAGCAGATACAAATTTTCGCTCGCCAAAATGCATGAGATTTCGAAGACTCTACCCCATCTATTTTTTACACCATGTAGTACTGATATTGATGCTAGTAAGACATATATATCGTGAAATCGAATACACTATCAATAAAAGGGCATAGTATAATTTGACGTCTTTCCACATCTTTATCAGTTTCTAATCACTTACAATATATTTTCGGTCTCTATAAGGGGATTAGTGATCTATGGATTTATTTATCTAACACCCAACCATTTTTCATAAACTCCAGTTACATCCCAAAGTTTCGTGCGGTGTACTGCCGTATACTATGTTCTAGGAAGTGAGAATATAAAGATATACAGCATGTTCCTCATAATAACCGACACTGAACACAAGCGTACAGAAGAGCCGAAAATATAATGATTGAAAGCAACACATCTCTATGCCAAGTTGCATCCATGTAGGAGTATAGGCTCTCGAGGTATGGTTTCAAACTTTAAAACAAATCAATATCTCTGTGAAACTTTCGTACATTGTTTGGGTACATTGAGGGTGTTAATTGATCATTATCAATCTCGTCTGTTGTTCCATCACAAGATCCAGATAAGCGGACTAGACGAGCTCAAGCTAGTCCTCTCCATTGTCAAGCTCGAAACCAGCCAAACTTAATTTTTTTACTTAATGGTGAAGTTGTGAAACCCTTTGCCTAGTGAGGTTTTTCGCTGTGACTATAACCTCCAAGCCTTCAAGAAAAATTCGAATGCCTACTCTCCCAACATTCCACCGCTGTCTCTAACAATGTTCTCCGAACATTATAGGTATTCTTCTTCCTCCTCACAGCCTTTGTAAATGGGAGTTTATTGTTCCGTAAATAGGTTCACCTTCATAGGATCTTAGGAATATCAGAAATATGCTGATCCGCTCGCTCTCTATCTCTATATCACCTCCTTCTTAATTTGTCATGATATTTTACTTATATTTCGATTCACAGATGTGGAGGAATAGAAATAAGAGGTCTAGCTGCAAGTTCTATTGCTAGAAGGAAAGCATTGAGTGAACCTGTTCTGGAAAGATACGAATTTGTACCGTACTATACAGAATTGACTAAGGAACAGTCGATCAGGGTCAATATGCAGATCGGCCTAGAGAACAATTTTGGTCTTAAAATTAAAGCGGTCGAATTGATAGATGAGGAAACGGTACCGGATTCCGAACCTCTTGGTCCAATCATACATGAAGTTTTAGGTGATCAACCGTTGATTCAACCGAACATAACGATCCTATCTAAGAATGCCATGGAAGCTCCAAATTGTCAAGTTGAAGATAAGAAATTGGTGGCCGAAACGGACTGTTTGTTAGTTGTGGGAACGAAAATATTACAGAGGACTGTGGTAAGTTGAATTAAAATTCGTAGATTTAACATTTTCATACTTTAAATATCTTCTTGATTAACGCGCACCCTCCGGAGATGTTTTGGGAGTTAAATGTGTCATAATAGAATATTTTTATATTAACCTCTACGGATCATGTAGATGAAGCATTCTAAGCTGAAATGTATCTTCAAGGTCGGCTACCGGCTGTATCTGGGAAACTATTTTTCCTACAGGTTCGAAAAAAAATATTCTAGATCAAAGTGACCCTGAGAAGTCTGTTCATAATATTATCCACCTTCAAATTTTTTCCACTAGAGGATGTATTTGTGAATCAAAACCTGAAAATCAAAATTTCTTCATAAAATCAATAGTGACGGAATGTTTTGTGGATCGGTCTTAGATTCCTTTATGAAAACTCTGAAAAGTATGTCCTTGACATTTCGACCTAACTCTTGAAATGATGGGTGGGGGAGAGCGGAATCGTACCGCAGGAAAAATGCTATAACTCCCGATAACGTCAGTCGATTTCAGCTAACTTGATTTTGCTTACAAGGTATTGGACATCCTGATGCTAATCTGGAAAGATACTCAAGCTTGTGATCAAACGATGCACCGTGTCAAATACGTTAATTTGGTGTCGAAAAATAACCAATATGAGTACCAATGTTTTCTCCCAATATAACCCCTCCCTTAACCCCCAAAACCACCCCCCAAAGAAAATCAGTAATTTTGATATTCAAACGCTGTTGGAGGATGAGTAATTGCGTGATTTATCAAATTTAATTTATTGATATCAAAAGGTTTTCAGAGTTGAGGGAGGGGTTGTATCAAGAAAAAAACATTGGTACTCATATTGGTTATTCTTTGGCACCAACTTAACGTATTTGGACACGCTGCCATGGTATTTTGCCGCAATGTATCCGTTTTAGCCGTAAAGTGGTCTGAAGTCCATTTTTGGTCCAAAAAATGGAAATTACTCGGAAATGCCCAGACAAAAACCATGGCATGTGTTTTTTCAACAGCTGGTAATAATAACAAACATTTTCCACCAGATTAGAAACTGTATTTGTACATTCCATTTAGTCTACCAAATTAACTTTTCAATATACAACCACTCCCAAAAAGGGTTCGTGCAATGAAACAGTCCAAAAGTTTTAGTTGGCTGTAGTTTGGAAACGCCTAACAATACACGATTCGGCCTTTGAGGTTTATTGTATTCACGCCCACCATATCGCTCTAGCTCCTAGACTAAAACTACCTTTTTTTATACTGAGCCATTAAATCCGAATGTTTCCAATAATTTGTATCATATTCATTTTAACAATCCTAGAATTGAATTTGGATCAAACTGTGTGGACTCATGAAAACGTCCATTACGGCTTATAGTTCCGCATTTTATTATAGTTCAACTTCTTAAAACTTAAATTATAAGGAATCGCCCATAAAATTTCTCATCAACTTCTAATTCATAAGGTGTGGTTACTATGTTTAGTACAGTTTACTCCTTAACTGGAGCTTGCGACGTCATTGTTGATTCAATGTAATTACTATATGTGTTCATTAGCTCTCCCTGAAGCTATGTCTTGAGACCAAACTATTCACCATTAAGTGGAGGAGTAGCATTCGATTCTCTGCGAGAAAAACCCACTGCAACAAAAACATCTAATAGTAACTGATTTCACATCATCACGTTTGAATGAACTGTACTAGATTATATCTCAACAATGGTTTACTTTCAGATTTTGCAACAGGCTTTCGGCGCGTTGAAAGACAAAGCCTTCATCCTTTCTAGAGAAGATTTGAATTTCGACGTACAAAAAATAGACCTGCCTGATGTGGATATTGCTTCCGTTCACAAGACAGACACAGAAACGTTCGTGTTCGCCAGAAAGAATTTCGAATTCAAACCACCGACCGTCATCGAAATCACAACAGCCGACAAGGAATTCAATTGGATACCGGAATTGCAGGCCGCTATTAAAAACGACCCTAACATCGTCATCTTCGTTCAAAATGAAGAGCTCAACGGTTTGCTAGGTCTCTTCAATTGTATAAAGAGAGAACCGGGTGGTTCTAACGTAAAATGCGTCCTAACCTTTGGAGACGTGCCTGCGTTCGACGTTAACGATCCATTTTACAGTACACAACTGAAAAAAAATTTGTCAGTCAACATCTACAAGAACAACGCTTGGGGAACGTACCGACATTTGTTGCTGGACAACATCGAAGATGTTGATGTTGAACATTGCTACGTGAATTCAACAGTCCGGGGTGACTTATCCAGTATGAGATGGCTTGAAGGACCACTCACATCCAAGAGCCGCTTGACTCCAGAACATACTCTTGTATCGGTAAGATGATTGACTGAAAATATGAATTTCATCATAATCACATGAATTACATAGTAACCTTGATCGCGAAGTTATTATCAGAAATTATTTAAGAAATCTTGAAGTCATCCAAAAATGGGTACTGAAAATTATATTGAATAAAAGAAAAACCTTCCCAAAAAATGTATATTGAAGTACAAGTCTTCAATATCAAACAGCTTCATTGCAAAGTAATCTTAAATCAAACAATACTATGTCTTATAACGAACATGAACATAATGCAAGGTTTAAAAATTATGTCATAACATTTGGGTGTCACCTGTTAGTTGATGAAGTCGTGAAAATTCAAACGTCAAATACTTAATACTTTTTCTAGACAAATATGGAAGATAACTATTGTCAAAATATCGCCAAAGATCAAGCTTTAGAATAGTGTAATTTTTTTTAACGTACGATAATTTTTTTCATCGTACGATAATAGCGAAGAAATTGTGTTGAATATAACTCAACATCAAGATTTGTGAAATACCAAATTCACTGTAATTCCAAATTTTGCTTGTAGAGAAGTTGTGAAGTAGAGCAGCAAGTTACAAACACACACACAGAGACTAGAAATTTTCCCAAGGATCCGAAAAACCTATCTACAGCTTTCTATGATCAACCTTCCAACCGCTATTCCATGGCATACTAGATTTTCTCTAGTTTCCTCAATTTTCATCCGATAATTATGAAGTTCAACAAATCGAATAGGAGTGAGTTTACTCATACCATTTTGACAATAACAATCAGAAGTAGTACGAATTACAACATTTGCTCTGGATGATCCGCTGTTCGTAAAGGTATTCTGAGAATAAATGGTGAGGATGGTATATTGGAGAATTACATCGTAGTCTCCAAACCAGCTAACGGGCTCTAGCTCAGAGCTTCAATGTTTCACACATGACTGTCTGGAGAAATGGAAGAAGAGCACGGATGTACCCTCATAATTTTATGTTGGTGCGAGGATTGAACGTAAATGACAATGTTCTGAGAATGGAATTCTGCAGATGGATTCTCTACAACGAAGTAGAAGACAATCGCTTCGAGAAGGCGTATTTAACATCCACAATTCTCATTATTACGCTGAAGAAAATCTAAGAATGGTACGACAACGCTGGATTTAAGCAAAGATTCAGCATCAACGTATGAATGGGTATTATAAGAAAAAACTTGTTCGTGGGACCATACCCATTATTCTCGAGGACGTCCCGCTGAACATCAGGGCGACAATGATATTACAGCATGACGAAGTTCCACCACATTTTGCTTTAAGCGTCAGGAGAAATTTGGGAGAAACATATTCAACATGGATTGGTCGGGTAGGAACAGTTCCCTGGCCTGCTAGGTCACCCGACCTCACCCCTCCCTTTTTTGTTGCTTGGGGTTACATGAAAGCGGAAGTTTACAAGAACCAGATTCACAAGGAGGAAGAACTGGGGCAACGTATCATTGAAAAGAAAAATCGGCTAGGCGGTGACGGAAAAAGAGATACGGCGAAGAACACGTAGAACTAGAGGAAATCTAGTATGCCATGAAATAGCGATCGAACGGTTGATCATAGAAAGCTGTGAATCAGTTTTTCAGATACTTTTGGAAATTTCCAGTCTATGTGTGTGTGTTTGTAACTTGCTTCACAACTTCTGTACAAGGAAAATTAGGAATAACAGTAAACTTAGTATCTCACAAACCTTAATGTTGAGTTACATTTAACACAATTTTTTCGCTTTTGCATGTGCGATGAAAAAAGTTTTTATAACATTCTAAAGCTTGATCTTTGGCGATATTTTGACAAAAGTTATCTTTCATATTTGCCTTGAAAAATATTAAGTATCTGACGTTCGAATTCTCATGACTCCATCAAATAACAGGTGACACCCAAATGTTATGACCTAAAAATAATAAGACTGATAACATTTCGG
Source organism: Endomychus coccineus (assembly GCA_958510875.1). NCBI lineage: Eukaryota > Metazoa > Arthropoda > Insecta > Coleoptera > Endomychidae > Endomychus > Endomychus coccineus. The sequence continues at coordinate 19,612,787 of OY294070.1, read as the reverse complement.
TGATAAATATGGTATCAGATGAAAGTTTATTTATTGCTCTTCCATTTGCAATTTAATTTATTCTATATCCATTGTTGATTGTAGGAAGAGGTCAATTGCAAGGCAATGTGATATTTTCATAAAAAAAATTGAAAATAGCAAATTACGTATTAACTGTTGAAAATCGGAATATGTATTTTATATATTTTTTGGTCCTGATACACCCTGTCTTACCGACATTTCAGTAAATTGTAAACCTTATGCCTATAACCTCCACATCTTGAAGAAAAATTGGAATGCACATCTCCTCTTCCAATATTATACCCCCGCTTTCTGCTTCATACGATGTTTTCCTCTCACGTAGTCAAAGTATGAGAAAAAAAATTCCAAATCCGGGTTTAGAACCAAATTATTGATAGTTCGTACTGAATCTGGTTGACCTATATACAGTAATTTCCTTTTAAACATAAATTCTCGGGAAATAGGTCACATTAACACTTTGTTTTAAATGTTCGTCTTTACGTACGTTTCGGTCTCACGACCATCATTAGGAGACTTATTATGTCAAAAAGGGTTTATTAAAACTAATTATAGCACAAGCGTCCATATCGCACAAATTTCAATCAAAAAAGCCCACGTCGTCGAAACGAACAGAACCACGAATAATCAAAATTGTATCGTCAATATTGAAGTATAAACATTTTTTTGTAACAAGAATCCACTATTCAGTAATATTCTTATAATATACAAGCGCATGTTGATGTAGTCTCATAACAACTGAAGATCGAAGTTATTTGTTGAGTATCTACTTTCGAACCAGATGTAAGATTCATGAGGCACTACTTGAAAAAGGTTTTAGTTTTAATTCATTAGGTTAGTATACATCTGACTTAATCCCTGAATATCATTGATTCAGATCTATAGTAACTTAATGAATTAAAACTCTTGCAAATTCCTACATGTGTCTTTATAATGTTAAAAATATATTTTAGGAAGAATGCTTAAAAATAATATTCCAATACAGGTCTGAAATCTTTTTCAAGTACCTCATGAATCTTACATCTGGTTCGAAAGTAGATACTCAACAAATAACTTCGATCTTCAGTTGTTATGAGACTATACCAACATGCGCTTGTATATTATAAGAATATTACTGAATAGTGGATTCTTGTAACGATTACGACTTACGATTTGTGATATTTTTCAAGTTATTTTACGGGCACTCGGGGACTGCCGCGGTGAAGCTATTGCATAGCATTTTTTCCCAACTTATGCAATTATAATTATTTATTTATTTTTAATTTATGCAGTATTTTTTTTTCTTTGATATTAATTCAAGTTACACTTTTTGAGCGTGGGGACCGATAAGAAAACACATTTTTTTCTTTTATTGAATAAATGAGAAGTTAATATCGTTTAAAATATTTTAATTATCTTATAATACATGTAGGTTATTCAGGAATTTGTTATCATTGAAACTATAGGTTTATGGTAACTGAAATAAGAGACATAAGTTTGAGACTTGATATCCTCTAAATATCTGGAAAATGCCGCGTCAATGGTGGCCCCATATTTTGTTGTGGATTCTTGTGGATCATTATTCATTTTCAAATTCAATTTTTCCGAAAGAAAAGTTGTCAACCGCTCTGATTTTTTATCAGCGAAGTTGATGTTGAAATCGCCAGCAAAGATAAGCGGAAATTTATTACCATTTGTACCAAGTATTTTCGACCCTTCTTCAGTATACTCCAGTAAAGTGCGATGAAAAAAATGCTCTACCTCGTCCAATTTTGGATTCGGAGAAATGTAAATTGCTACCATGACTATGTGTAGGCCATTTCTAAGTTTGCATAAGCACGCACAAATATCTCCAAAAAATGAGCGCCTAATATTAACATCGCTAACGTGTGCAATATGTATTTCAATATTCGGAGTCATAATATTAGTAACATTATTATTTTGGTAAATAGCTACCCCACCTTTCAGAACAGTATCTCGTTTGAATTGAGCAATACAATTGAAATAAGGTATTTCAATCGGATTATCATGCGCCATGCAAGTTTTGGTAAGAAGTATCACATTTGTTTGTCTCGTAACTGAATCTTGTAAATCGTATTTGTGACTATTTAGACTTCGGCAATTGAAAATCATTATTGAAATGCCATTTCTATTACTAAGGAAATCTAAGACACTTTGAGCTGTCGTCTGAACACTATTCAAAGGCAGTCTTTTGAATTCTTGCAACAAAGATGCAGTCGATGCAGCTTGCCTTCGATTATTATAAAACTTCAATGTAGAATTATCGTTTTTTGTCGTGATATACAATTTTTCAATATTAGTCACCCGAGAGAGCGCAACATAATCGAGTTCCTATTATTTTTCGTTACGGAATTTCTTGATTCGGTCGCCGCGCTCAAAGCCCGCGATAAAAGCTATATATGCAATATATGCAATAGCTTAAAAGAAACAGGTACTCTCAGGTCTCTGCTACGCGCGTCTAGCGTATAAACTCTAACTGACGCGTAGCGAGCTCCTAGAGGCATATGTCAAAATGATTTCTTTCGTAGCTAATTACATAGGACGTCTGGAGTTCATGCAATTATGTTTTTAGATAATTCGAACCTTCTAATTTCGATAGGCCACGTGAAATGTGAATGTTATAACATTCGTATAAAATAGCGAAATTTCTCACTTTTAGAAACTTCAAATTAATTAATTAATTTGACACATGTTAGGTGCTTAGGTCTTACATTATTTTTCGTTACGGAATTTCTTGATTCGGTCGCCGCACTCAAAGCTTGCGATAATAGCTATATGCAATAGCTTAAAAAAAATTTATACTTTAATATTGACGATACAATTTCGATTCTTCGTAGTTCTCTTCGTTTCGACGACGTGGGCTTTTTTGATTGAAATTTTTGCTTGTGCTATAATTAGTTTTATTGAACCTTTTTTGACATAATAAGTCTTCTGATGATGGTCGTGAGACCGAAACGTACGAAAAGACGAAAATTTGAAACAAAGTGTTAATGTGACCTATTTCCGAGAATTTATATATAATTCATACTGGGTCAAGAATCTTTATTATTGTAATTTCCTTTCCCAACATCTAATCCACTCTGTTCTCGCTATGATGGGTTTTGATGAAGAAATAAGGTCATGTAATTGAATTAAATTTCTGTTAGGCCTATTATTGTGCCTTGAACTTCAGAGATGTCATGACTGCTTCTGGTAGGATCAATAAGGATGTCATCACAACTGACAGATTAAAACAGGAGTGTGTTACAGGGTTTGAATTTTCCGGAAGAGATCCTAAGTGAGTATATCAATTGTTCCTTAACCTTGTAATTCTAATTGTTCCAATCAAATATAGGAAAAAACAGGCCCAACTTCTGACTTGCCAGTTACAGGTGGATTTTGACATTTTTTTACATATTGTTACGGTCATTCACGATTTTGGAGTTCTCTAGGTACTGGATGAGCTCGATGTTGATTGCTTCATCCATCACTTTAGTGATCACAGTTAATAGTGCAATGAGTCTATAATTATATGGAAGAGTCTTCTTTCCTTTTTTTTTAAATGGTTGGACTCTAGCTGTCTTTCAGCTGGAAGGAAACAGACATGGAAGGGCTAACAACCTGCTGAAAACTGGTGTTAATTCAGTCGCACATTCCTCGAGAACGACAGGTGTAATTTCGTTCGACCCCATAGACTTTTTGGTATTGAGATCATGTAGAATGCGCCTAATTGTAAACTGACGAAAGCCAATTTCAGGAATATGGCTATCGATGACAGCAACATCAGAAGGGTCCCTTGTGAAATTTGCCGCAAACATTCCATCAAAAATGTTGGTTTTTTCTTGTGGTGCAATAGCCAGTGTGTCATTATCTTTAGTTAGAGCAGTTATAGTTGCTTCGGTGAATGTCTAAAACGAAAAGGAGCCATTCGGGCATTCGATGTGGTTTGATATTATTTTGGTATTATATCCCTTGTTCGAAGCGTTTATTATTTCATTACATATATTTCTGGCTTCAACATACTCTGTTCTGGTCTCCAGACATAAGTTACCGCCCCAACGACGGTATGCTGTTTGTTTTGAAGTGACGGCCCTAGAAAAGATTTTATTGAACCATCGTTCACCAGATGACGATGATGTGTTGATATGGGGTATATTCAATTCCAAGCCTGATAATATTCGAGATCCCTGTGGCACATTGCGTTGGGTCATCAGATTCATAGCATACGCTCTCCAAGGAAACTCGGAGTAAAACATGCGAAGACCATCCCAGTTGGCTGAGTAATGCCAAACTGTGCGTGGAGGTGTTGGATTGGTTCGTGGAGTGATATAGATACTGGACGTAGTGATGAGTGGATGGTCAGAGTCCCCCAATGATGCACGGCTCTTTACTCCATGTGGATCTGAATTTTTAGTGAGGAATAAGTCAAGCGTAATAGCATAATGATAGTTGTTATCAGGGATCCGTGTTGGTTCATTAATTATCAACTGCTCGCGACAATAGGTAATGGCGAAGGTACAGCCTGTCGCCTTGCGCCATCCGTCTTGTTTGAAAACGTGAGCCTAGCGGAGTTGTGAACGTTGAAATCCCCTATGAAGATTATTTCACCTGCTGCTCGTAGTCAGGGCAGAGCATATAGATCATGTTGGTGAATGGATTGACCTGCGTTTCAGTTGAGGGCGTATGTATGGTTTGTCTGTCTGCAGAGGATAATGAGCATCGTTTATGTTTCTGCTAAGACCTCGGATGTTACAAAGGTCTATCTTCAAGTTTATATTTTCCAACGTTGAACCCCGATTGGTTCGTGGAGTGATATACTGACTGAGCGTAGTGCTGAGTGAATGGTAAGAGTTTCCCAATGATGCACGGCTCTATACTTCATGTGGATCTGGATTTTTAGTGAGTCAAGCGTATTGGCATAATGATAGTTGTTATCAGGGATCCGTGTTGGTTCATTAATCAGCTGCTCGAGACAATAGGTAATGGCGAAGGCTGAACCTCTCGCCCTGCGCCATCCGTCTTGTTTGAAAACGTGAGCCAAGCGGAGTTGTGAACGTTGAAAGATTATTTCACCTGCTGCTCGTAGTCAAGGCAGAGCTTATAGATCGTGTTGGTGGACGGATTGACCTGCGTTTCAGCTGAGGAAAGTATGTCTGGTTTGTCTGACCGCAGAGGATAATGAGCATCGCTTATGTTTTTGCCAAAACCTTGGACGTTACAAAGGTATATCTTCGAGTCTTTTTCAATGTTGAACCCCGAGCACCCCTCACCGGGAAATTCTAATGGAGAGGTATTTTTCTTCCGAAGTATCTTACTCTCGAAGGCTTCATTCATCATTAGTATCTCCATAATAAACCTGGAATGGATGAAAAGTCGGTTTGGGTGAAGAGACAGGAAAATGGATATGATGGTGAGGCCGAAAGCATCGATCAAACAGTGAAACATGGGATTGCCCACTTCACAGCATCTTTGTCGGAGTGGTGGTGTTACACTTTCCGATGAGGATAACATTCACCACCTATGGTTATCCTTTTAGTCGCATTTAACGAGAAGCAGGATTTACCTTGAAAAAATTCTTAGTCCGTCCCCGTACGGATTGCTTATTGGCATATTATTCATCATTAGAAGGGGGGGCTCCATCCATCTTTTTTTTGTGGGTTTTAGATTGAGCACCAAACCAAACAATATGCGAAAAGAATTTTTCGGAATCCACCTGTATCTGGCAAATCAGAAGTGGAGTAAATTTTTTATTGGATCGATAGTAACTTAATTCAGTAACTGAAGGTTGCCTAATCTATATAAATTCCAGGGGAAGACGAGTGATGGGTATGGTTACCCATGGAGCCTTGGCGACTTTGGTAACTGCAGACAATTACCTTCTTTGGGAAATTCCAGATTTATGGACTATGGAAGAAGCTGCTACTATTCCTTGTGTATACGGAACGGTATTATACGCCGTCGTTGTGGTTAGTAAGTCTTTGTGACATTCATAATATACATTTGTTCAAATCACACTATATCGAGCACTTTCTTATTATGATTCTTCCAGAGGGCTGCGCTGAAAAGAGGTGATACACTCCTTATCCATTCAGGGGCTGGTGGTATTGGTCAAGCGGCCATTGCCATTGCCCTTCATAATGGGTGTACTGTTTTTACAACCGTCGGTTCACAAGAGAAAAGAGATTTTCTGAAGAAAAGGTTTCCTCAGCTAACAGGTATGTCATATTTGTATTTCAGATCCAATATATAACAAATTCGGAATATTCTGATCTAGGATATCTTCGGAATTTGGATTGTATTTTTCAATCGATATGTTTTGGGATGCTTATCGAATGTAAAGTAACAGACTACCTTGATTTCTCGGCGCTGGACACCTATTCTTCGTCTTCCGGTGATGGCATCCTCCAAAGTAGTCCCAATTTAATTGAACAACACGCTCATATCGATGCTTCCACTCCCGGAAGAAGTCTTGAAAGTTCGTTTTTGGAATCGCCATCAGTGTATTCGTCGCATCAGTTTCAACAGTCTATTTGTCTTCGAATCGGTGTCCCTTAAGCGGCATTTCCAATCGAGGAAATAGCCAAAAAGCACAGGGAGCTTTGTTTTGATATTTCAAAATTTTTCATCAGCATGGATCATTTACAGGTTGTCCTGAGCAATTTCTAATCGAAAGTTTTTTTGCTGTTCTGAGAGCAGTTTCGGGATGAATTGTGCACACCCACGAGTCATTCCCAAATTCTCTCGGTTAAAATTCGCCAAACAGTACTTTTTGGTATTCTAAGGTCATCTTCTAGTTCCCTCACAGTCAAACGACGATCTTACCCAATCGCAACTCGCACACGCTCGACATTGTCCGATGTTGTTCCTGTCGAAAGTCGACCAGAACGAGGATCACTGTCAACAGATGTGCGGCCACTGTTTAATCGCTTATACCACTCTCCAAAGGCCTTTTGTAACATTTCAATAGTTTTCGCACAACTTTCACCAAGATTAAAACAAAATTTTATGCAAATTCGTTGTTCAGTTCTTTCCGCCACTTTTAGCAATAAGCAAGACCCGACGAATGCAAAACAGACGAAGTAGACAAACACATACTGCGCGTGAACTAATAGTGGCTTCTGTGAGTCGGAAAAATATGAAAATATTTCAGAGCCTAACGAGACTCTGTACACCCCCCCCCCCGTTTTCGAGGATGCTGAACACGATGGCGGTGGTTTAAACTCTTTTTGAGTTGACCGTCATCCCCAAACGGCCAAAAACAACCTCCAAAAAGGGTGAAACGCGGATATACCGACATATTCCGAGAAAAACTGCGTCACCTCCCGTTTTCGAGGATGCTGAACACGATGCTCGTACTTTGGAATTTCTCCGAGTCAACCCCACCCCTCAAATGGCCAAAAACAACCCCCGAAAGGGGTGAAACTCGGATATACCGACATATTTTGAGTAGAACTGCGTCACCTCCCGTTTTCGAGTGTGCTGAACACGATGATTCTGGATCTTCTCCCCGGAGCAAACTAACCGCTGATACGGACAACAACTACCCCTTTGATACCCTGAATTTATGAAGTGAATAAGAAAAATCCGATAAGAGAAAATGTATAACAAATCATTGAATACACACCGGATGATGTTTCCACATTTGTTGACTGACTGTTCACTTTAAAAAATAGGTGTATACATCGTGTCTGGCTAGGTTATTTGGTGGTTTTTAGGTGAGAAAATCTCCTGTATGGAATCAGTGGTACAATTTTACATATTTTATTTTATTGAATCATAAACACGTCCAGCTATGAAGAGTTGCGACCATAGAGTCTTAATACCTCTATGATAGAGATACGCTACCGTAAACGTGGAGACGCAGAGATGCTGCGCGAGATGATGGGGACCTTTCGGTGCCGTGAGCTCGCGTACTTTTGAATGTAGCTCTTTCATATATGCCGTTTTTTCACCTAAATACTAGACACGTAGGATGCCTCTATTTTTTTAGTTTAACGGGATTTATGGTTCATTTGCTCTTATCGATTATCGAAGGGGTAGTTGTTGTCCGTTTCAGCGGTTAGTTTGCTTCGTGGAGAAGATCCAGAATCACCATCGTGTTCAGCACACTCGAAAACGGTAGGTGACGAAGTTTTTCTCGACATATGTCGGTATATCCGGGTTTCACCCCTTTCGAGGGTTGTTTTTTGCCGTTTTGAATCGGAGAAATTCCAAAGTACCGGCATCGTGTTCAGCATTCTCGAAAATGGGAGGTGACGCAGTTTTTCTCGGAATATGTTGATATATCCGAGTTTCACCCCTTTCGGGGGTTGTTTTTTGCCATTCAAAGGGTGAGGTTGACTCGAGAAATTCCAAAGTACCGGCATCGTGTTTAGCATACTCGAAAACGGGAGGTGACGCAGTTTTTCTCGGAATATGTCGATATATCCGTGTTTCACCCCTTTCGGGAGTTGTTTCTTGCCGTTTAAAGGGTGGGGTTGAGTCGGAGAAATTCCAAAGTACCGGCATCGTGTTCAGCATCCTAAAACGGGAGGTGACGTGGTTTTTCTCGGAATATGTCGGTATATCCGCATTTCACCCTTTTTGAGGGTTGTTGTTGGCCGTTTGGGGGTGACGGTCAACTCAGAAAGAGTTCAAACCACTGCCATCGTGTTCAGCATCCTCGAGAATGGGGGGGGGGCAGAGTCTCGTTAGGCTCTGAAATATTTGCTTTTTTCGGCCTTTTTTCCGACTCACAGAAGCCACTATAAGGCGTCTAATCGGTAACTAAGGCATCTGAGGAGAAGGTTAGGAGTTACTGGTGACATTCACCTGAGTGTTGTGGCGCGAAGATATGCATGCAAGTCGGATGCATTGTAAGAGTTACAATTTACTCTTACTTAAGGATAAACTAAAAGCTCTATTTTATCACTTGGTTGCCGACAGCTACAGTGAAGATGGTCGTGAGTTATAATTTTAGATGTTAAGAATTCGGGCGCCAGAGTATGTTAACCAACCAATGAATCATGTATATAACTAGGGGATACAAATACTCAAGTTCCCAGGTTAAATTACCCTGAAAGAAAAGAAATAAAAGACCTGTACCCAGAATGATTGAAATTCACTTTGAAATACTAATATTGATATAATTCATGACAGAACTCATATTATTGAGATATGAAGCGAATGAATTGAAAATATGGATGAAGTTAATTACATAAATCATTAAAACAAGTCAACAGTTGAATTTACACAATATACAATACTCAATGATTATTTAAATTGTTACATATAACCAAAATCGGTAGCCTGACCTGGTGAGAGCTGGATGTTGTACTTGCTTAGTTATGGATTAATACTCTTACTTCATGTAGGGGTCCCTGCCACAATTGTAATACCGTTTCCACGATTGTACATCACAAGTAAATCAGTGACTCCTAATTAATCTTTTCCACAGCAGACTCAAACCAACCTCAATACACTCCTTGTTGAATTTACCACAACATAGACAAAAAAAGGAACCCTGGAATCAGGATATGTTCAAACCTCTATTGTTCTATCATCCTCAGAAGACAGACATGAACAAAATACATAACAATTGTTGAACAAATCAGGACAAGCCTATGTTCTGTCAGATACCACCTATGAAGGCAAATTAATTCCTGAAGTCAGTGAATAAATCAAATGGAATTACAAAGAAATTTACCTCTATCACGATAGGGTTTTCCTTCCAATAAGACAAACTTTACTTCCGTTGACAATCAGTCACGTTGAAACTAAATTTTGATCCCCTAAGGTACATTAATTACTCAATTAATCCCAATTATTCCAATACAAATTAGTAATTGATGTCTTTGTTTTCAACGGAAGAATATTCCCAGAATTTGGTTCCAAACACAAGCTTGGTATCACCTCCCTGTTGAAATTAACCTAGCAACGTACTTCTCACTTGAACGATTTGACCAGAAATAACGCCATTTTCTCTTCCTTTCCGGCGTCCCGTTGTCTCAAAGAACAACCTCGAAATAGAAACGGTAGCTACGGATCTGACACCGAACAACCATGACCCTTAGAATATACGGTCTAGCATAGCTGACGTCACAGGAGTTAACAGATTGTACTACAGCGGCCATTTCTAAGCCGTTAAGTGGAATTTACACGTTACAAATTCATTGCAAGAATCCCTAGTCTACTTTCGATTATCTCAGTAACACTAATTTAGTAGTATGAATATAATATTTCAACAAATATTCAAGTTAGAATTCATTTCTCGAGCCATACAAGTTGGAAGATCATCTTTCATATTACTTATCTTGGATCGTGTGGAAGTGTATTTTATTTTCTGTTGCATATTCATGTATCAATGATATTGATATGGGTAAATCTTGATCAACGTACTATGAAATAAAGAGCTTACTTAGTTTGGTAGCACCACATTAGTTGAATGGAACCGAGTGGAAGTTGTAATAAAATATTGACAAGATTCATTTCGGTTACAGTCTGCATATAATTTACAAGAGATTCATATAATTCATATAAATACATAATTATATAAAAAATTCTCGGGTATTAGGTCACATTAACACTCTGTTATAAATGTTCGTCTTTACGTACGTTTCGGTCTCACGACCATCATCAGAAGACTTATTTTGTTAAAAAGGGGGTTAACTAAAACTAAATAGCACAAGCGTCCATATCGCACAAACTTCAATTAAAAAGCTCACGCCGTCGAAACGAACAGAACCACTAATAATCGAAAATTGTATCGTTAATATTAAAGTATAGATTTTTTGTAACAAGAAACCACTGTTAAGTAATATTCTCATAATTTACAAACGCATATTGCTATGGTCTCAAAGCAACTGAAGTTCGAAGCTATTTGTTTGTAATAACTCGACCTAGATGTAGATTTATGACGTACTTGAAAAGGTTTTAGACCTGCATTGGAATTTAGTTTACTTTAAGCTTTCTTCCTAAAATATACTTCTACCATTATAAAGACGTATGTAGGAATTTGCAAGAGTTTTAATTAATCAAGTTAGTATAAATCTGACTCAATCCCTGGATATCATTCCTATGATTTACAGAATTTGAATCCCTTTTTATGTGAATCATCTCCAGGATAGATCTTTTATAATAATTGGTTTCTTTAGTTCAAATATTAACATTTTTGTAATCAAATTGATGGTTATAATCAAAACAGTGCTTAGCAAGAGCGGTGGAATTTTCTAAGTGTCAATTCACTTGTGAAATAGAAATAAACAATAACATTAATTTTCTAGATATGACCATTAGGCATGATGCAGATGGAAAAATAAAAACTTCTTGGTTTACTAAAGAAGTCCGGTCTCAACGTTATCTTCATTTCAATTCCGTTCCACCAGCTTGTTATAAAAAAAGTGTCATAAACAACCTCACAGACCGCGCGGTAAAATTATCCCACGCAGAGGACCGTCCCAAAAATTTAAAAATTGTTCGTAATGCATTGGAAATGAATGGCTACCCAAAAACAATCCTATCATTAAAGAGAGAATAAACAAAATCTATAATGGTTCTTCTTATAAAAATAACATAACAGGTAATACAGACAATTATATAACTTTACCATACATTCCGGAGACCTCAGAAAAAATTAAGAAATGTTTGAAAAAGTACGATATAAATGTTGCGCATAAACCTACTAACTGTGTTGGGAAATATTTCTCAAATCTAAAACCTGTAATACCTAAAGATAAACAAACCCACACAGTATATAAATTGAATTGTTTAGATTGTGATGGAACTTATACCGGAATCTCTAAACAATATTTACAAAAAAGAATGTACGGCCATAAGTATAGCACAAGAAATAATAATTTAGAAAATTCCACCGCCCTTGCTAAGCACTGTTTAGATTATAACCATCAATTTGATTACAAAAATGTTAATATTTTAACTAAAGAAACCAATTATTATAAAAGATCTATCCTGAAGATGATTCACATAAAAAGGGATTCAAATTCTGTAAGTTATAGGAATGATATTCAGGGATTGAGTCAGATTTATACTAACTTGATTAATTAAAACTCTTGCAAATTCCTACATACGTCTTTATAATGTTAAAAGTATATTTTAGGAAGAACGCTTGAAGTAAACTAAATTCCAATGCAGGTCTAAAACCTTTTCAAGTACGTCATAAATCTACATCTGGGTCGAGTTATTACAAACAAATAGCTTCGAACTTCAGTTGCTTTGAGACCATAGCAATATGCGTTTGTACATTATGAGAATATTACTTAACAGTGGTTTCTTGTTACAAAAAATCTATACTTTAATATTAACGATACAATTTTCGGTTATTCGTGGTTCTGTTCGTTTCGACGGCGTGAGCTTTTTGATTGAAGATTGTGCGATATGGACGCTTGTGCTATTTAGTTTTAGTTAACCCCCTTTTTAACAAAATAAGTCTTCTGATGATGGTCGTGAGACCGATACGTACGTAAAGACGAACATTTATAACAGAGTGTTAATGTGACCTAATTCCCGAGAATTTTGTATATAATTCATACTGGGTCAAGAATCTTATTATATTATAAATACATAATTTTAACACATAATTAATGTTTTTTTCCTAACAGATCGGAATATATGCAGTTCACGTGACATCAACTTCGAGAAGCACGTATTCCAGGAGACCAACGGTCGAGGATGCGACATCGTCCTGAATTCGCTAGCAGAAGAGAAACTGATAGCTTCAGTTCGCTGTTTAGGCCATGGTGGACGTTTCGTGGAAATCGGAAAATTCGACTTGGCAAACAACAACGTGCTTAGTCTCATGCTGTTACAGAAAGAGTGCACGTTCCACGGTGTGATGTTGGATCAACTGATCACCTCACATCCCAGTATCAAGAGAGTGATCGGCCTGTTGATCACCGAAGGAGTAAGAAGTGGTGCGATCAAACCGTTGCCGAGACACGTGTTCAAAAGCGACGAGATCGAACAAGCGTTCAGATTTATGGCAGGCGCGAAACACGCGGGAAAGGTTGTGATTCAATTGAGGAAGGAAGAACAAGACAAGATCTTCAAGCCAGTTGTGAAAACAGTTAAGGGCGTACCCAGGTATGTTGTCACTATTAATTATCCAGTGGAGGATATATGGGGTGGGGGATATGAGGGCATATCTATTGTTCATTGATGTTGTCAGGGACTCAACCATCACACACCATAATAATATCATTACCTTGACCAATTATAGAAAACCTTGTTGTTAGATAATCGTTTTCCTTGAACCTCTCTATACACATTAGCCGTCTGTGGGATCATACAAGCATTAAACTCTTCATCATTCTAAACTTACTGAATATAAACCAAGTGAAGGATAGGGCTGATACCCAATTATTACTTCTACAATTGTATTTTTTATTATTTCCAAACAGTGAGATCTGTAGCCAATAGTTCACTTTAATATTTCATATTAATATTCAAAAATAAAAGCAGTTATATTTATGAAGACGTTCAATTTGATAATCTTAGCTACTCTAGTTCTCATGATATTGTTTATGTCTTTGCAAAGTACTTCCAACTCTAATATATTAACTCTAATTCAACTAATAATAAACCTTTGGATAACTTTAATAACTTCGATAATAATATTCTATCTCTTCCAATTGTTATTCCCTCTGAAGTGATTCGAGTTATTAAAAAACTTGAAGCAATTCACACGAAGGGTCCAGAATAAATT